>CM036587.1:59015030-59509485 GCA_020745705.1 Hemiprocne comata | reverse complement strand
CCACTAGACCAGGTTGCTCAAAGCCCCATCCAACCTGGCCTTGAACACTTCCAGGGAGGGGGCATCCACAGCTTCTCTGGGCAACCTGTGCCAGTGTCTCACCACCCTCACCGTAAAACTTGTTTCCCTAATATGTCATCTGAGTCTACCCTCTTCCCATTTGCAACTGTCCCCCCCCCGTCCTGTCGCTACAGGGCGCTTGTAAAAGGTCCCTCCCCAGCTTTCCTGTAGGCCCCCTTCAGGTACTGGAAGGCTGCTGTGAAGTCTCCCGGGAGCCTTCTCTTCTCCAGGCCAAACAACCGCAGCTCTCTCAGCCTGTCTTTACAGGAGAGGTGCTCACAGCATGAGTAGTTTTAGCAAGTTCCTGGGGAAAATGACAATCAGCTAAGAGTAAAAGGTCAGGCCTTTGTGGGTCTGTCTCCTTCCAGCTCCTTCCAGTGTTTCCCTTCAGGGTACTGACCATCACTGAGGGCTGTGCCCTGCAGCTGGTGGCACGTTGGCTACAGCAGGGAGGGGAATACAGGCAGGACCCCATGAATGCATGGTCCCGTGTCACCTCCTCCATCCCACTTGCTTCTGCTTTGGTGAAATACAAACTCAATCTGGGCTCTCAATGAACAAGCAGGACAGGACAACTGGGAAATGTTTCTTGTTCAACAGGTTCTTTCCAACTCTGTTAGACTCCATTTCTGACTAACTCTATTGGACCCAGACCCTATTTCTTTTCACCGCTGTTAGGCTCCGTTCAACCTGCTAATGACTCTCTGTCCTCTCTCTACCATGGCCCACAATGGGTCCAGCCCTATCACCTACAGCTGCAGCATTGGTGGTGCAGGTGGGACAATGTGGGGCTGTTGGGCTTTGTTGGTGGGGCGAGGTTGGCATGGCCATGGCAAGGGCTGCTGCCGGCACGGGCACTGCCAGCCAGGGGCTTCTCCACCCCAGTAGAGGTTCCCCACGCAGGGTGAAGATCTTGGCAGCTTCTGGGCTGTTTTTCATCCAGCTCCACGTGCAGGCACAGTGCAGCTGCAGCTCTTGTTTTGTGTTCCACTTTTTGGCTTGCACCTTGGCAGCAGCTGGAGATGGTCCCTCTTACAGTTCGGGCTACAACAGAAGCTTAAGAGCTAAACCATCTGAAAATCGAAGCTTGATTGTTGGGTAACATGATTAAAGTGCTTGTGGACCCGTTGCTTCTCCTTTTGATGGGTGAAAAGTCTGGGGAGTCTGTAAACTCAGTCTGGGCTTCTGCGGTACAAATGGGCCAAGACAACGGGAAAAGGTTTCGTTTTCAAACGGTTTATTATCAACTCCTCTAAACTTAACAAGTCTATTAAGCTCTATTTGTTCACAACACTATTAGGCGCTCTTGGGGCTGCAGGTGCAGGTGGGGCAGTGAGGGACTGTTGGGCTTTGGCCGAGGGGTGGCTTTGGTGTTGGCAGAGCTGAGGCTGGTATCAGCACGGGCATTACAAACAGTGAAGAAGCCCGATCAGCGCTCCGGGCACCATCGGGGTTTGGGCTGCTGGGTGGTGGTTGAAAGAAGAGGGCCAGAGGGATGAACCTCTCGCTGCCTGTTGCTCCAGCAAGCTCTGGAAGTATGGCAGCAGCTACCGGTGGAGATGGACAGGTGCTGGCAAGGCTGAGAGGTGCTTCACCTCTCATGTGGTAGGTGTGGTCCTCATGGGTGGAGACACCGGAGTGTCCCTTGCAGGCTGACTTTCTGGAGGGGTGGCTTCCATCCATCTCTGGTGCATCCGGGGCTTTCCGTTTGAGGCCACCTCCTCTCCTGGCCTTTTGCAGCAGGTGGGGGTGCTCTCTGGTAAAGCTGGGATTATAGTAGTAGAGTATCTAAAAAAAGAAAAGGAGTAGAGTCAGTTGCCACCATCCCAAGACTGGAAAACACCAACTACGAGAACTTGACTTTGAGTTTTGAAAGACGAATGTGGCTACTGAAAAGGCCTCTGAGGGCTGCAGCCTGAAGCTCAGGCGAAAACCTTGCCTGGCAGTTGTGTTCAGTCATTGCTACCCCTGGGTTGTTGCTGTCTGGGAGCAGAGCAGCGTAGGGTTTTCGAAAGCGTAAGAGCTGTTCTCAAAAGCCAAAACCCACTCTTTTCCTGCAACTTGAGTGTGGACATCAGCAGGCAGGTGATACCGTGGCCCTTAGATCCATCTCCTTGGCCTTCAGCAGGTGCTGCAGGGACGTTTTGAATTTGCAAGACATGTAGCAAAGGCTTTAAAAGCAATCAGGTTACGCCGAGTCTGTCTTGCCACGTAACAGGTTCAAACTGAGCAGCTCTAACTGACCTGTGTTTTATCCACACGTCTGTTAGTCAGAAAGGCTAACTTAACACTTCCTGGAAATGACCTGAGAAGGAAATTCAGACCAGACCGCTTGCTACCATCCCCATCTCCTCTCCTCCTACCTGATGTGAAGGTGTGCCTGTCCCCCACGCCTGTTGTGAGCGTTACCTGATGTGCAGAGCAACTGCCGTACCTTGCTGTGAGCAGCAGCTGCTGCTTCTTCTGCCAGGAATTCAGGCAGGGAGGCAGATCTTTCAAAGTCCCGTTTCATTTTGGTGAATCCATAGAGATTCAGCTGTCGAACAAAACTCTTCATCTTCTGCATGGCAAAAACCCGCAGAGGTCCCGTCCTGCCCAGCACCTCCTCTTTGAAGAGCTCTTCATTGACAGCTATGCATTTTCCACTCTCACTCCACCAAATGGACCTAAACTCGTTGCTTTCCACCATTTTCCAAAGCTTCTGTGGAAAGCAGAGAGACGAGAGTTCACTGGAAAGAAGAGGGGCTGGTTTGGTCTCATCTCTGTCCTGCTTCTCCTCTTTCCCTCGCACAGCATCATCACAGGGTGCTTTTTCCCCCTGTCCTTGAGGGCCAGGAGAAGTGGTGTCTGCCGACTGCTGCAGCTCATCTGGAGCAGAAAGAGATGGTGTTTCTGTGGGAGACAGCTCCCTTCCCATTTCCTGTATCGCAGCTGGACTGAAGCTTTCCTCGCTAGCCATCGCTCTGGACAGCCGGGCCTCGTCCTGCCAAGTCAGGAAGGAAAAGCCAACTGGCACCCTGAGTACCAGTGGAATGTTCTGCTGCATGGTGCTGACATCCTAGGATCATAGAACGTTTCGTAGCATTCCATGATTCTAAGGTTCTATGTTCTGATTTGGAAGGGACCTTAAAGATCACCTAGCTGCAACCCACCTGCCACGAGCAGGGACATCTTCCACTAGACCAGGTTGCTCAAAGCCCCATCCAACCTGGCCTTGAACACTTCCAGGGAGGGGGCATCCACAGCTTCTCTGGGCAACCTGTGCCAGTGTCTCACCACCCTCACCGTAAAACTTGTTTCCCTAATACGTCATCTGAGTCTACCCTCTTCCCATTTGCAACTGTCCCCCCCCCGTCCTGTCGCTACAGGGCGCTTGTAAAAGGTCCCTCCCCAGCTTTCCTGTAGGCCCCCTTCAGGTACTGGAAGGCTGCTGTGAAGTCTCCCGGGAGCCTTCTCTTCTCCAGGCCAAACAACCGCAGCTCTCTCAGCCTGTCTTTACAGGAGAGGTGCTCACAGCATGAGTAGTTTTAGCAAGTTCCTGGGGAAAATGACAATCAGCTAAGAGTAAAAGGTCAGGCCTTTGTGGGTCTGTCTCCTTCCAGCTCCTTCCAGTGTTTCCCTTCAGGGTACTGACCATCACTGAGGGCTGTGCCCTGCAGCTGGTGGCACGTTGGCTACAGCAGGGAGGGGAATACAGGCAGGACCCCATGAATGCATGGTCCCGTGTCACCTCCTCCATCCCACTTGCTTCTGCTTTGGTGAAATACAAACTCAATCTGGGCTCTCAATGAACAAGCAGGACAGGACAACTGGGAAATGTTTCTTGTTCAACAGGTTCTTTCCAACTCTGTTAGACTCCATTTCTGACTAACTCTATTGGACCCAGACCCTATTTCTTTTCACCGCTGTTAGGCTCCGTTCAACCTGCTAATGACTCTCTGTCCTCTCTCTACCATGGCCCACAATGGGTCCAGCCCTATCACCTACAGCTGCAGCATTGGTGGTGCAGGTGGGACAATGTGGGGCTGTTGGGCTTTGTTGGTGGGGCGAGGTTGGCATGGCCATGGCAAGGGCTGCTGCCGGCACGGGCACTGCCAGCCAGGGGCTTCTCCACCCCAGTAGAGGTTCCCCACGCAGGGTGAAGATCTTGGCAGCTTCTGGGCTGTTTTTCATCCAGCTCCACGTGCAGGCACAGTGCAGCTGCAGCTCTTGTTTTGTGTTCCACTTTTTGGCTTGCACCTTGGCAGCAGCTGGAGATGGTCCCTCTTACAGTTCGGGCTACAACAGAAGCTTAAGAGCTAAACCATCTGAAAATCGAAGCTTGATTGTTGGGTAACATGATTAAAGTGCTTGTGGACCCGTTGCTTCTCCTTTTGATGGGTGAAAAGTCTGGGGAGTCTGTAAACTCAGTCTGGGCTTCTGCGGTACAAATGGGCCAAGACAACGGGAAAAGGTTTCGTTTTCAAACGGTTTATTATCAACTCCTCTAAACTTAACAAGTCTATTAAGCTCTATTTGTTCACAACACTATTAGGCGCTCTTGGGGCTGCAGGTGCAGGTGGGGCAGTGAGGGACTGTTGGGCTTTGGCCGAGGGGTGGCTTTGGTGTTGGCAGAGCTGAGGCTGGTATCAGCACGGGCATTACAAACAGTGAAGAAGCCCGATCAGCGCTCCGGGCACCATCAGGGTTTGGGCTGCTGGGTGGTGGTTGAAAGAAGAGGGCCAGAGGGATGAACCTCTCGCTGCCTGTTGCTCCAGCAAGCTCTGGAAGTATGGCAGCAGCTACCGGTGGAGATGGACAGGTGCTGGCAAGGCTGAGAGGTGCTTCACCTCTCATGTGGTAGGTGTGGTCCTCATGGGTGGAGACACCGGAGTGTCCCTTGCAGGCTGACTTTCTGGAGGGGTGGCTTCCATCCATCTCTGGTGCATCCGGGGCTTTCCGTTTGAGGCCACCTCCTCTCCTGGCCTTTTGCAGCAGGTGGGGGTGCTCTCTGGTAAAGCTGGGATTATAGTAGTTCTCCTGCCCTCCTGTCATTTTAGTTTCCTTTTTCTGAACATTCTTTAACAGGTCCATATCATTCTTGTCTTGGGGACTCTAAAGCTGTATTTAATACTCCAGGTGAGGTCTCACCTGGAATCTACAGCAATTTGTTTTCATGAACTGCTTTAAGCCTTCTAATTTGGTTATGAACTCTGTCTCTAATGCTCGGTCTAGAACAATCATGTAAGAGAATAATGACTTCTGCACAGATTTTAAATTTGCTGAGCAGAGGAATTATGTTTGAAGTAGAAGCAGCTGAAGAATTATCATCTTACCTCAGATAAATTCTAGGTTTATGCATTAATATGCTAAATATTAGTATTATACATGGATATTAATATTATTGCATTTATAATAATATTAATATCTTATAACTGCATTTTAAAATACATTAAAAAGCTGCTCAATTTTTGTTTGACAGTAATCACAGATTCTGCTGCAATTACTTCGTAAAATTGTAATCTTCATAAATATTGAGTAGTTAGGATTTTATCTATGAAAACCTGTGGAGTCTAAAAGTCATTACAGCTAAGTTGTGTAGTAATCATGCCCTTTTAAAATAAAGGCTTATGTCTTTCTTTGTAACTTCCACAGCCCTTTTATTTCTATCACTAAAAAGCAATAAACCATATAAATTTTCTTTTTCCCTTGTCTCAATTTTCTTTTTTCTTGTTTTAATAATCTTTCATTTTCATGTCTTCTAGTGTTTGGGTTTTTTCACAGTTTTTAATCCTAAACTTTTTAAAAGGCCACATAACATTTTGTATTAAAAACAAACAAACAAACAAAAACCAACAAAACCATCAAAACTATCGCTGGACCTTTTTCATTGATTTTCTGGATCTATTTCTGTCCCAAACATTTCTTCTCTGATCTTTTCTTTCTCTTAAGGAATCTGGTATTAGTCTTTTGCACTTTTGCTCACTCGTATTTCTATTTTCCTTTTATCAGTGTCTTTTTGCTGCCTTTTATCCTCTCAAACTTCCTTTACCTCTGTCTTCTGTCTGTTTTATCACATGAGCTTTACCTTTGAGAATCATGAATGATACCACTCGGAACATGACAGAAAATGTTTAAGTTAATTTCAAAGGCTGAAAGACAATCCTTTGAACACACACACACACACATACACACACACACACACACACAAAAGAAAATATCAATGGTGTGAAGGTTAGGCTCAGTTTCAATTAATCAAAATTTCTTTGATCTTGTAGAATCTCAAATGGAATATAAGTATTATAACAACATATAATGGACATACTTATTGATGCCTTTGGTGAATAGGTTAGTTAATAGGTTAATACCCATAGCTGTATTTTACAGTTAAGCACACACAAAAAAATCCTGTTTCTGGACTTTGACTTGATACCAGTTTGGGCCCTATGTGCTTAAATAAGTTTTATCACAGCCGATTTCATTCGAACAAAGAAAGAACAAGGTTTATAGAGCTGAATTGCTAACTGTACTTGACTATATCTCAGTTTAGTAACATAAAAGGAAAACAGCGGGATGATTTTCAGAGATACTGAGACCCCACAGTCTTTGCACAGCTTAAATGTAGCAACCAAACTGAGTGGCTCTGGCAAACAGACTAACTTTATTAGAGTAGCTAACCCTAGGCAATCAGTTTTGAAATGTTCATCTACAAGAGCTTGCTAGAAGTTGCTACAACCTGGGAGAGCAGTCATCCAAATCTGGAATTTCCAGCCTTCAACTCTGTTTAATAGTCATGGGTCAGTCTTGGGGTTTTTAATCCCATCTAGTGCAGCGGCACTATGGATAGTTTTACAAAATACAAGCAGGCAGAGAATTTTGAATGGGGCATGCCTAAATTTTCATAGGGTGTCTCCATTGTAAGCTGTGTCTCAACTTGTTTTCCTGCAAAGGAATCGTTACAGAAGCTAAAATAACATCGCAGAGGCCAGTAATGATGTGACTGGGTCTGTTTTCAGTTTAGTTTTGTATCATCTGAAAGCTGGATTAAATCTATGCATATACAATGACCTCTTTTGGCATTTCCTATAACTGGCATCAATAACTCCTTCAAATTCCTACCCAGATCTCAAAAATATGGTGAAAAGACTGTGTCTATGAACAGGGAAGTGGGGAGGTTGGCTTGGGCTGTAGCCAACAGCTGAATCTTCTCTCTATTCTGCTGCCTGGCAGCCTCTTGGGCCATGGTCCCTGATGTCAGCTGCATGTCTGCCTGGATAAGGTTGAGTGGCAGCAGCAGCAAAGAGACCAATATGGAAGCAGGAAGGCTCATTGAGGACTCACCTACTTTTAATACTGCAGCCTCAGGAGAAGAGAAGTCACCTTTCCAGGGTTCAACAGTGATCCGTGTGAAGCCTATCAGAGTAGGGGGAGGAGGAAGAGGATGAGAGGCAGGGGAATTCTCCTCCAATGACATGTTTGCTAGGCCATAGCAGAGGTGGAATGGACAGCAGAAGCAGATACAACCTGAGCTGTTTAAGCTGTTCTGGAGGATTTGGATTGCAAGAAGTGAGAGTGAAAAAAAGGCTAACATGTCAGAATAGCACTCTCCTAATTTGAACCAGTTTTCTAATCAGGCTCACTGTAGAGCAGGAAGAACAAAATTACTGCTTGGGATTACTGTAAGTCAATTCAAGTAATACTTAGAAAATACTACAAAGGATGCTCAACCAAACGGAACTATTCACTTACAAAATACTGGCCTGGTTTTATCTTTTACAGTGATAGCTGTGTTTGCTGTGATTTAGTGATGGAAAATTACTAGAACAAGATATATGCGATCCACCAGCTATGACTGTAAACCTGATACCTGTTCTGGGGTACTTGTTTTTTCTGGCAGAAGTATTTTGTAACGACCAAAGTATCACAAGCAGGGCAGATGCTGGGGATGCTGTCATGCCCAGGCAATGCTATTATTGCCAGCCTTGCATTGCAGCCACAAATACTGTGCTAGCAAAGGATGAACCAAACCTGAACTCTGGCTGCCTTTCAGCTCCAGCAGAGTACATGACAGCAGGACCAACTCAGGGAAGTGTGATTTGATTACAGCTCCAAGCCCTGGCAGGATTTAGTCTGTGTATAAGATATCATGGGTTTGATTTTGCTCCCTCTCTTTGGAATGTTACGAACAGAAATAAAAGTTAAGACAGAAATACCAAGATCCTAAAGACATGCATGTTTCATACAGTTTTTCATTAGCATTTGTGTCCCCATGAAGACACACTACAGCTTACTGAGGAGGCCGCAGCTGGCTTCCTCAAGACAGAAGCGCAGATTGATCTGTTCTTGGCTGTTTCCACTTAGATGTTAGCATTCTAATGAGCTCATGTTTTTAAAGGTTTGCAAACAAGCCTTTTCACTTCCGCCTCTTTCACTCCCCAACCCCTTCCCTGCTCTCCCCTGCCCAGCTGCTGCTTTCACTTCACATCAGGCATGGTGATATGTCCCCAGTTGCTAATGGGGAGACAAATGACCATTTTTAATCACAGCTTCACAGAATCATCATGGCTGGAAAGGACTTCTGAGATAACCAAGTCCAACAACAAAAAAAACCCAAACACTACCAAAAAAACCCACCCCAAATCCCCCACAACCTCAGCCACTAGAGCACACCGTGAAGTGCCACATCTAAATGTTTCTTGAATGCCTCCAGGGATGGTGACTCAACCACCTCCCTGGTCAGGCTGTTCCACTGCCTGTCCACTCTTTCAGTATATAAATTCTTCCTAATATCCAATCTAAACCTACCCTGGCACAACTTCAGGCCATTTCCTCTGGTCCTGTCATTATTTACTTGGGAGAAGAGGCCAACACTCACCTCACTACCGCTTCCTTTCAGGTAGTTGTAGAGGGTGATGAGGCCTCTCCTCAGCCACTCCTCATATGACTTGTTCTCTAGACCTTTACCGGCTTGGTGGCTCTTCTCTGGACACAATCCAGCACCTCAATGTCCTTCTTATAGTGAGGGGCCCAGAACTGAATGCAGTACTCGAGGTGCGGCCTCACCAGTTCCAAGTACAGGGGCACGATCACCTCCCTACTCCTGCTAGCCACACTATTCCTGATGCAGGCCAGGATGCTATTGGCCTTCTTGGCCACCTGGGCACACTTCTGGCTCATATTAAGCCAGCTGTCCTCCAGCACCCCCAGGTCCTTTTCTGCTGGGCAGCTTTCCAGCCACTCTGCCCCAAGCCTGTAGATTTGCCTGTCGTTGTTGTGACCAAAATGCAGGACCCAGCACTTGGCCTTGTTGAACCTCATACAGTTGGCCTTGGCCCATCAATCCAGCCTGTCCAGGTCCCTCTTTAAAGCCTTTCTGCCCTCAAGCAGATCAACACTCCTGCCCAATTTGGTGTCATCTGCAAACTTACTGAGGGAGCACTCAAACCCCTCATCCAGATCATTGATAAAGATACTGAACAAGACCGGCCCCAAAACTGAGCCCTGAGGGACACCACTGGTGACCAGCCACCCTCTAGATTTGACCCCCTTTACCACAAATCTCTGGGCCTGGTCATCCAGCCAGTTTTTTACCCAGTGAAGAGTACCCTTGTCTATGGCATGATTTTGCCAGCTTCTCCAGGAGAATGCTGTGGGAGACAACCCACTGTGGCCTTACCAAAGTCTAGGTAGAGAATGTCCACAGCCTTCCCCTCATCCAATAGGTGGGTTACATGGTCATAGAAAGAGATCAGGTTGGTAAATGATGTGGAACAACCTGCAGGCATTAACCTAGACTGCCTCAGAACTTCTGCACCCCACAGCAGTACTTGAGACATTGTCAGTGTCTTAGGTCCAGCTACATGTCAGCTTTTTTGATGTGTAGTGTTTCTAGTTCCAGTCTGTCTAAGCAGAAGAGATTGTGCTGACATCCATAGTGACTGGAAATCTATTATAGGTGACAATCTGGTATACACATCTATTTTATTATGGCTGAAAAATCTCCTCAAGTGAGGAGGAGTGTTTTTTTAAAAAATTATTCCCATTCTTGAGGTGTCTCTAGATCTAGCACTGGTCTTCCCAGCTCCCCAGTTCTAGTGGCTGAATTAGTTATGAAGCCAATCCCAAAGAAAACAAAGAAACCACTCATAGAGCAGAGAACAATTTAATGCTTAAACAACTTCAAAAAATGCCAGAATAATAAGCAATTTCAGCTATCATTTTCATGGAAATGTTTTTTTTTTTAAAGAATTCAGTGAAACTATAATGTTATCTCACCAAATAATAATTCAGTTTGGACATAAGCATGTCTCCCCACACTTCTAAAAAAACCCTGAAACCTAAAAAGAAAAAAAAAACCCCACTCTACACATCCCCCAAGCTCTACAATAAAACCAGAAATTTTTACCTTTACCACACAAAGATTTGGAATATATTTGCCTAGCAAATGGTATACTTTATTCACCTAGTCTATTACAGAAGTCAGGTAAGTCCAGTCCTTGGTACACTGAGTGCATCAGAAGGTGTTAAAAGAAATGAACATGCCCACATGAGTACAATGAAAGCTCTTGCTGGTCACACTGTGTGTTATAGAATCATAGAATGGTTTGAGTTGGAAGGGACCTCTAAAGGTAATCTAGTCCAACCCTCCCACAATGAGCAGTGGCACCTTCAACTAGATGAGGTTGCTCAGAGCCCCATCAAACCTGGTCCCTAAATGTTTCCAGGGATGGGGCAACCTGTTCCAGTGTTTCACTACCCTCATAGTAAAAAAATTATTCCTAATAGCTAGTCTAAATCTATCCTCTTTCAGTTTAGAACCATTACCTATTGCAACAGGCCTTGCTAAAAAGTTTGTTCCCCTCTTTTCTGTAGCCACTTCAGGTACTGGAAGTCTGTCTCCACAGAGCCTTCTTTTCTCCAGGCTGAATAGCCCCAACTCTCTCAGCCTGTCTTCGTAGGAGTGGTGCTCCAGCCCTCTGGTCACCTTCATGGCCCTCCCCTGGACCTGCTTCAACAGGTCCGTGTCTTTCTTGTGCTGAAGACTCCAGACCTGCATGCAGCATTTCAGGTGGGGTCTCACCAGAGCAGAGGGGCAGAATCACCTCCCTTGACGTGCTGGTCACACTGCTTTTGATGCAGCCCAGAATATGGTTGGCTTTCTGGACTGCAAGTTCACATTATCAGCTCCTGTCCAGTTTTTTATCCACCAGTCCCCCCAAGTCCTTTTCCTCAGGTCTGTTTTCAATCCCTTTGTCCCCCATCCTGTACTGATACCAGGGATTGCCCTGACCCAGGTTCAGGACCTTGCACTAGGCCTTGTTGAACTTCATGGTGTTCACAGGGGCCCACTTCTTGAGCTTGTCCAGGCCCCTCTGAATGGCACATCAGAGAGCCTTCAATTCCTTAAGTTTCTTTCCAGGTGCTCTAGAAATTGCTATATTCATATTTTTGTTGCATTCAGGAACATAAAAGGAAATTATTAATTTTAATTTTTGTTAATTTGTTTCTGAATCACTGCACATTAAGTTTATATGACACGAGTGCACACAGTTATTACTTCTTAAAACTGTGCAAAAACTTTTTATATATTGTTTTTACAGTTAGCTAAATAGTTATTTTGGATCATAAAATGTTGACATCTTTTAAAACAAAACCAAACCTGTCATCCTCAGTATTAGTATTTTAAACAGGACACATTCATGCAACCTGAAGGTTATTAGCTGTTAACTTCAATACCTTAAGCTGGGGGGAGATCCTCTGTTATGCACAACTGAGTTCCAGAAATCTTTATTTGTCTCACTTTCCAGACACCAACACAAGAAGAGAAGCAACGGTAAACATTCTGGTGAAAATAATAGACTAAAAGTCTTCCTGTTGGCATGGAGATAGGAGTGAATCAAAGTCACTACAGTTAAAATACTGTCAAAAAGTGTACCTTGTTAAAAAATCATGAGCCAGTGCTCTATTAAAACAGCACAGTTTGGAGAGGAATAATTTCCAGTTACCATGCTTCACTTTTTCTTGTCATTTAATTTCAGTCATGATTTAAAAACACTAGGAAATGGAAGTAGTTTGGGTATGTGTCCAGCCAGTCCCTGGGTGAAGAAGGTACCTTCTGCTTTGGTGGGAATATTCTGTTCTGAAAGCTGCTGGCTGTGGGCAGGATCAGCTCCCCAGATGTCCATTCAGCATCTCCTCCTGAAATCAATATCTCTGGAGATCTTTCCCCTAAAACTGTTAAGCAGCTATTATAAAATGTGTTTTTTTGCACCCATAAGTTCATGTTCCTTCCTATCTGGAAAAACCTGCCTTTGATTTTATGCAAACTAAGATTTGGGCTTTTTTCCCTGCTTATCCAGAATGATTAATTCTCAATAACAGATGCAAGTAAAACTGAAGAAAACCAAAAGAAACCAACTTTCAGTAGCACTACTGACACAAGAATTGCTTCTCAGGATAGTTTGTAAAATAAAAACAAATTATTTGTAATATTAAAGAATTAATGTAAAATTTACCTATAGGATAATTATTTTCCATTCTAGATGCAGGACTAAATGATGGTATTTTTCACACAGAAGGACTGATGTGTATTTATCCATTACAAATGTTTTCAAAGTATTTTTCAGTCCATATGTCACAAAAGGATAAGAAAGAATAGAAAGACAGTCAGTGGTGAAAGGCAAACATAGGCTGACTTCTAATAGCAAACTGTCAACCAGATGCAAATAAAGGGTCTGTATTTTGCAATATGCACATCCACAGTGGAAAGTAGGAGACTCTGTTGTTTAATTCCTTTGGAGCATAATCTCCATGCAGATTTATTCAGTGCACCTAAATCCATGTTAGGTAAGTACAGAGTAAAGTGAGATTTTTTTTTTAATTATTTATTTATTTATTTATTTATTTATTTATTTATTTAGCATGGGGATATCCTTGAAGTATATTATTAAATTTCTTCTTCCTCTGTGGGGAAAGGAATAATTAAGTCTTAAGTCTTTCCTCTTTTTGGGTTAATTCATTGGCCTGGCAACAGGCAGCAAGAACTTCTGCTCACCCTAGGAGTATTCTGCAGAGGAAATATTTGCCTTCAGAATGAAGTTGCATCAGTGCCAGGTGTTACCAGCTCATCATGTGCTGCAGGGGACAAGCAGAAAATCCTACCTACAGGCCATTCTACAACCCTCTTCCACCTTTTCTTGCTTCATTGACACAAGCTCCAAGCTTTCCAATACACCCTGTTTGCAAAATTACGATCTCTTTTTTGTTACAGTCAGCTGGAAGAAAGAGACAGTTTTCCCAAACCCACAGGAAGCTTCTTTGGGAGGAATGCAGGACCAGGTGAGAAATCAGCGACATTTTGCCAGAGTCTTTTGCGGAGTCTTTTTGCCAGCCTCTTGCTGGCAACTCATTGTCACTTCATCACACCATGCTATATTTACCTGTAGTTGATAGATGCACACAGAGCAATGATCCCTACAACTACCTCAGCACTGGCCTGTGCTAACTACGTGGTTGGCTGGATAATGAGTAACAGATTGGATCAGCAGCAGCTTAAGCGTAGTCTGGTTTAAATGAAGCAAGAGCACTGATGCAAAGTACCTGCTTAAGATATTTCTAACAACTTGAAAAATAAAACTCAACTGTGCTAAGAAAACCGAAAATGTGTGTGTAATCTTTTTAAACTGGGGTAGACTTGTCTGCGTTGTAACTTCTGGCAGGGTAAAAACTGGCTTTAGTGGTTTGTAATGGGAATATTGCAGTCTCCAGAACAGTGTCCCACAAAGTGGTTTTTGCGTTGCTGGTGAAGATGTCATATTGCTTTTGGTTAGGAGATCAGTAGTTGGCTGAAATAATCAGTTCTTTGTCCAAATCTTGTATACACACATTTTTATATATACATGTACACACACACATGTTCACACACATGAATATACACACAGACATGTGTGTACATATATGTATACGCGGGCACACACACACAAGCACACAATATATACACATATATAAGCATTTGCAGAGAGATAATTTTAGTCTTAGCCAAAATATTTAAGCCATTTTACAGAATGCAAATAGAGATAAATACTCTGCTTTGGTCACATATCAGAGTTATAGTGACTTTTTCTTCGAGCTTTCTGGTGCTATGTCCACCCACTACACACCTTGCACCTCTTAAGCTCCCTGTAGTTAGGACATTTTCTAGCAAGAGAGCACCTTACCTGGGTTCCCAGTTTAATACATTAACTAGGGAATATCCATATGGTGCAATGCCTATCTCTGTTGTACTGTGCTGGTAGGGTTTAGTGTGCCTAGGGAAGCCCAGCGTATCTAGTCCTGCAACACACAGCCCTTTGACTTGTGATAGGATTCTGGCCCAAATATGCTGCTGATCAGCTGCTTGCTGTACAAGTGGCTGTACAATTTAGGAGCAGAAGCCAAGCTGATGAGAGAACCTTGTGGGTTGCAATTCAGGCGTTGATCAAGATTAGGCATGCTGTAGATGAGCTCAAAGTTCTCTGAGTGCCAAGAGCCTCTTCTGAATAAACTAGTAACCCTCCAGTAAAAATACTGCACAACTGCTTGTTAGCTCTCATCAGCTTATCATCACCCATGGGCTCATGTGACTTACTAAGCCTACCACACGTTGGAGAAATAGCCATCAGATCATGGCTTAAATACCATGGTACTTGCCCAGGGGGTTCTCTCAGGCATCATATGTGAAGTTCAAATGAAAATCACAGAGAGGATGCATGTTTTTCATAACCTTTTCTGAAATTTCTTTTAATTGTTTGAACAGCAACAGCTGCCTGATTCCTTCTACACCAGCTCATCTTTTCAGCTCCAAAGGAACAATTTACATGTAAGTTGTCTTTACAGAATAGACCAAGGAAGACTGGCACTCCCAATCCCACAGTTGATACAATCAGGACACAATATCACTGCAATTCCTGAAAGGCAGAAAGCAAGTTAGTTTTGTACTTCAGATCTTCTTTACAAAATCTCTTCTTTCTCTTGCACTCCAAACCCATTCCCATGGCAAAGTATTGAGGGGATGAGCTCTGTGAAAAAGCTCCCACTGCATTAGTCATGACAGTGCATGTGATTCCTGTACCGTTCCTGACGTTGGCTCAGTCAGAACAGAAAAGCACTTGAATTTTCATAAAGAATGGCCCCACCAAAGAAGGTGTGTTTAGCAGGAATAGCAATGAAAATGTATCATAGAATCACAGACTCATAGAATCTTAGAATGGTAGGTGTTGGAAGGGAGCTCTAGAGATCATCTAGTCCAACCCCCACTGCCAGAGCAGGATCACCTAGGCAGGCCACACAGGAACACATCCAGGCAGGATTTGAAAGTCTCCAGAGAAGGAGACTCCACAACCCCTCTGGGCAGCCTGTTCCAGTGCTCCGTCATCCTAACAGTGAAGAAGTTTTTCCATATGTTGTGGTGGAACTTCCTATGTTCTAGCTTATACCCATTGTTCCTTGTCCTATCACAGGGCAGCACCAAAAACAGACTGGCCCCTTCCTCTTGACACCCACCCCTCAGACATTTATAGACATTAACAAGATCCCCCCTCAGCCTTCTCTTCTCAATACTAAACAGCCCCAGTTCTCTCAGGCTTTCTTCATAGGAGAGATGTTCCAGTCCCTTAATCATCCTCGTAGCTCTCTGTTGGACACTCTCCAGTAGATCACTGTCTTTCTTGAACTGGGGAGCCCGGAGCCCAAAACTGGACACAGTATTCCAGGTGTGGTGTCACCAGGGCAGAGTAGAGGAGGAAGAGAACCTCCCTAGACCTGCTGGACACACTTTTCTTAATGCAGCCCAGGATACTATTGGCCATCTTGGCCACAAGGGCACACATGCTGTCCTATGGATAACTTGTTGTCCAACAGGACTCCATGGAGCTGCTTTCCAGCAGGATGACTCCTAATCTTTACTGGTGCCTGGTGTTATTCCTCCCCAGATGCAAGACTCTATACTTGTCCTTACTGAACTTCATGAGGTTTACCTTTGTCCAGGTCTCTAGCCTGTCTAGATTTCATTGGATAGCAGCACAGCCTTCTGGTGTGTCAGCCACCCCTCCCAGTTTCATGTAATCAGCGATACCTTTCTGAATATTTATGATACAGACAACTGTTAAGGAAATATTTAAATATATTGCTTGCAATAATCATAGAATCATAGAACCATTCAGGTTAGAAAAGACCCTTGGGATCATCGAGTCCAACCATCATCCCTACTCTACAAAGTTCTCCCCTAAACCGTATCCACCAATGCCACATCCAAATGACCCTTAAACACATCCAGGGATGGTGACTCAACCACCTCACTGAGCAGCCTATTCCAGTGTCTGACCACTCTCTCTGTGAAAATTTTTTTCTTAATGTCCAGTCTAAACCTACCCTGTTGCAGCTTGAAGCCATTCCCTCTTGTTCTATTGTTAATTACCTGTGAGAAGAGACCAGCACCAACCTCTCTACAATGTCCTTTCAGGTAGTCATAGAGAGTGGTGAGGTCTCCCCTCAGCCTCCTCTTCCTCAAAATAAACATTCCCAGCTCCTTCAAGCCTTCTTCATAAGATTTATTCTCTAAGCCCTTCACCAGCTTCATTGCCCTCCTCTGTACTCACTCCAGCACCTCGATATCTCTCTTGAATTGAGGTTCCCAAAACTGGACACAGTACTCTAGGTGTGGCCTCACCGGTGCTGAGTACAGGGGGACAACCACTTGTCTACTTCTGCTGGCCACACTATTTCTAATACAAGCCCAGATCCCATTGGCTTTCTTGGCCTGCTGGGCACACATAACGCATTCATATTCATATTCATATTCACATTCATATTCTATAATAAATATATAAGATATAATATGTAACATATGAGATATAATGCTATATATTATATGCAATATAATATATATAGCATTTTTAATATATATTAAAAATATTTTTAATGACAGAATTGGTCCTGATTCACTAGTGTCCTGTCACTCCTGTCCAAATCCATATTTTCCTAACAATGCTTCTAAGTTTACATTATGACTGCTCAAATTTTTTGAGCAATAAGCAGGAATTCAGCTGTGCTTTTGTAATGAACAACAGCAGGAAAATTTCTGCTGCTAATACTTTCAGTAATACTAAAAAATACTTCTACTTTAATGCTAATCTAACATGTCTGTACTAGTGGTGTAACTGGAAAAAGAAAACCACTCCAAAGACAGTTAAAAGTATTTGAGGATTATCAGGAAGTGCATATGTGAAAACTAAACCAAGTATTTTTTTCTTTAGCTTATTAGCTGTTCATCTGTAATTTATGCTACTTGCTTTTTTTTTTCCTTTTCTTTTTTTCCTATCTCCAACTAACACTTAATCTCCATCCTGTGAATTCTCTTAATTCTTCTTGGGCAGAGGGAAAGTAATTTGAATGTAAAAGAATGGCATCTTTAAAAACCATTCTTAGGTAAATGCTGCAGAGAAAATAATTTAATTTAACAGAAGCTACAGTTTCTAAATTATTGTGTAGTAAATCACAAAGAGATCATTCACCCATGATAACTGCTCAATAATTCATTCTTCAACTACATCCACATAGCACAGCAAAATATTTTGTTCATGAGATGGCAATATCTCATGAGCTTTACATAAATGCATTCTTAACTTGCATAATTTGAAATAATTTACAAACTTTGGAAATTTGATATTGATGAATAACTACATTACAGATATTTTTATTTTTTTTAAAGTGTCTGTACAGATGCAGGCTTTGAGTTTAATCTTGAATGCCTCCCACTTCTGTGTATATTCCCCTGAATCCCAAGTCAGCTAACTAGTGGTGATGCTTGCTGCCTGTAACACAACCTGTAAGTTCCTGATGACTGTAAAGCTTTGCTATACTCTAAAATTATTAAATTATCATAGTTATTAAATCATTACAACGCTTTTATGGAGTGTGATGTGTGTTTACCTTTCACCATGTGTAAGGATGTGTTTTTATTAACTCTCAGTTCTGTATACTTAGCCAAGGACGCTGAACTCTGACTACATTCTTGTCATGCTTTTTGATGTCAATAGTCATGCTCTGGACCAAAATAAGCCTTCAGCTACGCCCGAGCTGTGCTATGTTTGCACACGCCCTGGCTGAACCTGTACTTGGGCAATTGCCTGTCGCAGGAACAAGTTACTGTCTAGCTTAACTTTGCCATTAAAAGGAGTAGATGTGCTTGGTCCTGCTCTAGGACCAGAACAGTTACAGAAAAGGGGCTCATTTTACATGGTCAGACACAGGATAAATTCACACTTCTGCCCAAATTTTTGGTGTTACCATAATAATTTCTCACTGCTCTGCTTATGTAAAGCAGCCATTGTAGCCAGTTCAACCAGTCCCTTGAGAAATCCCATTACAAATGGAAGCGAGGTGCTCTTGGTGCATTTCCACATCACTTAGTTAAATAATGATCCAGTCAGTCTCACGAGTCACCTGCTGTCTCTCTCACCTACCATGGCTGCTCCACTCTGGAACCTTGCTAGCGTAAAACAAGGTTCATTTAAAGTTGAACCAAGACTGCAGCTTGGTAGTACTATGCAAGCCAAGCACATAAGACTTACATCTCTTTTCCATAGCCATCACAGTATTTGGGGATTTGCTTGCTTGTTGTTCAGTTTTGCCCAGGTTCTCTGACTAGTGGAGAGAAAAGGTAATAAGCGTATTAAGTGTTTGGTGACTTGCTCAGTGAGATGGATTTGAAACTCAAACTTGCGCTGGAGGTGAGAGCAGGGTGGGGCGGGGGCTGAGGCTGCACTGCTAACGCTCGATATCGTACCCTTCTGCAAGGGAAGGTGACAGCTGGGGAGGATCAGCTGAACCTGGCATTTCTTAAAACTTCCTAATATAACAGCGGTTTAGAAGGTGTAGGGATGAATACAAAAAAGGGAAAAAAAAAAAAAGGGAAGGATCTTGGATATGTGCTGGACCTGACTGTGGCTGATGCTTTGCACACAAAGACTTGGCAGCATGGGCATCAGTGGGTTGTACAAGCAAACTCAACAGTGCAAATATTTAGTGTCATGCTGAGGATGTCACCCAGGCTGGGGATGGTTCCTGTTGGGAAAGCTTGGGAGTTTAGAATGGGTGATTTCATAACTCCCTGAACAACGTAATGTGGATGTGCTCTAAGACTTCACTGCTTCTGTTAACCAGTTTATCTGTGTCAATAACTGGCTTAGGTATGTCTGCACATTCTGCCCTGAGGGTAAAAAGGAAACTAGGAAGGATAAGGGTAGGAAGGGGAAAAGGAGAGCTGGAAGTAGCAGAAAATCCACTGAGAAGAGGTGGTTTTTTGTGGATTTATGGTTTCAGAACCTTCATTGATGATGGGAGAGAGAAAATATTTCCCATTGTGTTGTTGCCATTTGCTCACTTGCTGGGAGCATTTTTGTTTCTCATAGACCTCAATAGGCTTGAGTATATTCTGCTTGCACAAATTTGTATCAAATTGCCTTGAACATTTTTATTTTTCATGTACTTTACTTTTAATTTAGCTTTCTAGAGCAACAGAACTCATCCCCTTGAAGGTTAACATAACTCCCTGGTCTCATAGAACAATCTAAAATGGCACTTGGCAGGAAAGCATTATATAAAAGTGACCCAGATCCAGCCAATTACTCATCCACCAAGTGTTCCATCTGTCAAATCCATGTCTTGTCAGTTTGCAGACCAGGATGTCGTGTGGGACAGTGGCAAATGCCTTGTGCAAATCCAGGTAGATGGTGTCAGTTGCTCTGCCACTATCCACCATCTCTGTAGCCTTATCCTAGAAGGCCACCAAATTGGTCAGGCATGATTTGCCCTTAGTGAAGCCATGTTCGCTGTTGCCAATCAGCTCCTTATTTCCATGTGCCTTAGCAGATTTTCCAGGAGAATCTGTTCCACGATCTTGCTGGGCAAAGAGGTGAGACTGACTGGCCTGTAGTTCCCCGGGTCTTCCTTTTTCCCCTTTTTAAAAATAGGGGGAAACTTGTCAGTTTTGAGTGCTATGTAATGTTTTGGTGAGGCCTGGCACAAAAGCATTGGCAGAGGTAAAGACTAGGACTTTCCTTCTGCTGGCACATATCATCTGTGTACTCATCTCTATGGCCCATTAGGGCAAGTCAAGAGACAGTCAGCTCCACCTTTGATTTGTTCAGGATTAATGGCCTGATGAAGTCAGACACAACAGCCTGTACAATGAGGAGACTGTAAGGATGCCTTCAGAGTCAAAACAAGCAAGTAGAGCTTTGTTCCCTCAGAATAACTGAAAGCATTCAAAGGGTGTGTGTTGTGATAAGCATCCAGCAGTTCAATCCCTGTGTGTGCAGGATTTGTCTGTCATTTGTAGATGGTTCAGAGAATGGTTCACTCCCTCACAAGGAGTGAACCTTGCATCCCCACCTTACAGGCTTCCTTCTAACTCAGACATCAAATGCTTTTGGGACTGGTGGCAACTTAACCTGTAAATACTGGTGGCCTCTGGCTTGCTCTGTACTGTTGCAAAGGGTGCACACAAAATGACAGATCATAGAATCACAGAATCACAGAATCATAGAATCATAGAATCATAGAATCATAGAATGGTTTGGGTTGGAAGGGACCTTAAAGATTGTCTAGATCCAATCCCCCCACATGGGCAGGGACACCTCCCACTAGATCAGGTTGCTCAAAGCCCCATCCAACCAGGCCTTGAACACTTCCAGGGATGGGGCTTCCACAACTCCCCTAGGCAACCTGTTTCTGTGTCTCACCATCCCTAAAGTGAAGAATTTCTTCCTAATGTCTAATCTAAATCGCTCCTCTTCCAGTTTTAATCCATTACCCCTCATCCTATCACTACACACCCTGGTAAAAAGTCCCTCCCCAGCTTTCCTGTAGGCCCCTTCAGGTACTGAAAGGCCGCTATGAGGTCCCCCTGGAGCCTTCTCTTCTCCAGGCTGAACAACCCAAACTCTCTCAGCCTGTCTTCATAGCAGAGGTGCTCTAGCCCTCTGATCATCTTCATGGCCCTCCTCTGGACTGTCTCCAGGAGCTCCATGTCCTTCTTATTTTGGGGACACCAGAACTGAACACAGTACTCCAGGTGATCCTCTCAGAAGATACTAACCAAGGAGCACAAGATTTCTCTTCCCATCCAGTCTGGCTTTCCTCCTGTTGAAACCAGCTCCCATCAGCTGCAGGACTTCAGAGGCAAGCTGGTAGAGAATGCACCATTTAGACTGCCGCCTGCTTTCCCACCACTGTGTGCCAATGTTCCTTAAACAAGAAAGCAATGCTTGATGCTGTAGGGGATAACTGCTAGGATGAATCACCATTGGGTTGTCCTGGGGAAACTGTTTTCACCTTTTCAAATTGTGGGTATTGTGGGTACAAGCAGAAAAAAACGACGCCCAAACAACCGGCCTGACAAGCTTCCACATACTTCTGCGTAGGCAAATGCTGGCCTTTTGTAAACTGTGAACTTCCCAAAAAGCTCTTGTAGATTTATGGCAATATGAGTTGTTTGTCTTCAGGTCACCTCCTCAGATGGCTTTAACAAGGAAGGGGAAAAAAGAGCTTCTCCCTGCTAGAAAAGTCTTAATTGCCCTGAAGTTCAGAGTTGAGTGTAGTTTGCTGTATGTTATCATGACTTATCACAGGCTTTGATGAAAGATTTTCTTTCCCCACGAGAGGCAAGGCAATCTCCTGCTTGTCAGCTCCAGGGTTTGTCCCAGAATCACTGTACAAGTTGTGGGAGGAGGACAGCCCTCAGTGGGGAAAAGCTGTGTTGGTTCTTCCATGTGCTTCTATTGGAAAAGCAGCTTATGGGCAGGTTCAGTGGGAAGACCCTGCGGGCAAGCATCTGTCCTCTGGTGGATAAGTCCTGGTGGCAAGGGACTGCAAGCACGTCTGGAAACCAGAATGGGGACATTTGACTCAGAAAGTGGGCTCTTCATCTTCTTTTCCCTTAAGTAAGGTTTCTGTATGTACAACCACACCATCAAACATCCTGATCTCCCTGTGCTGCTCCTGTGTTTTGTCAAGCTTTTCACTACCATTCACTGCAGCCTGTAACCATACAGAAACATCCAACAAATGTCTCATTTTTTGGGTACACAGTGCCACCTAGTCCCCAACCGAACAGGCTAGAGAGGGATTTTTGTTGTTCCTGAAGTGCTGAAGTGTTTTATTTTACAGGAAAAGCTGCAGGAACAGCTTCTGTTTAGGCCAACATTCAAGTCTCACTGCACTTTCCTCCTGTCCTTATCTCATCTACATCTCATCATCTGGTAGCTTGACTACTACTCCTTGCAGGTGGCTACTTGCAGAGAACTAGAGCCTGGCATATCATAGAATCATAGAATCATAGAATCCTAGGGGTTGGAAGGGACCTCGAAAGATCATCTAGTCCAACCCCCCTGCCAGAGCAGGGTCACCTAGAGCACATCACATAGGAATGCATCCAGGCGGGTTTTGAATGTCTCCAGTGAAGGAGACTCCACAACCTCCCTGGGCAGCCTGTTCCAGTGCTCTGTCACTCTCACAGTAAAGAAGTTTTTTCTGATATTCACCTTGAACCTCCTATGCTCCAATTTACACCCATTACCCCTTGTCCTATCACTGGCCATCACTGAGAAGAGCCTAACTCCATCTCCCTGACACTCACCCCTTACATATTTGTAAACATTGATGAGGTCACCCCTCAGCCTCCTTTTTTCCAAGCTAAAGAGACCCAGCTCCCTCAGCCTTTCCTCATAAGGGAGATGTTCCACTCCCTTAATCATCTTAGTAGCTCTGCGCTGGACTCTTTCAAGCAGATCCCTGTCCTTGAACTGAGGGGCCCAGAACTGGACACAATACTCCAGATGCGGCCTCACCAATGCAGAAGAGAGGGGGAGGAGAACCTCTCTTGACCTACTAACCACACCCTTTCTAATGCACCCCAGGATGCCATTGGCCTTCTTGGCCACAAGGGCACATTGCTGGCTCATGGTCATCCTCCTGTCTACCAGGACCCCCAGGTCTCTTTCACCTACACTACTCTCCAGCAGGTCAGCCCCCAACCTATACTGGGACATCGTGTTGTTCTTCCCCAAATGCAAAACTCTACACTTCCCCTTGTTGAATTTCATCATGTTTCTCCCCGCCCAACTCTCCAGCCTGTCTAAGTCTCTCTGAATGGCAGCACAGCCTTCTGGTGTGTCAGCCACTCCTCCCAGCTTAGTGTCATCAGCAAACTTGCTGAGGGTACATTCTATACCCTCATCCAGGTCGTTGATGAAGATGTTGAACAACATCGGTCCCAGTACCGACCCCTGAGGGACTCCACTAGTCACAGACCTCCAACCAGATTCTGCCCCATTGACTACAACTCTCTGACTCCTTCCCATCAACCAGTTCCTGATCCACCTCACTACCTGATCACCAAACCCATACCTGATCAACTTATCTACAAGGATGCTGTGGGAGACGGTGTCAAATGCCTTACTGAAATCAAGATAAACCACATCTACCGCTCTACCATCATCTATCCACCTAGGACCACTTCATTTAGCAGCAACCATTTGACCAAAACCAACCATTTCACCTGCTTGGCTGCCCCCTCCTATTTGACTTTATATTTGCTCCTTTTTATCCTCCTCAGAGGACCATTACTGATTTACTCCAAAGGATAACCTAGCATGCGCTGGTGGCTGGCCAGGCAGCAGCTGTAATAAGTGAACAACTTGAAGCCCATCACATCACTCAAAAAATACAGATCATGTCTTCTCAGCATACAGCAGATAATCATCAGGGTGATAGCCTGTGACCTTGTCATAGCATGGAGCTGAACGCATGTGCTGGGAACTAAAGCAAGAAACCAAGAAGAAATGCAAAGGAGGATCTTGCAACCTGCTGCCACCTCTCTTATGCCTTCCTTGGGTAGACCAGGAGACCCACAACTCAGCAGAGATGCTTGTGTTTCCTGTGTGGTCTCTGTGCCCCTCCTGGGGCTTTCCCTATGGCACCCCTTTGCTCTGCTGGAGTCCTTGGGGTTGGAGAAGCTCTGCTTCCCAGCGAAGAAGCAGCCTTAGTTGTTAGAAGCCCAGGGAAACCTGCCCTGCTGAGCACCTGAAGAAGGTTCCATTAGCATGGTGAGGCTTTGTATGCCTGAGCAGATTACTGTGGACTTTTGTTACATTCTTCCTCCAGGGACTTTCACTGACAAAAGTGCAAAACATTTACTGGAAACAGAGCCTTCTCAATGAAATGCTGTTTTGAATGAAGCCTGTTTGCTTGGAAAACATTGTGAATGCCAAATGCTGTCTAACTCTAAAAAGGTTTCCTTTCTGTCTTTCTTTGGTAAGGAATGTAGTCAGAGTCAGTATCGGAGATACTAATAACTCCTGAATTAACATCTATTGAGGTGGATGGGGCACTTCACACCTCTCCTCTGATTTGTTCAGAATCTGTGCAAAAGTCAGGCTGACTGTAGCTACTAGCTGATCACGCTCATGAACGCTAGTGCTGGTTAATAAATAGCTCCACTCCGATACTGCTTCCTACACTCTCTCTGGCTCCCCAGTCAAATACTCCTTGCGTAGAAAAGCAGCTTTAGAGTAGGTTGCTACACAGAGGATCCGGGTCTCTTTGTTATTGCTCAAGTCAATAAACTTTGATCTGGTATGAGTAGCAGAGGCTGATGTGTTTCCAAAATGGAGCAGCCCTGTTGCACAGGTCTGCCTGGAAAAGTTATCCACCACAAAAAATGTATACTATCCATGTTTCAGTACCATGTTCTTTGGGCTGGCAGGACTGAGATAAGGTGGTTATTTATGTTCTACAAAATCACAGAAAGAAAGACAATAGCTAAGTATCAGGGTTTTGACAATGATATTTTAGGAACTGTGAGTTAATAAAGTCATAATGGTTCAATAACATAATGTGACATTTCCAATATGACAAGCATTTAGTTTAGGTTTCAAGAGTTGCTAACCTGCAAATGACTATATGAAGCCGGCACCGGCAGCGGTGAGAGCTGTTTCTGTTAATTACTGAGATAGTTTGAGACGGGACCGGGCTTCCCGGAGACGGTGAAGCCGGGGCAGAGCACGGAGACCCGAGACTGAGCAGGAATCTCGTGAAGGAGCCGGAAGGCTGACGTGGCTGGAGGTGTGTCTGAGACACGCGGCAAAATTTAAAAGCGGCCATATGGGCAGCTCCCGCAGACTCCGCGGCAGCGCGGAGCGGACAGCGGCAGCGCGGAGCGGACAGCGGCAGCGGCCGTTGCAGAGGGCCGTGCCAGCCGGGCTAGAGTGGGTGGACACGAGGGCGCGCGGAAAGCAGCAAACAGTGGTTGGCTTCCTTTGGCTTGAGAGACAATCATGATCGCAACACGGCCAAAAGCCACAGCGAGAAAGAAAGTGGGAACTCAGACCGAGCTCCGGTACAAACACGCGGTCGTGCAGGTCTCCGGCTGCAGTGAATGCCTGAGCCTGGTGCTTGTACTGGAGGGAACCAGTGACATCACTTGTGTGCCGTGTGAGCAAGTAAACGATCTACTCAGGCAGGTGGCTGAACTGAGGGAGGAGGTAGAAAGGCTGAGTACCATCAGAGAATGTGAAAGTGAAATAGATTGGTGGAGCCACACCCTGAGGCAAGGGCAGAAGGAAGAGGCTCTGCAAGAAGTGATGGATCCCCTCCCCTTCTGTCACCAGGCAGAAGGAGGGGACCTACAGGACAGGGGGGAATGGAGAGAGGTCCGTCCTTGGAGACGCAAGCGAAAACCCTCATGGCCCCCGCACCCTTCCAGTTGCCCTTGAAAAACAGGTATGAGACTTTGGAACTTCAGGGACAGACAAATGAAGATGGAGAGGAAGATTCATCCAGTGAGTCACCCAGGGCTTGTCACTGACCCCCACATCTTAGGACTTCTTCAACTAGGAAGAAAAGGAGGGTAATTGCAGTGAGTGACTCTCTTTTGAGGGGAACAGAAGAGCCCATTTGTCGACCAGACCCACCCCACAGAGAAGTCTGCTGCCTTCCTGGGGCTCAGATTAGAGATGTTAAAAGGAAACTCTCAGATCTGGTGCAGCCCTCTGATTACTACTCTTTGCTAGTCATCCAGATTGGTAATTATGAGACTGCAGAGACAATCCCAAAGACTATTAAAAAGCACTTCAAGGCACTGGGGCAACTGGTTGAAGGCTCAGGTGTGCAGGTGGTATTTTCATCAATCCCTCAAGTGGTAGGGAAAAATACTGAAAGAGGGTGGAGAACACACCTCATCAATGTGTGGCTCAGGGGCTGGTGCCACCATCAAAACTTAGGTTTCTTCAATCATGGTGAAATTTTTATGGCACCAGGTCTGCAGGTGACAGATGGCATACATCTGTCTCCAAGGGGGAAAAGGATTCTTGCAGAGGAGCTGGCAGGGCTCATTGAAAGGGCTTTAAACTAGGCTCAAAGAGGGATGGGGATAAAACCAGGCTCACTAGAGATGAGGCTAAGGATGGTCTTCTGTCTGCCATCCAACTTGAGGTGGGAAATGGAAATAAATACGACAACAAAAACACAGGGCTTGCTAATAGGTTGCTAACCAGGGAAGTGGCTGGGAATGGCCAGATACTAAAAGTGAAAACTAGTTGCTTGACTCCCTCTCTGAAATGCTTATATACCAATGCACAGAGCATGGGGTATAAGCAGGAGGAGCTGGAGATCTGCGTTAGGTTGAATGGCTACGATATAATTGCAATCACCGAAACATGGCGCGACAGCTCCCATGACTGGAATGTTGTCAGGGATGGCTATGTATTATTTAGGAAAGACAGTGCAACAAGGCGGGGTGGTGGTGTTGCTCTTTATGTACAAGAGAACCGGAATGTATTGAGTTCTATCCAGGGAGGGAGGTAGGACAGGTTGAAAGCTTGTGGGTAAGAATTAAAGGACATGCAGCTGAAGGTGAAACAGTTGTGGGTGTCTACTATAGACTACCGACCCAAGAAGAAGATGTTGATGAGGCCTTCTACAGTCAATTGGAAGTAGCCTCTAGATCACACTCCTTAGTACTTATGGGTGACTTCAATCACCCTGATATTTGCTGTAAAGCCCACACAGCAAAGCAGGTTCAGTCCAAAAGGTTCTTGCAGTGCATTGATGATAACTTTCTAACACAGGTAGTGGAGTAATTAACAAGGAGAGGTGCACTGCTGGACCTTGTATTAAAAAATAAAGAAGGTCTGGTTGGGGACATTAAGGTTGGGAATAGCCTTGGTGACAGTGACCATGACATGGTGGAGTTTAGTATTTTACAAGGAAGAAGCAGCGCAATAATTAGGATTACAACCCTAGACTTCCATAGGGCTAACTTTGGACTCTTCAAAGATCTACTTGCAGAAATCCCATGAGCTAAAACTCTGGAAGAAAAGGGAGCCCAGGAAAGCTGCTCAATTTTTAAATACCGCTTCCTCCAAGCCCAAGATAGGTGCATTCCTTCGAGTAAAAAAATCGGGTAGAGGTGGTAAATGACCTGCATGGATAAGCAAGAATCTTCTGAAGAAAGTCTCATGGAAGAAAGAAATTTACAGTTTGTGGAAGAAGGGACTTGACACTTGGGAGAACTATAGGGGTGTTGTCAGGGTATGTAGGAAGGCAACAAAGAAAGGCCAAAGCCCTCTTAGAACTTAAACTGGCAAAGGAAGTACAAGAGAACAAAAAGAGCTTCTTCAAGTATATCAGTAGTAAAAGGAAGAATAGGGAAAATGTGGTGCCTCTGCTGAATGAGGTGGGAGCCCTGGTAACAGAAGATGCAGAGAAAGCAGAGTTGCTGGATACCTTCTTTGCTTCAGTCTTTATTAAGACCAGGAGTTATGAGCTTCAGACCCTGGATATAGAAGAGGAAGCCTGGAGGAGGGAAGACTCTCCACTAGTCAATGAAGAGTGGGTCAGAGGTCAGTTATGCAAATTGAATGTACACAAGTCCATGGGCCCTGATGGGATGCACCCAAGAGTGTTGAGAGAGGTGGCTGATGTTATCACCCTACTAGTCTCCATCATTTTTGAAAGATCATGGCAAACAGGAGAGGTGCCTGAGGACTGGAGGAAAGTCAGTGTCACTCCAGTCTTCAAAAAGGGCAAGAAGGAAGATCCAGGAAACTACAGACCAGTCAGCCTCATCTCCACTCCTGGAAAAATGATGGAGCGGCTTATTCTGGAGGTCATCTCAAAGCACATGGAAGAAAAGAAGGTTATCAGGAGTAGTCAGCATGCAGTTACCAAGGGGAAATCATGCTTGACTAATCTGATAGCCTTCTATGATGTTGTGACTAAATGGGTAGAAGCAGGGAGACCAGTGGATGTAGTCTACCTCGACCTTAGCAAAGCTTTTGACACAGTCTCCCATAACATCCTTGTGAGCAAGCTCAGGATATGTGGGATAAAAGAATGGACAGTGAGATGGTTTAAGAGCTGGCTACACAATAGAGCTCAAAGAGTGGTGATCTATGGTGCAGAGTCCAGCTGGAGACCTGTAACTAGTGGAGTCCCTCAGGGATCAGTGCTGGGTCCAGGCCTGTTCAACATCTTTATCAATGACCTCGGTGACGGGACAGATTGTCTTCTCAGCAAGTTTGCTGATGACACGAAGCTGGGAGGATTGACTGATTCACCTGAAGGCTATGCAGTAATTCAGCAAGATTTGGACAGGCTGGAGAGCTGGGCAAAGAGGAACCTAATGGGGTTCAACAAGAGCAAATGCAGAGTCCTGCACCTGGGAAGGAATAACAAAATGTACCAATACAGGTTAGGAGGTGATCTGCTAGAGAGCAGCTCCATGGAGAAGGACCTTGAAGTCCTGGTAGACAACAGGTTATCAATGGGACAACAATGTGCCCTTGTGGCCAAGAAGGCCAGTGGTATCCTGGGGTGCACTAGGAGGAGTGTGTCCAGCAGATGGTGGGAGGTTTTCCTCCCCCTCTACTTGACACTGGTGAGACCTCACTTGGAGTATTGTGTCCAGTTCTGGGCTCCCCAGTTCAAGAGGGACAGGGATCTACTTGAGAGAGTCCAATGGAGGGCTACGAGGATCATTAAGGGACTGGAACACCTGCCTTACGAGGCAAGGCTGAGAGACCTGGGGCTTTTCAGTCTAGAGAGAAGACTGAGGGTGGATCTAGTTAATGTCTATAAATACATGAGGGCTGGGCATCAAGAAGGCAGGGACAACCTCTTTTCACTTGTGCCCACTGATAGGAGGAGGGGCAATGGATTCAAACTCAAGCACGGGAAGTTCTACCTCGACATGAAGAAGAACTTCTTTACTGTGAGGGTTACAGAGCACTGGAACAAGCTGCCCAGAGAGGTTGTGGAGTCTCTTCTCTGGAGACTTTCAAGACCTGTCTGGGTGCCTTTCAGAGTGATCTGCCCTAGTTTTTGGTCCTGCTCTGGCAGGGAGGTTGGACTTGATGATCCTTGGAGATCCCTTCCAACCCCTAACATTCTGTGACCCAAGCTTTCCAGCTAGGGGTATGTCAAATATTTTAAGATCCTACTTTAGGGTATATTCTTCAGGCAGCATACAAACATTTCCTCCTCTTTACTGGAGGTGTGTGACAGCAACTGCCGACTTACATGTGGATGTGGACTATGTCACACATAGCTCATGGTCTTGTGCCATCATAGTTGCAACAGGAGTTGGCTAACAACTACTGAAGGTATTCTAGGACCAGTTGAAAAGTCTCTCAGAGCCCCACTTGAACTATTCTGTAAAAGGCTCAGCCCACAGAAAGCCACTCAAATGATGGTGCTTCAATATATGAGCTGATAACATACGAGATGTATTTAGACATATTTCGTTTTGGCATTTGCAGACAGGGAGCACCAGCTTTAGTGAAACATCCTGGAAACCCAGTAGCTGTTTCCCCAAGCAAGAGAATTTGAGAAGAGGCATAATGGTCCTGTGACAAGCTTCAGAGCTGTGAGTCACCAAGGAAGAATAATGGGGGCATAGAAGCAATTTAGTCTTTTTGCTTGACTACAGCCTGCTATTGGAGCAGCATAGCAAACAGCAATGCCTTCCCTCCCATGTCCATACTTTCAGACAGCCAAGCTGTTGGATGGGATAGATGTACAGTTATACAAGATGCATTAGTGCCAGTGATGTGCGGAAATAAACTTCCCAACCTCAGGAAGGTTATAAAGTAGGTATGTTTATTATGGCGCCGAGTGCAAGGGGGATAGCTCCTCCTATCTTGCACACCCTGTGTTAGTAAAGCTCTATTTTTATCTAGCAGGTACATGAATATTCATAATGTCATGATACATATTCATTAAATTCTTAGAAAAGGTCTTGCTTATGCTAATTACTTCCCCACCTAGTTCTGCATGTGCACTGCTGTCTGGTAGTGGTCTTATGGAGTCTTCAGGATGAAAGCTGAAAGTCTTCCTCGCAGTGAACTCTTAACTTTGAAGCACTTTGACTCAGTTAATGACGAATAGTAACCACAAATCCGGCTGCATCTAGTTCTGCTTAGCCAAGGAGAATTCCTACAGCACAGATAAGAGACTGCTCCTTCCCTTATCTAAGGAATGTAGCACATCTCGGCCTTCTGTTGTCTGTTCAAAAAGTCTTAATCCTTTCTTTCCCAATTCACCAGTTGAAGCTTGTCATGAGATGACAAACTTTGAACTAACCTGGGAATGAGAAAACAAAAATCTCCTTTTCAGTGTTGTTGAGAGGAGAGCTGTGGCGCTGCTGGGACTGCTGGCCCCTGCAGCCAGTCTCCCACCTTTGGGTTAGTCCCAAGAATGAATGAAAATGGTCTGAGATACCTAAAGTCCTCATATCATAAAACCAGCTTCATGTAGGAGGCCACATGCAGCATCCCACTTCGCTGTGCTTACACATGCGACTTGTTCTTATGAGCTGTAGATGGCACTCTTTAGATTAACTTGCTCTAAGGAATAGTTAATAGAAACAGGCACATGTACACACATGCAAAAAAAAAAAATTATATCTCAGCAAAATATAAAAATCAGAAATCTGTTTATCTGAAATTCTACTTTGGGCACCATAAAAACCAAACCAAACCAAACCCCAACAAACCCCAAAACCTAAGATACAGAGTGAGGACAAAGTCCTACATGGAGTTTCCAGGATTTTGTGGTTGCAGTGCTCTATTTCAAATGTTCCCATCCCTCTTTTTAACTCTCTAGTGTAAATAGGTGCCTACTCTCTCCATTTTGCACTCCAACAGTACCTTTTAAGACTGCTGAATCCAGAAAATTTGGCATTTCTGTTTTTTCCTCCCTGTTCTTCTTCAGCCTTTCTTATTGCTGTTTGTATTGCAGTGAGCGCTTCTCCTGAAACTGGATAATACCCTACGCTGCCATCCATGGCAACTTCTTTACACAGGAAAAAGGATGCTGTTACGTTCTTCCATCCTCACTGCCCTTAGAAATGATATGGTGCTCATATCTGCAGGGGTATGCAGGCTTGGCTGGCCTTCCAACCTGCTCTCACCTCTGGGCACAAGCTGCCAGCTGTGCTGCCCAGGATGAGTGCCACACATCCGTCCCAGGTGCTGCCTTCCCTTCACTCACTCTCCTGCCGCTGCCTTCCCCATTGCTAATCGGACTTGCAACAGGCCACGATAACATCATGCTGCTTTTCCTCATTCTTTTGCCTCACATTCCTACCCATGTCTTCTTGCTGGGCCCAGGACTGAATGGCCCTAAAAGCAATTCAGGTCTTTATAGAGAAGGAAGCTGTAATGACCTTTAGAGAATCCTTTCTTGGGGTGAAGGACAAAACCGTACAACGTGAGGTACAAATCTAAGCATTCAATAATTTAAAAAGAAAAGAATAGAGGTGTGAAAGAAGATAGGATTTGAATGCTCCGGTGACCAAAACCAAATGGTGTTACCTGATTTATGGTTCCTAGGCAAGATGCACTCTTGCCTGATGCAGCCCTGATGACAGAAAAGTGATGGGTACTCCTGGTGTCCAATCAAATAATTAATAAATCTTTACCCAACCTTTTCCTGTAGGTAATATAGTCCCTGCTATGATACTGTGAGTGAATTGTGATTGCATGCTTGGTCCTGAAATCAATTCTACAAGAAGCAGAAGGGAAAAAAGAGGGGAAAAAATAAGTCAATGCAATTTATTGTAAATTACTAAAATGCATCAGAGTAATTCTTTCTGCCAGCAGGAGAGTCCTTGTGGACTTTACTAATGGGAGAAAACTAGGAAGGTTGAAGGAGAGTAGTCTAACAATTTGTTCTGGGCTGTAACAAAGCACCTTGTTAGGTTCAAAAGCCCTAACACCATTCAAAGAATGTGTTTTATTGTGCTTGCTTGCAGATGTCGGCAAGGTTTTGGCCTATTTGCTTCCATCTGGTTGCCTATTTGCACGGGCAGTTCCAATTAACATTGTTGTGGTGCTCCTGCCATGGTGGGGACTGTGAGTCTGCCTGATGGTAACTTTCAGTACACCTTACTCCCCATGTCCAGGTCTCTACATTATGACCCAGTGGTGCACCTTTTTCACAGCTTCCTGCACACAGGGGACTACTGCAGAGCAGCTCACACAACACATTGCTTGGTGTGAAGGCTGGTGGCTGGGACAAGGTAAACAGCTGACCACGGCACTGGAAGCACCTGCAGGAAGTTTCTTACAGCTGGTCTTGGTGGACCACCAGAATAATCAGCAAGAGACCAGGAGTGTGTCTTAACCTGATAAATGCTTGCCTAGGGAGGGAAGCTGGCAGCCAGATGAGAGCACATGAGGAAAAACTTTCAGCAGTTCCAGAAAACATGGTCTCTCCTGCTCCTTCCTCCCTTGACCATCTAAGGGACTGCTCCCTCCCTATCTTTAAAATAAAACCTAAATTAATAAATAAGCTGTCCTGGTTTGAGTCAGGATGAAGCTAATTTTCCTTTTACTGATTTTTTTTTTCCTTTGGTAAGCTCTCTTTTAACTAGCAACACGTGTTCCAGCTAGTGGACTGATAACAATGGAATGTTTATGTTACTGCTGAGACTCCAAGGTCACTTCTTAGCTCTGCTGGTACAGAGGCTACCAGGGCAGGAGAATTGTATCTATGACCCCCGTAGGGGAGCTGGACTAGACAGACAGAAGAACTGACCAAAGGTATTCCATTCCATATATCTACGTAAGCTCCGAGGAAGGTCAGAGATCACAGAAGACAACTTCCTTCCTGCTTCTTCTTCCCTTCTCTTCCGTCCATGGCCAGCATCTGGGGAGGACTCCATCCATCACCATCGACCCCAGGCTCACCCCTAACCCTCATAACTCTTCCCACAGCCCTGTCTGCTCCGCTGTTATCTCAGACAGCGGGCTGAGACTTTTTGGGACTGTTCACAGCTAAGTCTCTCTCCTAATTCTCTCTGTCCTTCCCTACCTGGGTGGGAGGGGGAGGGGATCGAGAGCGTTGCTGTCTCTGGATTATCTGCTGATCCTTGAGTCAAACTGTGACATAAACCTTAGAGTTTCAATACATATCCTTTACGCCTTATTTCAAAACAGTACAAAGTATCCCCCATGAATCCCTTACACACAAAAGTAGCCCTTTCACTTCATTTCCTAAGCAGCTAAATAAACATGCACAGGCATACAGAGATGGAGAAAAACCAGTAATGCTAACCTGCCTGCCACATCCCACCATGAAACAACCGCACAATTTGGAGATTAACAGGCTTACCTAGCACAATTCTGCAAAGGAAAATCTTGTCTCATTGACTTCTGAGGCTTAGTGTTCGATAGCATTTAAAATGCATTTTTACCAGAGCCCCTATAAATCAAATCAAGCAGCTAACCCCCTTGCTTCTACCCTCCCCTTCACCATATCCTGCTAAGATACTTAGCAATTTGAAACTGCTGTATCTGTGCAGCTCTTGCCTCATCTCAGTTACCAAACCATCAGTAACAAGAAGGTACAGGAGCCCTTTTTCCAGCCAGTGAAGATTCTCCTGCCAACACTGCTGGGAAAAAAGTGCCAGAAATACCTGGGCTCATTAGATGAACAGGCACCACAAGGCTGCATTTTCAGCATCAATGAACTTCACACGTGGAGGAAGGGAGAGGAGTAGCTGAAACTCTTCAGGGCCTTCAGGGCTTTCAAATTAACATAGAGCTGAGATGTGCTGGCAATAGTTTGGGGACAACCAATGCTTAATCTGCTGTGTGCTTAAGGATGCTAACAAAATGGAGATGTATAAAAAGCCGTGTGTGGTGTGAGGGAGTAGCACAAAGGCTGGTGGAACAGCTGAAGCTGTAAGAGTTGCTATCTTTTGCTCTCTTGCAGTGGCTTTTGAGTCTATGGGGAGAGCAGCTCTGCAATCCACGAACTCCCGTGGAGTACTGCCAAACTTGTGGGATTCAGACAAGACCGGTTATAAAGGTGAGATAAAACCTTCCCTTGGGAAGACTTTTCTGCAGGAATACATCATGAAACACCACAGAGATAATTTAAGTTAACAGGAATGGAGAAGTTTAGAGAGGTCAGACACTTCTGGCTTTTCTTTGTTTACATGGGATCGGGATCCATAGTCAGCCGGGACTTTGAGGTACCACTGTCTGTAATTCTTCTTCTAGGTGAGTTCACCAAAAGTGATCTTCAATGACACAGTTCAGTTTAATTTAAAACTGAACTAGCACAAGGGATCTTCTGAAAGCAAAGCAAAACAAAATAAACCTCTCAGCTTTGATGGGTGATTTAGAACAGAAATAAAGCAGGTAATTCCCTTGCCTGCATTGTCTTCCATTTCTTTCATCCTTGCCCTCAGTTCAAACAATTTCCAGACCCTCCTGGGCTGCAAGAAACTGAAAGACTCTTTCAGTACGTTAGGAAAATACCTTTCTTTGTGCCATTCCTTAAGCCTGTTGTCTTCCTCTTCCTCCAGCAAGCCTCCCTGCCCCTATCTGTGCTGCCTCTCCCCACTTTGCACCCATCCATCTGGCATGGCAGCAGGTCCCCCTGGGCAGCTCACAGCTTTTGGAGCAGAGAGAACCTGCCTCTCTCCCCCAAAAGCTGCAGCCATTCAGATTGAAGCTGGTGGGGCAAGGCAGTCTGCCTTTAAACAGGGGGATAACAGCAGTCAGCTCCAAAAAGCACAGCATCTGTCTGTCTCGCATACAAGAAAAATGATTATCCATGGATACTTGTAGATGAGGAAGTCACAAATAAAAAATATTCCATATGTAAACACGCAGTGTGGGATCAAGTTGCAAACCTTGTTAGATGATGACAGGTAGTACTGGTCAGAAGTCAATTCACACAGGGCTTCAGTTTTATCTGGGTACTGGGACTATGCAGTTTGTCCTCAATGCATCATCATAAAATGCAGTGAACTTTATGGGCATGTACAGAGATGTAATTGGGACTGTGCAGAGCACAAATTACACCTGAGAAATTTTTTTTGCATCTGTGCTTTAAGACATGGTGAGATTTTTCATCAGCAAGCAGAGATAAGGAAAAAAAATCTTCCTTTTTGTTACTAGCTGTTTTTGTAAATTAAATAGCATAGCAATTTGCTGTTTTTGAAATGACTGGAGTGGAGGGGACACCACTTGGTCTGCACAAACACATGGCAAGTAGGGATGAAAAAGATTACTAAACATATAAAAACAACTCTGGCCCAGAAATTCCTTAAACTGCATATGGTTGGCAGTTGAAACACTCTTCTAAGGAAGTATCACAAGCATACCATACTAAGTACTTATCTTAGTATTGTTGTCCCTAGGCATCTGCTTTTGGGCATAACAAAAACAGGCTGTGGCATGAGATGCACCTTCGATCTGACCTACCTGGGGTCTTCCTACACCACTCAAAGGATGAAGGCATATCCTGAGGTTCAACTTACAAACCAGAGGGCTTTCAGAGATGAGATCCCGCCCTCGAATGCCCAGGCAGACTTTTTCTCTTGCTGAGCTGCAGGGAAGGGCTCACATAGTGGTGTGGGGGAGAAATAATTGCCTGCAATAAAGAGACAGTTGGAGTCTTCCACTAGGACAAAAAAAAACCCACCACCTTGCACAAAGAGGCAGCAGGCCATTGGGTCGTTGCAAGCATCCAGTGCTTCGTGAGTATAGGAGCATGGTTTTCTGTCCTGTGGGCTGCATTGGTGTGTCTTCAGTACCAATGGGAGCCAGCTAGGCTGGGCACAGAGGAGGAGCTGGCAGGGTCTGCAGGGGTCCTAGTCCATCGTCTACAACAAAGATATTGCTGGCCTGTGTGGGCACTGGGCAAGAGGTTGCCTGCAAGAAGACCAGCCTCTAGGATGTCTCTCCCCTTAACAATTAACCTCATGAGCAATACTAGTCATTATTCAAATGCATGTGATATGACTTGGGCAGGGATGGATACACTCCATCCAGTCAGGACAGATGTGTAACAAGTGTGTTGGGAAGGAGCCACATGAATGCAGCCTGTGGCACACCAGCTCTTGCTCTGAAAGGGTCTAATGCTTCTCTAGGTCCTTCCCCCAACAAACAGAAACCAGTTGGATGTGCAGTGGCAGCATTAGTCTGAGTTCTTACTATTAATTTTATCAAACCTTCTTTTAAAAATACCCAGCCAGTCAGAGGTGCTACCAGCCACTTCTGTTTCCAAAAAAATATTGATCCAAATTATTCAAGAAACCTGAATAATTCAAGAATTATTCAAGATTCACCTGTCCCTTTCCTTGAGGCACTGTGCAGAGAAAGTGAAAGAGCACTGCATGTGATCTCAGGCATTCATACACACAGCCTATAGAAGTTTTTTTTAGTTAAATGAAGATTTCAAATATTCAGAAGCAACCATACACACACACACACAAATAAAATAAACCAGTCCTCATCTGGCAAGGCTCTTTTAATGTTGTACTTTTACCAAACCACAGTACATACTTCAAATAAGGCCTAACAGATTATACTCTTTATAAATTTACAAACAGTTTATTCTCCTTAAAGAGATCGTATTACTTTTGTCAGTCTTGAGTATTTCAATTAATTATATGTTTATTCAAGCATAACATAGCAAATGTAGCCATAAATCTTTAGACTAAATGTCTATAACAGAGGAATCTCAGATACACTATACTTTCAGATTAGGATTTTTTAAAAATATACACATTTTTGTTTAAATAGGGTAACCATCATATCTTGGTTATGCTTCCCATGGGAAAATTGTGCTCAAGAAACAAACCTGTGGACTAGAATAACTGCAAACAGACAAGGTCTTGGTTCACCTGCCAGGAAACTGAGCCAGCTTTGTAGGCACATGACCCTGGGATTTGGCTTTCAACCTGTTTTGGAGAGAAGGGGTGGGAGGCTGGTTTCACCTTCTTCATAGCTAATGGCCCTGGTCCTTTCCTGGGTACAGACTGCTCCACAGCAGCAGGAATGAGACTGACAGGAAAGCACAGTTGCATTTCTACCTGTAACCAAGAGCCCAGGTTATTGAGAGCTGGCTGGCAGGCAGAGGTGCATTACTCGGACATGGCATACAAAGAGAGAGTATTAAAGAAAGAAAGAAAAAAAAAAGGAATAGAAGAAAAAAGGAAGTAGAATTACCTGCCTCAGTAGCAATTTTGACAGTCTGTGGCTACTACTATGTTTATTAATCTACCTCTGAACCCTCATTCATTTCCTAGTCTCTGCTGACCCCTTTTCCTGCTCACAAGGCTTTACCCATAGCCCAGCTTTTGCTAGCTTGCTATCCGGCCAAGCAAAGCTAGAGAAATAGGAGCACCTCACTAAACTGTGAAAACTCCAAGAGTTTGCTAAAGAAACTGTGTTTTGAGGCCCTCACACTGATCAACATATTGGGCTATGCAAGGTAGGTGTTTCTGAAGTGTTATTTGGCACTGATGGCTTCAATCCATTTCTCAAAGACTGAGAAAAAAGTTTCTGCTTGAGCCCAATGTATCCCTACCAGAGAACCAATGAGAAAAGAAAAAAAAAAAAAAAGACACCAAGACAAAACCCAAATCCAAACCATGCAAATTATAGCTGAATAATAAAAATCAAAATCCAAGCCTGCACCCCAAGTCCCTCTTGCAGCAGAGACAGCTAGTTGCTTTCTAAAGATTGCAGAACCAGCCACACTGTAGCTCCTAAATAACAAGAGTTTGGCAATAATTACCATGCACAAAGTAAAGGCCACTTATAAAACATCTCCATAAAAATATCTATTTATCTCTATATGTCTATTTATATATGTCAGTAAGAAGCTTCAATCTGAGCACAGACCAAGCACTCTGCTCTGTGTGTGTGTGTGTGAAACCTACTTAATCCCCATGAAATGAAGCACTCTTATTTAAGGTTGGCATCTGCATTCAGGATTAAGTCAGTATAGACAATTTCCAGCAGGCTTCTACTAATTAGCTCTAGTCAAATGGGGTAGCAAGGTTGTCAAGGAGCTGAAGCCTTTCTGGAATATTGTACCAAGTCATGCTGTTCTATCAGAGCCCTGGACGGGCTGCTCAATGCATGGTTCAGTTCACTAGGACTGCAGATATTCTATGTGACACCTGCCCAGCCCACTGATGGGACTTGATCCACTGAAGAGCAGAGCAAAAGAAAAGATCCTCCATTCCAGTGTGTGAATGAGACTGACCATGAAAAGCAGATTTGTGGAAAGCCAGTTCCCTGTGCTTCAACAAATTAATAGGAATCAAATAATGCCTTAGCCTTCTTTAGTCAAGTGACTCTGATCCCATATCTTAAGTAGCTGGAGCTTCAAAAGATCAGAAAGCTTCAAAAGAATGCAGAAGTTGCAATGGGGTGAGTAGAGTATCTCAGATACTCCAACTACAGAAGCATTTTTTCTGCTCTCTGAAGTGCTGGTCCAATGAAAATGAAATGTTTAATATTAAATGTTGGGATATTTACTGGATATGCTATTAACTGAGATCTGTAAGACTGCTGACTTGTTACCCCTGTCAAGACAGACCTTTACAACTCCAAGACACTAAAACCACTTGAGGCTTTTTTAATGTCATTATTCTTGTGTCCTCCTCTGGAAGCTACCAGTGGCCTTGTATAGATGGCACAAAAGCACAAGGTAAAAGGACAGCTGAAGGTTAGTTCTGACATCCTGTAGCCCTAAGGAAAACAGAAACTGTCTTTTGCTAGACACAATTTTGGTATTGATACCTCTTGGGAAAATCTGAACCAAGTAAAAGAGAGTATGCTTAATGGCATGAGGTGCAGCTGCCTTGTTTTCAGGCTCTTTTTGCCAGACAATGCTGTGATTTTGGCACAAATGCAAACCAGTTACAAAATAATGCTGCAGCTGGCAGAAACTCTTCCTTTCAGCCACCGAGTACTATAAACTGATAAAAACCAGCTGCAAATATAACAGATGACAGGAATTTAGTGGCATACAACTCTCCCACTACAATAGTCACATTATAGGAAGGTGGGAGGCTTCACCTTGGTACAAGTAGCAAGCATTGCTGGGAAGCAGTTTAAAGATGACAGTGAAAGGTGAAGAATTTATCACTGTGAGAGAACATTTGTAAATTAGAGGTAGAGAAGGCAAAAAACCCCAGAACTGTCAGCCACTTTCTTTCCATGCTGGCCTTGAAGTGGTGGATAGTGGGGTTGGAAAGGAAACATAAATGCCTCCAGAGATCCTACTCCTGTACCAGGACTGTGTAGCAAAAGGGACTTCGTGTTGTGTTTCAGGGTGTACAGCAAACGGAATTTCTCTTTGCTACCTCGCCCTGTTGCAGTAGTTCAGGTTTCAGGGATAAAGGTCTTGTTAGTGTAAGTTACACAAGAAAACTCTGCAGACAGACCTTGGTTTTATAACAGAAATAAATTAAAACTAGCTGCTGATACTGTGTCCAATGCTTTATGATGGCAAACCATACCTTTATTTTTAAACATTTACTCAAAAAAGATTTTTAAAGCAGTACAGGACTGTTGGGCCAGCTTGTGAATGATTTATTGACTGTGCCAAGCTCAGATTCCTTCAGTGACCTCACGTGTGAGGATGCACAGTTTAGAGAATAACAACAAACAGGGGATGGCTACCTTATCTTTATTCAGCCAAATTTATTTATATTATGTACCCCCACATGGATTAAAAAAAACACACCATAAACTTGGCACCATTGCTAACCCAAGCCATGACTAAATATTGGAGAGCTGTTAGGCTGGAAAGTTTAAAGATGAAGACTGCTACCACCTGAGGTGAGTCACCTAAATTTATTGCTTTCTGGCTGATTCAAGAGCTAGTTGACTTTCCCCAGTGACTCTGTCAGTCTGTCTTAAAACAAGAGCTTGTTGATAGACTACAGCCCTGAAAATTGAGTCAGTGGGGAAAAAAACCATGCCTGGACAGGATGCTACATAATCTCATCTAGGCTCCCTTTCCCACAAAAGGTTGGACCAGAAGGTCTTTAAAGGTCCTTTCCAACCTGGGCTGTTCTGTGGTTCTGTAAGATGGGGAAAAGGAGACAACTGACAGGGACAGGTGGCAACACATCTGATAATTGTCTTCTAAGCAAGGACAGAGAAGCAGGTAGAAGAAGAGCTTGGCACTTGTGAGTCCGTGCTCTCAACAGCAGCCAGAGCAGCTTGCTTAACTTTCACATCTTCAGCTGTATTCTTGCAACAGCTAGTTTTAAAGCATGTGAAAGATGGGAGCGCAAATATTTTGGCCAAAAATGCAATGCACAGATGGTGGTCTATGACTAGCTGCAGCACTGTACCTTCCCCAAATCCCTAACTGGAGGGCAAGAAGAAACTCTTTCTGGTATAGTTTATTGTTCATCATGCTAGACATTCCCTCAAATGGTTTCTGCTCTAGTATCATTTCAGTAATTTCCTTTTCTTACTTGTCAGAAAATGTCATCTACCCGCCTTGACATGCATTTTCAATAAATACAAATTTCTTAGAGCAGCCTTTTGCTAGAATCCAGAATGCCAGTTATTTAATATTATGAGTATAAATACCTCTTGGTTCTAATAATTAATATGGTGACAATACATCTCCAACCCTTGGAGACAGGATTAATGCTGTGAAAACTGAGGAAATAACAATTTGCTATTCCCTATTCCCCTATTACATATCAAGCAAGAACATTAATCTACGGTAAAACATACACAGTTTTCTCTTATGTTTGTTGTTTAATCCAGGTGCTTTTCCATTATGGAAAAAATAGAGGTGGTGGCATAAGTAGACATTATTGGAAGCTGCTGCATCACAGAAGGAATGGGATGCACTGAATTTGTTGCTTCAGTCTATATATACTTGCAGAGTGTATCTTACCCCCTTTTCACAGAAGCAGTTCTGGTTGTGCTTTATATCATGTGGAATAAGTGCTTAACTTTTCTCATACGATGTTTTGAAACTATTCAAAAGAAACACTTCTCTGTGAAAGAACTTGTTGATACCCAACTTTTCTTTTTTAGAGTAAGTGACTTTTTGGAAAAAATTCTTTAGTAAAGAAGCCACAAATCAGCCACTTTTCTCCCTGGTTGTTAACATACTCTAGGTGCTTCAAGAATAAGTCTGCCCCTATGTGAATGTCAAGAGTTAAAAAGGGTGTTAAAAGAACTGTGTTACAGATCATTAAATAATGCTTTTCCAACTCTGCTCTCATTCAAGGCACCCAGTGTGCCTACTACTGTAGGGCAAAGTTTGAGTTTATCTCCAAAATGGCACTTAATTTCAAGAGTGAGTGATTTTGCTAGCACTCCTACTCAAGGATTCAAAGCAAGTTGGGTATCTTATCCACTCTATACTGATGTTATGGCAGTAATTACCCAACAGCTGCAGACATCACATCCTGAATAGCTTTAGATTTCAGAGGCTCATGACAGTGCACCTCTGTACATACCCACACACTCCTGGGTGCAGTGAAACACACAGGGTGACAGCAACAGGCCAAAGACTCTTCTCTGTGCCACAGCATACAAGTATCAGAAGGGCTTTAAACTTGAACCTTTGCTCCTGTCTCTGTGCTAGAGCTTTCCCAGATAGATGAAAACTATTCCTGTAGAAAGTGTGACTCTCCTTCTAGGGGTTACAACGCTCAGTACAAATGAACAGTCAAAACATGGTCACAAGGCATCAAAACAGGACTTTGACACTATTGTATTCCACAAAATAAGTTAAGGTCTTGGACAGAGACAGGGCTCTGGGTCAGTGGTTAAGGCAACTCATGCTGTAGACAAAGCAACAGTCAGGGAAGAGCACAGTCTCCCTGACTCCTGTGGTTGTTGCACTGATGCTTCTCTGCCTAGACTTCACATTCTCCCGTTCAAGTGCACTTAACTTTTATGAAATGCTTCACATCATAAAAACTTTTAAAAGCCTGATACAGTAGTTTATTAAAAGGAACAGACACAAGTCCATTTAGATGGGCATACATTTTTCTTGAAAATTTTAATGAACGGTCAAATTCATAAAGGAAAAGAGAGAGCTATGGTAGGAAAGGAAGGCAAACAGCCCACGCTCAGCAATGTGTAGCATGTAACTCTTATGGAGCTGGCAACACCACAAAGCCTGTCATAACAAACGTGAGCAGAACTGATGGCAGACTGATTGCTGCTACCTGCAAAGTGATCAGAAATGGAAAAAACCTCAGAAAGGTAGTAATTTCATTTCTACCAAAATCCTATACTGACCCTTAGCTCACCTCAACAAGTACAGATTTACACTGACAGAGATTTTCCTCTGTAACAGGTAATCAGGTTTGCCTGATGGAGGAGGAACATACTTGCACTTTAGTGAATCAATGAAGTCCCTTTTTTCATATACTGTGTGTCTTTTCTTAAGAGGCCTTCCCAACTTCTGTCCTTTCCAAGCTGATTTCCTAGTACTTGAGAAGGAAAAACTATAGCCAATCATCAGAATATACAAAGTACAAATAAACAGATGTTACGGTAATTAAAACTATTTCAATTTTTTTTCTTACTTTGTTTTTTCTTTATTTAGCAACCTGGTTTCAAATAGAACTTTAGTTATAAGGAAAGACATTCACAGAAGATATGAGGCATACATACACGTTGCCCTTTCATTCTCATTTTAATGCTGTGGCTTTTAGAAGACAAGGTTTCTTTTGTTTGTTTTTTTGTTTTTTTCTCTAGGAAGGATAATGGAATCTGAGGTTCCACTTTTCAAAAATGATACCCTTTCAGGATCACTGTGCTTGCTGGAATGTAAAATTGTTTGAGTGAGAAACCATATTAAAAGCTATTGCTTTTCAAACTGAGATTGCTTCATATTTCAACAGATACCCTGGAAATTAGATCCATCTGCCATTAAAGGACAAAGTTTTAATTAAAATGTAATTATTTACTAGACTCTTAAACTGAATTCTTATCACTACAATAAACTTGTATATATACACACCACTGTTTTGGCAGTCTTACTAAACCATTTATGATGACCATCCTTTCACATACATCATGCTGCCTAGAGTATGATATTAAAAGGCTGCCATACCTCTGAGGTGAAAACTGCTAAAAGACATTATAAAAGGTAACATTTAAAACAAGAAAAATACAAAGCAGAAATACTCCCGTACTATTTAAAGATACATGTGTGAAAGTCTTGATTCCAAACAACCAGCTTGGATTGTGGATTTCCCCTGAAGGCTGGGTGAACATCAGGATTAGTTTTCCACTGCTCTGGACCTCCATGGCTCATTACTTGGTGGTCTGCATGTGTTATGAATGAGGATCCAAAATATTGCTTGTATCATTACACTAATGCTGAGAGCCCCAGCCTCAAGCCCAGTCTTACTCTCCCCACTGCTGGCAGAAGTTTTGCCATTGATTCCTGTGGAACTGGGAACGAGTCTTTTAGAAACACATTTTGGTTTCTCAAGCAGTACAAGAAGCTACATTTTCCTGCACAGTTCAGATAGGTGACACAGCTAAAAAGAGGTGATAAAAGACTGATTATTTTAATATTCTTTGGGGAAAGTGAAGAGTTTTATATAAGCAAGATCCACTCTCCCCTCCAACAGATTTTCCCCTGTTAAACAATATGAGTTCTTAGCACAAATAAGAGCATGTGAAGCAAACTAGGATACACACAAGCTACTTCTCTGAGCCTGCTCCTGCTTCACTGCTAGCCTGCTGAATGACTACTGTCTGTAATTAAATATATGCCATTCTCAAAAATTAAATACAAAGCAGACAGGCAGGAATTCACCTACAGTCACCAAGTGCCTATACAGAGATCAGCTGCTAGTCTACAATATCATGTCTAGGGTCCAGTTTAAGAAAAAAAATAATTGTAATAATTAAAAGAGTTTTTAGTTATGAAAGTGACTGTATCAAGAAAGTAACGACAAGATTGAAGATCAACATCTTAACACAGCACTAATGAACTTCATATAAATAGGTCCATGTTGTCCAGTCAATGGAGAGATACAGATGCTTGTAACTTGATTTCAGAAATTTAAAACTTGTTTCTCAAATTTAAGACACTAATTTGCAACTATTGCTTGTACAATGGTCAAAGGTTTTTTTTCAGAAATTCTTGCTTACCAGGTTGTGGGAGGTTAGCTGGTAATCTTTTAGAAAATCAATGAACAGACGTCACAGGCCTCACTACCATAACCTAGACAATGATCCCTAGCTCCACTGAGGACCCAGTTAGGCAAAGACACCAAGCCATCTTTGTCCTCTAGTGCCATGCGGATGCATTTGTCAAATTTGCACCTTGGCTTCTAAATCTGTCTCTCCCACATGATGCAGGTGAGGACTAGTCTCCCAGGATACATAAGTCTGACTCTCCTTCCAGACATTAAGTTCAGATTAGTAAGTAACTTTTTCTGCAAATGAAAACCAAATCTATGCAAATTATGCAATATTCAGTTGAAGTTGCAGGCAAGGATGTTGTCCTGAGTGGACTAAAATACCATTAACATAAATTTAAACATAAAATAATACAGAGGAGATAATGCCTTTTCAGTCCTACAAAGACAACTGTGATTGCTATGTATTTTGTGGAATAGTGGTGCAGGTTAGAGCCATTCCATGCTGGTACTCTCCAAGGGGAGGTGACTTACTTTACAGCCACAATTAAAGAACAAGGATGGAACTGCTCAATTAAACACAAGAGAGGGAGAGGTTAATACTAGAGGCAAGGGAAAAGACTGCAGAGCACAGGAGTGACAGAGGTGATTTTTATGCCTACCTGAACCCCTCTGTCACACAATGTTACCTGAGAAAGTAATTTTTTTTGAAACTGGAAAATTTCTGTTTGCTTATTCCAAATCCATAAACAGAAGAAATCAATGGGCTTGATTTACTGTGATATCTATGTTCAGTGAATCCAGAAGAGGGGTTTACACTGCTGTCCTTCAAATCCAAACTATCTGGCCTTGTCTGTCTGACAAGCTGTGCTTGCAAATTTCTTGTCTGGAAAGACTCCAATATTTCCTTCCCTCTCCATGATTTTTTTTTTTCATTGTAAAGCGTTGACTAGAATAATGAAAGATAGAACCAAAAAGGTAAGGAAATTAAACATGCCAGCATTCTTCAATGTAGTATACTGTAGATTTGGGTGAAAAACAAAACTTTCTTGTACAGAAAGCAAAACTAGGACTGCCATGAGCATAAATACTTTTAAAGGGAAATTCTTTGTATTCTTTCTGTTCTTTTAGCACACAGTAAATGCCCTGCAATACATTAATTCCTTCATTCTGTTCCACTGTAAAAACTGCCCATTAAGGCCTTAAATTCTATCAAATCAGACCACTGGAGAACCACGTTCCTCTGCTGAGGGCAAGCTAAAGCTATGCTATTGCCATCAAAGGATATTAGGTATTCAGGCTGCCCCTTTGCCTTTTCTACAAGCTGCCTGCCTGCTCCTCAGGCAACACCTACAACTTCCCTGGTCCGAGAGGGGACAATGCTGCACTGGGCACTGGCTTTGATATTCTTAAAAATGCCTTACAAAGACAGCAAAATAGTTCAGGTAAATCTTTGTATTGAAAAGTAACTCTCCACTATGTGCTGGGTGTTTCTCGTGCTCTCTGGGCAGAGTTTACAAGCCTCCTTCGCCTCACCTTCTTGCAGATGTGAATACCGCCAATAGAGGCTTTCCTTGCAAAGGGAATGAAAGAAAGGATTTAAAGAATAAATCGTTACACTAGAGTTGGAAAAAAAAGTATTATGTGAAGCCCATGGGTTCAAATGCATTGACTAGAGCTGTACTAATATTTCTGCAACAGTCTATAAAAAAGAAACAGATGCAAACAAAGTCTGGCTCTAATTGCCTACTACAATGCTTATACCTAAGTACAGTATTTACCAATATGCCACAGGCAGAGCTGAGTTTAAACTGGCATGTGCCTCAGGTCACCAGTACCATAGCCAAAGACACAGGAACAAAGACAAGTCTACAGACTCACACGGCATCATCCTCCCTCAGAGACTAACCAAATAATAATAATACTACAACCCCAAAGCTTCCTGTGCTTTATGGTCATCCTCTCTGGTAGTAGCAGTCATTGTAATAACAGTATTTTTACATTGCTGATGAGAATTGTATCCAATCAACAAAGTGCCTGGGTCAAGAAGATGGATCCTGCCAGGGTTGGCACAGCTGATGACATGTTGAAAAAATGGTTAGTATGATTTGCATTAATCCTCACCCCCCTGTCCCACTCCCAGCCCTGAACCCTTGGTTCAATGCCACCAAAATGAACAGTGATACAGTCAAGGTGCAGGGCTGAGGGCAGCCTGTGGTGAAGTGGCCAGCCATTAGGGAACACAACACCAGGAAGAAAGGTCTGCCACTTGTTCTCAGGACAAAACTACCCATGTTTTAAAGAGCTTTTAAAAAATGTAAAAAACCAGCCCCATTTCTTGTTGCAGGTATCCAGAACACCTCTAAACACACAGAGAAACAGACAGGTATTACTGAAAATTTTAACCAATGCCGAAGCTGCAAAACTGCTCTTTCTTGTAGTTGTTTGGATATGGAAGGGGCAATTTGCTGTAAATAAATATTAAAAAGTATTTTTTCTTAAATGCTTGAGATATTTTTTTTTTTTCCTCCAGTCTCAGTGGTATTTTCCTGTCACTTGCTCTTCCAGTTGTGCTGATCTTTTTACCGTATGTGTGCTCAAGCGTCCAACGCAGAGTGTTCTCTCCCCACTGCAAAAGTCATCCCAGTCCCACCCTGGCCCAGCTCATATCCCACCCCAGGCCCCATCCCCGTGGGCTTAGATAAGCCATTCCTTCTTGCTCTCATCAATGGTCTCCATGAAGTTGGGGTCATTGTTCATGATGGCAGCGTCGGCGCTCTCGGCTGACTCTGCCCCTTTGGCCTCGTTGGTGTGGTAGGTTCCCTTGTGGCGAAACATGTAGCGAATCAGGAACACCAAGGTGCAGAGGATGGTGAAGATCACCACTGCAATGACACCTACACAGAGGAGGAAAGAAAAGGTGTCAGTAGGAAGGAGAACACCTACAGATTTTGACAAAAAGAAAGGATCCTATAACTCCTCAGAGCTGAGCTGAAGGTCCCTGCTCTCTGGGCAGTTAAACATCACCACAGTTGCTTCATTTCCATTACTCGAATATTTTTATATAGTTTTTGCTCTATGCAAATTGGCATTGAGTGGAGTCTGCTAGTGACTTCCACCCTGTAGGTACATTTCAACATCAATACCTACTTAGCGAGGAGGTGAGATTTGCTGACCACAAGGCAGAGGGTGTTGAGTGCTCTCAAAACACAGAGTGACATAGTGACGTGTCACAGTCTGGGCAGCATTTTGAGGATGAAGTATACTGATGTATATTTTCCAGTCAATGGCTATATAAATCCATAATAGCTCCTCAACATGCCCTTGAAAATTGGCTTGGCTCACTGTTGGCTCACTCCACCCATTAGGCACTGGCTCCACATAATTACAGATGTAACCATGTTATCATCAGACCTATCCTTAATTACTCCCCTTGCAACAGTCTATTTGGGGTTCAGGCCTGTTACGGAGAAGTCTCATATATCTTAGCCTCTTAGGCATAGCTAACTTATATGCTACAACAGCCATGTTTCTTTTTTTGGCCCTTCTCTACAGGCATGAGTATCTTCCAGGATGAAGAGACAAAATTCTCAGGTTAAAACAAAAATAATCTTTTAATCAGCCAGGGTTATGTTACACCACTTTTGTTAACTGACGCATTAGACAGCCAGGCTGTTCAGATGTGGCCTGAATTCTTTTGAGGAATGCAATGGTATCCTTCTAGTACTGTAAGGTTTCAAAATATTAAGGAAAAGTTTTAAGTAGTAATAAAAATATAAATTAAAAAGTAAAAATAACATAGCAAATAAAAATTAAAGCAACAAATTTAAAGCTGTATATGGCAACATAGACCCCTGAGGGGGCCAGGGAAAAGAAATAAATAAGAAATTCCATTAGACTATAGTCAGTGTTGCTTTACATGATAAAACCCATCACCAGTATGTAATTTTATATGCATTTAGAACTGACTGAATGCTATTAGGCTGATCTTTACAGATTTTCTTTTATATGCCTTTAGAATTTGATGCAGTTGTTGTCCGAAAGCGGGGTCCGTTACCCAGTGTGCAAGAAGCCAATCCACACAGAGTTGAGATTTGCTTTAATACCCAATTCTGCACAGAAAAGGTAGCAGGGTGGTATTCCACAAAGCAAGGTCAGTTTCCTGAAATACAAGTGCTACTTTATACCCAAAAACGTGAGAAAGAACTTAAACTCTAGTCTATCACTGGCACACAGGATTGGTCAGCTAATTCCTCACTTCCATTTAAAGTGGCAATGCTCAGGAATTTCACTGCGCATGCTCAAAGAGCAGGGGGCTTATTAGTACAGGAACCTCTAGCCTGTGAGTGTGAATTTGAGTATGCTAATGGCTCAATATATTGATACGGTGATTTCAATTATTCAGTGTTTTTTTTCCCCCAGTGCTCAAGGCTGTAATCAAGATAAGCTCTGGGGAGTGCTCCTTTCCATCCCTTACATCTGTCTTGCAGGTGTCCTGCAGGCCTGTCTTAAGGCTGGGCTGTTTGCTACTTGGGGAGTGTTTTTCTCTAATTGGAATCTGCTTTTGTCTAAATCTTACTGTTTTTATTCTGCGTGTCCCTTATGTTCTCTTTTATGTGATTTTTTTTACCAAATGTGATTTTCCCCCCAAATGTTACTTATTTCAATTAATAACTGACAACGCAGTGGCAAAGTTCTCCCAGGAAAGTTATAGTGCAATATTCCACACTACAGGACAGGGCAGAGACAATTGGGTATGTGCATAAAATTAATCAGGAACCTTATTGCTGGAGGCAGCTTCAATGGAATGCTAAATCAAAATTCCAATTCTGGTATTACTTAACATCACCTTTCACACTGAATGGGACTGTCTGGCACAAAAGTTATAGCAGAATTTGGCCCTTAATAAGCACGGCAGGCTCATGAGGGATTTTTGTCAAGGGTGGAGCAAATAGTGTTTGACATAGATTAATGTTGATTCCGCTGTAACTGGAAAAGTGTTCTTGCCACTTCATATAAATTAATTACTCTGTTAATGTAAGTTACTACTGCAAAGTAGCTCCCCATATGGATGCCTAATATGTGGATTATGAATATCAGTATTTTCATTTGGTTAAAACTGAGGGGACAAGCTATGTGAAAGCAAACCATTTCATTAGGACAACGTACCTACATGGACTTACACAAATTTCTGTTTAACTTTGTTCAGGTGTAGTTTTCCCACACAGTCAGCTCTTGGCAAATAGCTTGAATATGCTACCAACTGCAATTCAGTTGTCACAGTCATACTGCCAAGTATCTTAGAAAAGTAGATGGTTCTCCTACCTCCAATAATGGCAGAGTTTCTGTTAACTCCATCTCCAATAGCTTGACCATTGTATGGGAAATCAGCACTGGCTGTAAATAGGAAATTAAAGATTCATGTTATAATAGCACTGAAGTATCACACAGTGGTTCAGAAACACATCCAATATCCTCAGATATCATTCAACGAAAACTGTGATCCCTAGATATTTATCTAAAGAAGAAGAAAAGAAAAAAGCTTTCACTGTTGTCTTACACAATACCTCAGTAGCTCTTGTCTCCTGCTCTCAGCAAAAATAAAATCAAAACAAAGGAGGTCCTTTTGGTAAGCACTGCTGTTAATACAGAAGGTAATTTTTTGTTGCTCTACCAACATAAATTCAGTATGTTTCCTTAGCACAAAACCAAACAAAACCCTTTCTTTCAAAAGTGTGTGATCATCCATATTATTACAGAGATTTTTGCTTTTGTTGTTGCAAAGGGCTTCAGAAGTTTCCAGGATTTTGTGATGGCCATTGGGTACAACTGCAAAGCTCTTTGAAAGAAAAACTGCCATCTCTTTTGCTGTTGCACAGCCTGATGTTAAGCAAGTGGCTGCATTTTCTGTTGGTCAGAGCTGTAAAGCAGTTACCCAAAGAAGAATGTGCCAGCACCTTGGCTACTCTAGGAGAAAGCCCAGTGTGTCTCCTTAGCCACTGCTGGAGGTGCTTTGGAGCTGAGATGCAGGACTGTGAGCTGGAGGAGCTGAGGCCTGGCAGGCAGGAGAGCCTCTGGGAGAGGAGAGCCTCCAGCAGACAGGTGAGAGGAAACACAGATGTACCAGTGCTCATCTGCCAGTGACCTAACAAGGAGAGACTCCTCGCAGCAGAGCTGGATGGAGGAATCAGGACAGGTTTAAAGTAGAATTTGTATGCTAATCTTGCTTTTAACCTCCAGAATACATCACAGAAGCTTTTCACGGGCAAGCTCATCAACTAAACCTATCATCAGCATTTTCTTCACAGTCAGACATAGCAACTAGACACAGCAGCAACTAAGCAAGCCCAGGGAGCTACGTGAGTGGTTGTGATCACTCCCTTATTTGCCACTGGACTATGACACTGATTTTGAAATAGGGGAATTGTTGTTAAAAGTACTTAACTGGAAATAGTTAAAATAATCCAGGATATTAATTACTTCTTTGGTCACTATTTAAAACTCGGCTGTATCTTTCTTGCTTGATGGATTAGGTGATGTTGTATGAAAGAAATAAATTGCCTTTATGGGCTAGTGATGCATTCACTGCAACCAAAAACTGGTTAAGGGAATTCAATTGTCTTTCCATTAGCATGGAATAAAATCAATAATAAAGTTTCTTTTGTATTGCAAAGCAGCTGCACAAAAGAATGAATGGCTTCAGCTCGCCATGTGGCCTGAAAAGAGGTTTGGGGCTAGAGTAGCCTTCTGTGTGCCTACTCTGGGAGAGAGTCAAACCAGGTGTGTGTTGAGCAGCTCATTTTTGGCTGGCCACCTGTGGGACAAACAAGAGAGCGTTTCTCAGAGCTCAGTCAACTGGCCAACAGTTTTTGCCAGCAGCACTTGTGCCTTTGACATGTGTTGGTGCTCTGGCTTATGAAAACAGCGTTTCTGCACCTCTCTGAAATACAGCAGGCTAAAAAATGAAAAAGATAAATAAATACCTGATTCCAATCAGTGGATTTTGCTCCAAATGAGAACCTTACTGTGCAGGACCATGAATGTTTCCTACAGAGACATTTTGGCACAGGGTCCATAATATCCCTGCAGTGCTGAAATGGAAGGGCTAGCAGTGGGAAAAAAAACCCTTAACTTTAAACCTGCCCTCCCTGCACCTCAAGGAAAATCCTAGAGCCAAATAACACTGTAGAAAAGTATCAATTTACCAAATTGCAAGGAATTGCTCTCTACCATTCTAACTCAAAACGAGGCCCCTTGCCATGCGAGCAGCACCACACATAGTTAAGTCCTACCACTTGCCACTTCGGAGTTGCTCTCCTGTGTCCCCACATAAGAAATACTAAAATCAGCAATGGTCATAGTTTCCCCTTCCCTTACAACTGAATAGTGTATTTTATCTTCTTTTAAAAAGTTGTTTCAAAGACCTCAGCAGTAGTGAAGTGTGAAGAGGAAAGCTGCTGTTCATGGCAGCATGATCCCTCCCAGGCTGCCATATCACAACAGCTATGCTACAAGGGATTACTGGCAGATGGAAGACCATGGCTTATGATGTTCAGTAGCCAATGAAGTACACCACAGGATAATAAGTAATATGAAGCATGATGTGAAGCTACATCCCTGATCTTATCTGAGAGCTGGTGCTAGGATTGGATATGATGCCTCCATCCAAAGCTGTTTTCCATTGCATCTTGTCATCATACACACTCAAAAGGAGATGTCCATTGGATGAACAAGCAGATGTGACTCACTCTAAGACTCTCATCTCTGACAAAGAGGAAACAGGAACATGTGTCTGCGGGCAGGATGCAACGTATTTCAACAAGAGTTTACCATTGGATTGTGTAAGTTGTGCCCTGCTGCAACTGCTGGAGAACCAGAAATGCTGTAGTGAGAAAAGGAGCTTAGACATTCATTAATCTTTTTTTAAAAGCACCTATGGCAGTACTGGCAGATATAATCACCATAATTCATGAATGCCTGTTCTATTACTCTTGTGTCAGCAGGAGTCCTGCTTTGATATTATGAGGGTTTTTTGACTGAAAAATTAGATCTAAAATCTCAGCCAAATGTGGGGTTATAGAATAGCTTTTGCTACAGAACTGTCTATACCAGTTTCTTGCAGAATGTCTTACCACAGGTGGAAAGAGAAGGAACAAAAGAACGCATTACTTTCATTTTTAGGTGGAAGTTCCCTTGACCTCACTGCTCTCTACAACTACCTGAAAGGAGGTTGTAGGGAGGTGGGAGTTGGTCTCTTCTCTCCAGTGAATAATGACAGGACGAGAGGGAATGGCCTGAGGTTGAGCCAGGGGAGGTTTAGACTGGATATTAAAAAGAATTTCTTTACTGAAAGAGTGATTAGACAGTGGAATAGGCTGTGGAGGGAGGTGGTGGAAGTGTTTAAAAGAAATATAGATGTGGTCCTTAGGGACATGATTTAAGCATTGAATGGGTAGAGAAAGGTTATAGTGGGTAGATTTAGGTTATGGTTGGACTTGGTGATCTTCGAGGTCTTTTCCAACCAGGTTGATTCTGTGATTCTGTGAAATTCTTAGCAGCAGTAGCTTCTGAAATGATCCAAAATACCAGAGGTCTAAGAACTGCAAAAGAGCAACTCCTGTCACAGCAGTTAGGCAGAAGAGACCACATGAGGGCACATTCCTTCACCCTCCAAGGTGAGCTTAGCAGAGTACTGTCACCAACACACACCAACTGCATGTATTTTAGATAGCAGTTATGTCATTCAAACATGTGGTGATTCATCTCTGACCTTACTACTGTCACATTCCTTTGGCAATGTTAAGCAACTTTGTAAAGAAGACAGATAACATGAAAATTTCTTCCATTGCTGCTGAAATTTAGCAACCAAATGAGAAAAGAACATATTAGAGCAGGTTGACAAAGGGGCAACAGTAATACTGATGCTCTCATAAAATCACAGAAGACTACAGAGTGCTGTTCACAGGTTGTAAAGACTAACCCCTAAAATGTTCTAAAATGACTGGTCAGATACTGGTTACTAGTGACTGGTGCTTCATGGGAATCTAAATCAAAGTGCTATAATAACTGGCTTGCATGGCTACAATATGCAGATGAAGTACAAGGTGAGTTGATAATGGACAAGTGTGTGCCTTCATTTCTCTGTCACAGGTGGGAACACCTCCTTCCTGTTCAGTCTTCCATTATGGCTGTGACCTTAATTCTAACTACATGTCTCAGCATGTCTTTTTGCACTCCCTGATACTGGAACCTTGACAGCTTCAAATCATGACTTGTCCACAGCAAACAGGTGCCACGAAGCTGCAGTTACTCTTGGTAGCTACCCTGCAAGGCTCCTCTGGACAGCTAGCTGGTTGTGAATGTAATAAAAGGTGGGTGCGGGGAGAATACTGCAGGAGTTTTGGTCTACATACTGTGCTACCTAATTGTTAGCTGAGGCCATGAGTAGGGCTATTCAGTTTTCCTTTATTACTTGATCTACAAAGGCTGCTTTTGAACAACTGATTCCCATCTGATTTGGGTACTGTACTGGAAAGGTTTCTTTACCTTAGGAGCTTTTTCTGAATTTTCCCTAGTTTTCTCTGAGCAGAGAGGGTGTCACTTATGTGAATCAAAACATGAAGAACAGAGCAAAGAGCTTTTTAATCTGTCCTGGAAAACAGTTACTTATTGACCCAACAGATGTCTTGCTGGTTCCCTGAAATACTCTTCTCACGTAGCTGTGGCACAGAGACATTGGTTTGCTGTCAGGACACACCAAAGGCATTTTTCTAAACCCTACAGCTAATGTAGGGATGGACTGAACTGTACTAGGAAATGCTAAGCTCATCTGTGGCTTATGAACTTTACTTTGTCTGCTTCCCTTTCAGAATCCAAGCTGGGCAAGGATATTCTTGCACCCTGTCTTCCCACAGCAGGCCATCAATTTGCTTCAAACACCATCATCCTGAAGCTAACTTATGTAAAAGGGCAGAACATACTTTGCGTTGTCTTTTTTTCATGAGCCACAAGGCCATAGGGTCAACAACCAGAGTCTGACAGAGTCTGAACTTATGTTTTGCACTTTTCAACTTCCTGTTATTAGTCTCAGAGTAAATGAGGTTAAACGAAGTTTGCAGCACCTAAAAGGGTAATTAAAGACTGACTGCAGGCAAAATCCATGTTTTGGCCTTAATTTTAATGACATCTAGATGACCACAAAAATGCAGTAGGAGACCTACCATAATCTAGCACACTTAGCATGGTCATTGCCACAGCTGGCTGCAATACAGCAGCACTCACTTAATGGAAAGGGGAGATATAACTACATAAACAGACCATAACTAGAATTAGATGTTAAAGATGATAAACGTGGTTGATTTAACAGAGTGAATGATAATTTTGCTTCATTATAGTAGGCATGATTTCGCATCTGCCATTTTCAGAGGAAGAGTTTTTACAATGGATCCCAAAATATAAGCTAGAGAAGCCACTGACAGAACTGGATCTGGTGATCACAAAGTATAGAAACTTCCCAGCAATCAAGACACTGATTAACAGAACAACGAGAGAACAAAATAGAAGCAAAGATGTGAACTATAACTCCTTCTTCCTAACTTTATTTGCAGCCAGCCATCCTAACTCTATTTGCAGCCATTGAGCCTGCAAAGAGAGCAAACACTCCCTGACACCTTAGGATTTTGAGAAAGTGTTGGAAAATAGATCCATTCACTAGTCTAGCCCTCCACAGGACCATAACACAGAGAAAACAAAAGCAAGCTCTCTGGCTTTGTTTTGTCAAATTATGTCAACTCTGCTGGTCAGGTGAGACTCTACTGCAATGGTATGAAATTACACAGTACTCCTTCTTACAGACTGTAAGTACAGAAACCGATTGATCCACTCTTGATAGTATAAACTAATGTGCAGTCACAGTCACGTTCCCCCTCCTGTAAAGACTTACAAGAGAAACTCTAAACACATGCACAGAAATGATGGAGCAGGAGTAAACAACTCCATTACACAGCCCTACATCAAAGGTGAACGTCACAGCCCATAGATTCCGGTTGTCCTTTCTTGCTCATTCCACTGCCCATGCCCATCTCACCTATTGCTCTCCTCCTGCACTTGGCTCTGTGAAGAGTCCCCATGACAAGTAAACTATAGAAACTCAGAGAATAAAGAAAAAAATGTGAAGCAGTATTAAAAATGCTGTATCTTTCTATGTTGCCAGGGCAAATTTTGTATTGAAAGCTCCTATATGTATGTATATATATATTTTTTTTTTAATTAATACACCTAATTTTTTTTACTACTCCTCCAAGCTGAACACAGAGAAAGGAGGAAAACGAGCCCTGCTCCTGCTTTTCTAGGCATTTGGGAGTCCTCTGAGGGAGGACTGTTTAACATTAAACTCTGTAACAGAGGTTACTTCAAGTCCCACTGACTTCAGTTTAAGTATAGAACTGAAAATGCAGCTGAAGTAATTTTTAATATTGAACACCTCCAATTAAAAAAAAAACCCAAATCCACACTTAGCCAATCACCAAATATTTAAACAGTGTGTTTAACCATATTGTTTGTAAAAGGTCATTTTTGTTCTAGCATGCTACATGGCGTCAGTCATTACTCTCTGAATTTTTAGTGATGCCTCAACTTTAGTGTTAGACGGTTACAAGTATATCCCTGAAAATGAACCATTTTTCTGTCTTTGTGGAAATAGGAGTCTGCAGAGTCACATACTTACTAATATTTTCGTGCTAGTTACAGGATATTACAAGAAGTACACCCACACAGCAAGTCTGAACTATCCCTGTACTTGGCACTGGTGAGGCCACACCTGAAGTACTGTGTTCAGTTCTGGGCCCCTCACTACAAGAAGGATGTCGAGTTGCTGAAGTGTGTCCAGAGAAGAGCTACCAGGCTGGTAGAAATGGCCTGAAGTTGCACAAGGGGAGGTTTAGAATAGACATTAGAAAGAATTTCTTTACTGAAAGAGTGGTTGGACACTGGAACAGGCTGCCCAGGGAGGTGGTGGAGTCACCATCCCTGGAAGCGTTTAAAAGAAATATAGATATAGTGCTTAGGGACATGATTTAAGCACTGAATGGGTAGAGTAGGTTATGGTTGGTGGATTTAGGTTATGGTTGGACTTGATGATCTTCAAGGTCCTTTCCAACCAGGATGATTCTGTGATTCTGTGATAAATAAATATATACTAGAACAGATGCGCAGCTTAGAGGAAAAAAAAGGGTTTTTCACTTTAAAAATGTCATCTTCTCTCTGTCACCAATAATGCAAATTATTTGGAACATGAAAGATTCAACATTGGATTAAAATCCACTAATTTCTTTAATCCTTTGCAGCCTTCTCGGCTGGGAAGGATAGAAAGAAAACAAAACTATACAAAACCCTTCATAAATGGAAAAAAAAAAAGTCTTTAAACTCATTAGTGCTATTTGGACTTATTATTATTTAAACTAAGTTTTGCCTGGTATGTTCTATTACACCAAAAACACTGTGAAGGGTTGCATTTTTTTTTTTTTAGTAAGAATTCTTCACCGAGTCTCATGTTTTTGACTGACAGCTTCTGGTAAGTTCTGCTGAGAGAGTTATAGACATTCATAGAGATGATGGGAAACACAAAACCTGTTTTTACATTTTTGGTGTGAAGGCTCTCCAGTTATGTCTTTTTATTCCAATGTGAAATTAGTATAAATTAAAAAAATCCTCTGAAATGACGGCTTACTAGAAACATTGTCCTCTTTGAAACCTCTTTGATGGCCTACTAGAAACACTGAGCAGCTCTTCTGGATGCAAATGACTGGGACAGTGTAGGAAAGTAAGTGGTGATTTCAGAAAAAGGAGTTGTTGGATGTTTCTATCAAAAAACCAATGAATTTTGGTGTGAACAATGGAAATGCCAACAATGAAAAATGGCAGTGCTGGGGAAAAATTCACTGAACACTTTGTGGTCAATGAACTGGGACAATGCAATACTAGACACCAAAGTTGACAACCCAATCAGTCAAGATAGTTGTTTCTGAATCAGCTGAGTTATTAGTTTTTAATTTCCTACTATGGGCCAACTTTGCTGTCTATACTTTTAAGGAGAGGAGGAAATGGAGCTTTATGAATGGCTTGCTCTGAGAGAGCAGTACAATATTCTTTTCTCTGGTCTTAAAAAGTGATTTTCCTAGCAGAGGGACAGAAAAACTTGGGCCTTATTAGGAGACTTATCTTTGCAGCTTGAACTCCTCCAAATCAGTCCTGGATGAAATAAGAAAAAAGGAAAACATTCCTGCACTGTCTGTTGGGATGGGTTAGGTGATTCTCTACTCTTCTCCCTTTGTATGGTCATTTCCCAATTCTAAGTTTTACATGTTCTTTTGCACACAAGCCAAGCAATTGTACAAAGTAGCAGGAAGGCAAGACCAAAACTATTTTAAAATTTAGTAACTGGTACGTATATACTACAGAACTTTCTTCCTTATTTTAAAAGGAGAGCAGACATTTAGGATCACTTCTGGATTGTGTTTATGTGCAGTTCGAACTTACCAAGCTCTGTCTCAGTAGTATCATGAACATTTGCTCTGCCAAATTTCCAATTGATTTGCAGCACATTAGAGCAGCCCCATCCGTCAAAGATCTGAACTCATCTGTCTTCTAATTCCTGGTGGTAAGGTCTGTCTGACACTGGTCTCACTATGACTCCAGACAAGTGTATTAGTCATGCTGGCCTAAGCTATCACTTTCATGAAAATTTTATGCACAGTGCTTACATTTCACCTGCTAAGGAAGAAAAAGAAATACTTCCTTTTATAATTAATGTAGAATATGAAATGTTTTAGTGCTCTCAAAGGAACAGTATAGTTAAGTGCTGATCAAAGGCCAAGTGTATATAGCTAATCACTGATAATGGACCCACAGGGAATACTTGAAAGAAACATAAAACCAGAAAGTGAAAAATCCAACACAATGAAGAAGAATACCATACAAGCCTGTTAACTTAAGACAGGTACAAAAAGGAGAAAAAAACCACATGGACTGTATTAATTGAGGTCGTGAGAAGAAAGGGCTTCTCATAGCCAGAATATGAATAGCAAGATCAGGTTCTGCACTTTCAGCATTCTTTACTCCATTTTTTTCCTTATTCATGACATCCCTATGTTTGTAGTTACAGTTGGTACTTGTGGAAAAAATACAGTTTTTGCAGGGGATGGAAAATACACTTTCTTTAAAATTAACACCTTCTTGTCTTGACTTCAGTAACAGCATTAACATTCAAATAATTGCTTATGAAATAGCAACAATGCTGGTCTCTCAATGAATGCCAGAAGAATTTACGAGCTTGGCAGTCTGCCAGCTGTCTGATACACTAGACAGTGTCAGAAATTTCACACTGAAATTATATATTCTTAAAGATGAGAGAAAGCTATGCATAATTGTGTGAAGGAATTAGATGCGACTGAGGGAGGCATTTTTATTCCAAATCAATAGAGAGATTTACAGTAATTCAAGCACCATAATTAAGCCCTTTAAGGATGGAGCACTGATTGTGCCAAATTTCAGACAGATGCTCTTCCTAGTTAGCTGCTTAATAGGGAGGAGAAAAATGGAAACTCTTGCATCTCAATGTTTACCACTTCCCTTCTTGCATGCAAGAAACACTTGGTACTTAGAAACTGAGTTAGGAGTTTCTGCTAGACTTAATCCCTGACTGTCTGAAAAAAAATGCCACCTTCCTGTTTGAACACAACTCAGGTGAAGGACATCGACTACTAAGACTGTATTTTTATTGGGAGAATTGGGGATGAATGCTGGTCACTCTAAGCAGAGGAAACTTGGTCACGGACATGCATCAAAATCTGGCAGTGGAAGAATCTGTTGGCGCGCAGAGCAGGTTGCAAGTGCATCTTCTGTCTCTTGTATAGGAAACATAAATATTAAACTAGCTTACTGGCAGACAAAGAGCCTTCCAATGTTTACATGCTATGTTAATTTAAAAAAAAAATCAGCACTGTCACCAGTAACACGAGTGACACTTTCTCTTAGTCCAGAAATGGACTGTCATCTTTCACTTGACAAAGATAATTAGCTGGCCAATTATGTGAGCATGGATCATATGGCCAGTATTCAGTCCTCCCACTCCCTTCTCTTGCCATCACTTGCTAAAGGAGGAGGAATGAATTTGTAACAAAAAGGGATTTAATTCTGCAGGAAGTAATTTTAATCTTGATGATGGTGTCATGTCTTCATATCATGTTTTTGCCAGATGTGCTCAATATAGATTTCAAAGTAAGCTGTTGATTCTTAAAAGGGCTATCACCTTCCACAAAAGAAAGAGCTTTCGAGGTTTAAATACATACAGTAAAAAAAAAAGTCACGCTATTTGGAAGAAGACCGCAGATGTAGCATTTAATCCTGCTCCATTTAATTCCTAATATGTGGAATCTAATATGAATTCAACTAAGTCCCATGTTAAATACTCTAGATGTCATTTCATTCATACTCAGAATAAATGCATCTTGCAGCTACAGTGTGCCATGGCAGCTTAGAGGTGCTAAGGCATGGTTTGTCAACTGTGGTATGTCTCCTGCCTCTCTTGCTTTTACTAATAGATTGGGTAGTTTGGCAAGCTGGAGCACATTTTACCTAAAATGAAGAGGTACATATATATACTAGCTTTTTTTTATCCTTTTTATAGAAATAAGAAAAGTTTGGAAGTGAAACCTAATTAGTAAACTGCACAACCTTTATTTTAGATAAAAACACCCACAAACTGAAACCTCACCCCAATAACATGCATATTCTGATTTTAAGTACAAGGCATTTTAGGTGTGGGAGTTTATTATAAAAATAATAATCTATTTGGGCTTTTGTTTGCTTCTCTACAATGAGCAACGTGTCAGTTTTTGGTGATACATATCTTAGCTAATTTGAACTGAGAGATATTAAAGAAACCCTTCGTGATTAGCTTTGTTTTTACATACACTACAGTAATAAATATTAAAATGCATGCTAATAAAGTTAAAGGCATGCAATTATAACTCTTGATTTGAAATGTATGTCAGAGAGGTAATTCACTGGGTTTAGAAAACATGTAAAGGTCGGACATGCAGTTTTAAAATAATATGGTCATTGAGCATGCTCTGTTTTGCCTCCTTTTTAGACTCCTTTTGATTTAACCAAGGCAAATTGGATTTTCTGACATGAACTGACACAATACGAAGGGGAGGAAAACACAGGAAGGGAATTATATTGATGATCTGTTGGCTTTTATTATTTACTTTTTTTGTAAAATCACCAGAAAGTCATATTCTAGAAAAAAACGACTTGTTGAATTCCTGCGCTTCATCACCACCGAGAAAGGATTGCCATAGCAACAAGAAAGGACTATGCATCGTAAGAATACTTTCAAGCTGACCAAGATAATTGTTTAAGATAATGCCCCAGTAGCATGGCAAAAGGCCAGCCAGGGGTGGGAAGGAAGTGGCATTTTTACAATGACATAGAAATTTTAAAATAACTAACATTGTGAATATGAAATATGGGTGAATTCAAGGCTAACTGAAAGTGCAAGACAATGAATCAAGAAGCTGTATGGTCCGTTTGCCTGGGGAGCAAATCAACAATAAATCCCTGATAAATCCCTGAACTTGTCTCTAAGGAAGGGTCAACTGCAAGTGACTGGTGTGTGCCTTCATGATCTTCCCTTTAGGCTTTTAGGGCATCCAAATTGTTTTGCTGCAGGAGGTGTACCTGCAGTAACTACATAGAAGAGTTTAAGGCAAACATTTCATGTAGGTCACGTGACTACATTTTCATGTAGTCAGGCAAAACCTGCTTAACATCTAGTAATTATCTGTAAGGTCTGATCCAGCATTGTAGCTTAGAGGCAAAAGGATGGTTATTTTTTTTTCCAGTATATTTGTCTTATTTAGACAATTATCTTTAATCCCCTTCCTGCAACATTTTTCAGTTCTCAAAAAAAGCTGTCAGATAGATGCACCCCCAAACACATCAGACAAAGACTAACCAGTATCAAAATCATTATGGACCCAGTTTTTCCTCCAGAATTTTAATTTTATACTGCTGCAAATCCATCAACTTTGCCAGGACAGGTTCTAATTTACACTGCTACAAGTGAAATCAGAATGAGGACAAAAATACACCTGACCCTATAAATTGAACAGATTTTTTTTTTTAAGTATTTACTTGACACCCAAGAAGGAAAATAGGAAAAAACCCTCAAAAATTAGGCACAATGTACACTTTCAAGACTGTCAGTCTCAAAGCAGGATGAGAGTGCTGGGATCAGCAAATTGTTTTGGCTTTCCAGCATTTTCAGATTCAGATGAATGCAATCATGACTAATGGAACTTCCCAGTAAACGTGGCCTAAGGAAAGCAGACATTTCAGAAAACAAATTAGCACTTTACATAAATATATTTATGCCTAAAATTATATTTACTTTTTTTGTATGAAGCTTACTACAATATACACACTTATGTGGAATACAGCACAAGAAATGCTACTGTACCTTATTTAGCTGTACTTTAAAAGCTTTTGCTGACTACGTACCCAACAATACAGTGAAAGTGCTATCGCAGCAGCTAGGTCAAAACTCAACATTCAAACAGTGTAAGACTTACGGAAAAGAAAAATAAAGTACAATTTTATAAAACAGTCAAGGAAAATATCCTGTAACTGCATTTGGAAGTTGCAAATCTCTGTTATTCTAGCTTTTATTTCCTACTGTGGTTATAGCCCTACAGTCATCAAGCATCACATCCAGTCTGGTTTGTTTTTCTTTACAGAGAGAGGACATATTTCTTCTCTGAACTGCTTTGCTGACCTAACATGGCATACACCCCAGTTTACCTGAGTCTAAATGCCACGGGTCGGTAGCGGCCGACATTGGTGGGATGGTGAGTGGAGATGCTCCACAGTTGGATTCCACCAGCTCTCCTTGTATGTGGACGTGAGAGGAGGTGTTGGTAGGTCTCAGAGCTGCTTTGAGTGGAGCAATCTGGTTGAACTGTACTCTTGATAGGCAGCCAGTGAATCCTGGGGTGTTGTATTTATATATATCTTGGTCAATCTTCCCAATTTCTGTGGGAAATTAAGGAGGAAGAAAACAAAAAGATTAATAAAGACAATTAACTGCTTTGGAAAGTTCGGCTGGTCTGAATGCTTTATTCCCAGAGCTCAGATCCCAAGTCTCTCTCTCTCAGGAGACCGAGAATGTGTCAGACGCTGCCAGGTTTCTTTACATTTCATTACAGATGGAAACCTTCAGGCCTTGATGTGACTTGGTTTCTTGCTATGCTATCATTAAAATGAAGGCATGAATGAGTCATCAGAGAACAAAAAGCCAGGGAAGAAAACATTTTCCCCAAGAAGAGGTGGCGAAAGAAAAGGCAGAGGGACAGTCCTTGCCAGGATCTCTTCTACCAGCTGAAGCTGCTGCTGCGAGAGATACCCCTTCCTTCATCCTGGCCTGGTGTCTTCCAGTCCCTCTTGGTAGGCAGGGACCACTTGTGTTCACTCATGTTCCCCTCCTGTCTTGTCACCAGGAGACCAAGTGTCCCTCCACCAGGAGACCATGAATCCTTTAGGCATGAGCCCATCCACCCCTGCTGCAGGCTGAGGAGTAGAGTGCATGCTCCCAGGCCTCTGCAACCGGGCCTAGGTTGGCCAAAAGCCTGCCACAAGTTGGCCATTTTACACCTTGCCACCATGGCCTGATAGGCCAGCTGGCAGCTGGCACAAGCATGAGCATGCAGCTCTGCCCTTGGTCTCTAAAACAGCTGCCATCCCTCAAAGTCACCTCCCTCCCTTCTAAAACACTAGTTAAAACGATGCCAAAATGGTATCCATGTAACATAGCACATGTCCTTGCTACCCAGGAATCTGCAGGCTGCTCACAGCTGTTTTAATTCTGCCAGGACCTGTTGTAACAGCCTGAGTCACAACCAAAATAAACCCAGCACTCTGTCTGCTGGCTGAGCTAGAGGAGGTATTAACATTTCAAAGCCTCACTGCAGTGTGTAATGTAATATTTACATGGCAGTGAGGAATTTGGCTTCCTTCTTTCTGTGGCAGCACAACATAAATGAAAATGACAACATGGCAGCATGTTTGTGCTGTACCAAAGACTGGTGCTCCAGAGAGACACTGAAATGCTTCAAACTGCCTTTTTCTGGGTCAGCAGGGAGAGGAGTTAAGGTCAGGCCCTTGAAACCAGTGGAAAAAAAATCTCACTTACACTGATTCAAGCAAAGCAAAATGGTAACCCAGGGACAAAGAATAGGGAGCAGCCCTAGGTTGTTCAGAGGCAAGTTTTTCAGATAGGAACAAGGATCAGAGCTTGAAAAATGGTGTTTCTGGAGAAAAATTTTATTTATAAATCAAATGATAGTGTCACCAAAAAAAAGAAAGAGGGTTCTTCTGAGAGGTGTGAGAAGAAAGAAGGGAAGAGTTTTATAACTACAGATTAGAGAGGAACTGGGAAACAAAGGACATCTGGGTTTGATCTTTGCTACCAAAAAAATCAAATTAGAATTATCAGAAAATGCATTACAAACCTTCTGGATGCGTCTATGTTCAGTTCTAACCAACCTAGGAGCAATTACATGAGGTCTGAGCTGCTGACTAGGCTTCCTAAAAACTACCATGATACGTATGTCAGTGCTATTCCTAAGAGTATTGAGGGTTTCAAGGCTACAAACTAGACAAATCATTTCAGGTATGCTTTATTTTTTGTTTACACATGAAACATGAAGTAGGGGAAAACTGGTGGAAACTGGAAAAATATTGATCATTAAAACAACTTCTCGGTTTTCACACAGAATTAAACTGTATCTTCTCTGTCATTACAACCATATTCAAATTATAAACATAGAACATTCAAGTCCCACCCTCCACTTAGCATGAAGAAAAAAAGGGAAGATGCTTAATCTGAAAATTATTTGCATTAGGTCTTTGTGTAAGCCACTGTACAAGAAAGGATTTGTTCCATTCCCCTTGCTTTCCCTTTTCCTTTGTGTTTGAGACTGTTTTTTCTTTGCTAGTGCTTATCCAGCCTGTATCAACATTACAGCCACATTTGACAAGCTGTCAGTGAGCAGCAACTGTGGAAACATGCTCTGGACTCAGCTAGCTTAAAGATATTAAAATAATTTTATTAGTCACGTGGGCCTTTCATCCAGCTCTCCTTTAAGAAAGTGGCTTGCCCAAACAGCTTAATCTCCTTCAAAAATTTGGTAGTAGGTAAAAAACCTCACACATGCACACCCACTTTCCATACTTAGTAGAAAAGCTGTACAAAAGCCAGAGTTCATGCATTTCAATGCTTCTTGTAAAACATACCACTCAGACAAGGTTCCCATCTCACCACAATATTCACCGTCTCTTACTTGGATAAAATATTAATGCTATATTCAGTGAATAGCTGCAATTTTGATTAATCTTTATAATCTAAGGAACAATTAGAAGACCATATTTCTCTTTAAACACAGTAATTACTGTCAATAACAATTACAGTGGTTTAGTGATTACCTTTTATTCATTTTTTAATATGTGGAACTTCATGCAGCAATGCTAATAGCCTCCCACTCACAAACCTGAATGAAAAGAACAAAAATCCTTGAATATGATGGTGCTACTTTAGCAGCTTGAGCACTGTTTTTCTCTAACTCTGTGAATGAGTGACAGATACCTAAATCCTGAAAAAATAAAAAAAAAAAACAACAACCAAAAAAAATCCCTAACATGGCACCTTGCTGAAGATCTGCATTTTTAACATTCCACAAATGATGGTTGTGCAAGTCATCTCATACCCGTTTGCATCACATTAGTGCTAGAACAGGACAGATCAACTTCTATGACTGAACATATCTTCCCATGTGCATCCCACAGGGCTCAGCACGCTGTCATTCTCTGATGTTAGGCCAATATACTTTGCCTCCCTGTGTATTTGAGCCTGCTGTAAACCCATCCCTGGAGAATGTAATGATTATATAATGAAATATGCCTTTGTTGTCATGACTAAATTTAATTTTCTCCCTATAACAAAGAAGGGAGAACAAGAAGATGACAATTACATGCTTTAAAATAAAGGGAAATGTACAATTCCTGTCCCCTGAGCTGGAATACAGGGATGGGGAGCAGTCTGAAGCCCCCATAATCTAAGAGGAGATAGTGACCTGCTTTATCTTCATTCACTGGAGACACACCTAACATCAATTACTTATTTATGTTTTGTTATTTCTTTAACAGTAAAAAGATACAGTAATTTAATCTGCACTGACTTGTTTTGATTTCAGCGCTTATTTCCCACAGCTATGGCAGAAACATGCCACATAGTGATGAATATAATACTATTTCTCTAGTGAAAATTACATGCTACTACTGAATAAGCTCTTTTCCACCTAGATGAAAAGATGTAAAGAACATCTATTTTTAAGCATGCTTATGACACAAGGCACCGTCAACAACTACACAACAAGTTGAAATTCATTATTCTATGAATCTAGAAGAAAATAAGCAAAATTAATTGTACAGAGGAAAAAACTGTGGCTGGACCTGTGTATAAGTAACAAATCCATAAGTAGCACATAGCAATACTACTAAGTGCAATTAGGTTGTCTGCCATTTGTACACTACTTGTAGATGCAGAGTTGTGGCTCCTGCACTATTAGAAGACAGTTTGGTGCAGATTATTATCAAAGTTGACCTAGTTAGCATGTATCTGATTAACTACTTGTAGAATCAGACACATTACCAACTATAGTTTTTATCTACCCTCTCTCTCCCTTCTCTGCTTTCCGTATCTACCACTAAAAGATTTATAGAGTAGCTCAAAGGGCCATAGCACTTCTAATAGCACAAAAGGCTATAGCACTACTGGAGAGGTCCAGCTCCACTTAATTCTACCATTTCATTTTTATACATTCTTGTAGCATCACTCAGAAAGACTAGAGAAAAATGACAGCCTGATTTAGCAGAAAAAAAGATGCCTTTGGTCCCATAGTCCTGAGCAGGTTTTTGACAGATGAAACAGAAATACTTTATATTTATGTAAAGTTCCCCATGTGAGGATCCTAGGATCACCTGCACGTACACAAGGCTCTACAGCACAAAGCTATTCAACCCAAGACAGTATTGTGCCGTACCAGTATAGTCATGCCATACGTGGTAAGATTGCTTTACACATTGGCCTTGGAAAGAGTGAGAGGAGAGAGAGTCAGCCGTGAGGGAAGTGCTCTCACTGCAAATCTTTGTAAACCTACTGTTTTTTTAAACATACATGCTGGGCATCTTTGCTGAATATCTTTTCTATTCTAGCTGATCTGTCCATTTTTTTTCTTTGTAGGACTCTGAAATGAAGATCGATACAGAAGGTTATAATAAATTCTCAACCCTGCAGAGTGTTCAATACATACAGACAGGAACAAGGCATTTATTCATTTATTTATTGTGCATTATGTTCCATTACGAAGGAAATGTAACAGAACTTGAAGTAGTTTGTGGGTATACACAACAATGCAGGTAATAAAATATCCTGTTATGAATTCCCTTGGATTTTTTCAGTGATGTCTTTCAAAGCTGAAAGAAGGTATAGCTGAGGGCACTTCTTGTCACACAGCAAGGCTCTCAGTAACTGTTATAACCATCTAGCTCTTCTTTCTTTGATAATGGGAAAGCTCTGCCCAAAGTAGCACTCAGCAGGGCAGGGAGAAGAAAAGTACTATATACTGAAGTGATTTTGATTGTGAGAGAAGATAAGATGATGCCTTCTAAACAAAGGAAAGTCTCAGCAGCACAACCAAAGCCCTTTCAGTTCAATTTACTAAAGACTATTTCTTACACAATTTACACAAGACATCATTTGAGTTTTGCTTTGAAAATTGTGAAAAATCCAGCTGTTTGGATTTAGGACAATGACCTATTTATATGTGTCCATTTATGCCCAGAAATACAACAGCTTAATGATTCAGTAGCTCTATCAGTAGTGGGAGAAGTTTAGCTTTGCAACAGAGTGGTATTTCTTGCGGAACTACCAGGATGCTCTGCTATTTCACTTAAGATAAAGCATCCACTCAGCGGGTAGATAGAAAGTAATCCATTATAAATCTTTATAACCGTTCAACTAGCTGTACTAAATGGAGCCTAAATTACCTCTACATAATATTTTAATATACTGCACAAGTGAATTCACCAATTCAATTAAATGAACCACCAATTGGTTTGAGGTCAACCTTATCAATATTTTCTCTTCAAAATAAAGCACCACGTGTTCTCTTGTCCCTTGTACTCAGAAAGATACCTTGTTACATTACCCGCTGCTTAAACATCAGCCCAATCAGCATTTTAAGCATCTCTCTGTTAGTGGATCAGGCTCCACATAATGGAAAGCAATTTAAACTCTGCTGAAAGGAAGCTATTGATTTCAAGAAGTCACAGTCCACTGGGATTACTAAGCCACTTTCTCTCATTTGCAGTATTTGATGCCTAGACTGAACAGTTCAATGCAACACTGAACCTTGGCACATGCTGATAGTTGAGGACTGTCACAGTGTAAAAAAACCTTGAATCACATACAGCACACAGTCACAGGGAGGACCTATCTAAGGTGGCATACACTTGCTGGACCAAAGACACGGGGCTAAAAATTCCATGTCAGGAACAGCCACCATACACCCAAAAGGGGGCAACACCAGACAAAGGGAAAATTATGTTCCGGCATATTGCCTGGGTCCTCTGATGAGCATCCTCTAGTATGAAGATCAAGCACCTGTTTGCTTACTAGCTGTTTATATCCTCTCTATCCTAAGATCAGCAATTTCTATAAAAAACACACTAATACCACTTAACTATGCAGATACCATGTGTACTATCAGATATGCTAAACACCCACAGAATGAAGCGAAGAAGCTAAACTCCCAGAATGACATTCAATGAAGCTCTAGCTGATGTCAAACTGCATGGCATGTATGGACACTGAACTGAGCTACTGTAAAGACTTGCCATGGCTCACAAACTTCCCTGGCTTTGTGTTTCAGTTTCTGAATTAAAATTCAGTAAGTGGTACAACCAAGTATAAAACAACAGGAACTTTATTTTGTCCATTACTCAAAACTGAGCTAGTGCATACTGCTCTCTGGACTCTTGTACTAGTGGAACAAGATGCTCATCTAAGGACAACTTGTGTCCTGGGTGCTGGGGGCAGTGAAGGGGCAAGTGGCTCCCAAGAACGGGGACCTGAACTTCACAGGACCCAAGTGCAAATGACTACCAACTGCTCTTTATGCAAAAAAATCAGATTCCATGTACCAGACACACTTTTTTTCAGTCCACAGGTCTGCAAGGGTCAGGCAGTATCTGGATGCCTCCCCACATCTCACTTTCCCATCATAATATGCTTATGCTGCCCAGTAGCCTGCAGGGATGGAGTAAGAAGCTGTGGTAAGAAGCTGTGGGGTGGCCTCCAGCCCCCATGGTGCCAGGACAGCCATCCTGTTAGCCCTCTTCTGGCGCATGTGAGGGGCTTGCTGTCCCTTTTGCCCTGGACCCCTGATCAGATCCCGAAGTCAGATGCTTTCAGACATGCTTACACCTGACTGTTTTCCAGAGCCTTCAGATACTGCCCACTGTATAGCCCTATCTTGTGGCATGGTCCTTCCATGTCAATTTAACCTTTACTTTGTAACTTTATGTTATTTATTGTATTTTTTTTTGTTTTCTTTTATAAGAAATTATGGCTTGTATGGAATAATGTTGTTTATACAGTTTATCTACAGACTGAAAAACTCACTGACCACCCACTGAAACATGGAGAAGACGCTATTTGTGGTGTGTGAAGCACTGTGCCAGAAAGCAAAGGAATAACATTAACTCATCAGCGCCAACCAATAGTGTTCCACAGCAAATACATGGTGCTTTCATTTGCTGTCTGACATTTAAGAAATGGCTTTATCCACAGTCTAAGCAAGAGAAAAATTACTTCTGAAAACGGTAACAGCTCAGTGCACGTTTCAATTGCAGCAGCAGCAGCTTTATCAGCATTGCCAAAACAAAGGCCATTTCTTTATGAAACATTCCCAATACGTTCCACACAAGCTGGAAATGATTGAACCAGGTGAAAAATACACAGGATTAGAAAACTTGAGCTGGCCATGAAACTGGCACCACAGCCCTGGAGCACTTCCAAAACCCAGCCCCTGGCAGAGAAGTTATAACTTTCGGGTCATGCTGTAATTGGGAGAGTAAAACACCAATGTGAAATGCACCCCTATCAGAGTCGCATTATTGCAGAAATAATAAGACTAGCGCTGGACTGCAGCTCCCCAGTCAAAAAAGGGACTGTGAAGAATGCTATGAAATGCAGACGTTATTTGACAGCAGCCTGGTTTCACATTGCCATGAACAAAGAGGGCTTGAGAACAACGAGTTGGGTTTTTATTCTGCTCTTCTGTACTTATGGCATAGTTACTGTAAATGTCAAGATTCCATATCGGATGTATGATTTCCCGGCATTTTCCATTTTAGAGCTTCATGTGTAGCTAACAAGTGTTATTATTCAGGAATTCACACTGCCTTTTAACAAAAAGGGAATTAACTTATGCTGCAAGGTTCTCAGCAATTGCATTGCAAAAACCCACAAAACTAAGGCCAACAGTAAAAGCGAACATGAGTCTTTCAAGGAAACAAGTATTGGTCTTCACATTTTACTACCGACTTTCTGATAATCTTCAGTCAGTCCCCGCAGATATTCACATCAAACTCTCCCCGCTATCTTAGTAGGCCATAAAGAATTCTCCCTACCCTAACCGGGATCTGTCTCATTTGAGATGTTTTGAGATGTAAGTAAAAAAATGTAAGGGCACTGCTTTTACATATGAAAATAAGATGAAATGTTTTTTTTAAACATGTCACAAACTTCCCATAACTTTGGAAAGGTCACTAATGGAGGCACAGATTGTATGGCACATTTTCATTGATAAAAAAGAAAGCTCTCCCAAGGGTAATGGAACAAAGCAAAATCAGGGAAAAAGATATATCAAGTTTTTAGAGACCCTTTGTTGCCAAGGAACTATACTCAGCATATAGACATCAGCTGGAAGTCTTGATTTGGGCAGAAGTCTTAAAATGTTCCCATTCAAGAGTGGCCCCCAGGAAGTGTTCAGATGGGGGCAGAACCTCAATGGGAATGAAGCATCAGCTCTGTGCCAGTGGGATCAAAACTCTCGTGGGTTTTGGCAGTAGAGAGACCTGTCCGTGAGTTACCTTTTATAACCTACTGTGAGTGGCACCAGAAGCATTTAATAAATTTGTGTAGCATTTTATTTCTCCTCTAGGTGACTTAATCATTCTCCCTGGGTACCAGAGTCAAAAAGCTCAGCCTGTTGTTTAAAGTAGGAATCCTAAATGTAGGGAGAACTAAAAAGAAATGTCATCCACCTAGATGACAGCTTGAGCTGACAGAACAGGACACTAATATTCTTCAGTCAGGCTATACCACATACCTTGACTGCAAACCCTCCTGAGGGCTACTGGTAATCTTTTGACTGACAAGCAAGGTGCTCAGCACATACTGATATAACCCAAGCTGCAGAAATCAGCAGTTCTCAGGCAAAAACTGCATAAGAAGTACTTGGCAGTTAGTTTCAAGAGCAAGCTTTTTTTTTTTTTGGACCCTATCCTCTATCCTTTTCACATGATGCAAGAGCCATGGGATCATTAGATGAGGGCAGCAGCAGGAGAGCCACGAGGTTTCATCTACTTTTTGTCTGCAGGCAGGCTCTGAACAGAGTGAGAGGAAGCAGATGATGGGGGAGAAGTTATATACCTGAAATTTATAATAAAAACCAAACAACAAATGAAAATGACTGACAATATAACTGAATAATTTTATCATCATAGATATCACTATGAAAAAATAAAAGTTGTTATCACAGGCCAGTCTCAGAATTAGCTGGGACACTGTATTTCAGCAGGATTTAGAAGCCCGTTCTAATTTATGCTCACAATAAATAATTTGCACAGCATCTCTCATAACCCTTAGAAAAGGATGTAAAACACTTACATAGACGTAGCATTTACTGTGCCAAAGAAATACGCAATTTCATTCATATGGTTTGCCTAAATGTGCTTTAATGTCTTAGAAAAGTTGGCTGCAACACAACTCAGCAAACAGTTTTCAGGCCAGAAAAATCAATCAATCAATCAATCAATCGGATTCTTGCAGTCTGTATTCAAACATAAAGTGCCTTGGCCAAACTCCAATGCATTTCATTAAAAAGTGCTTTTGTTAAAACTAAATTAAAATAATATAGTCTCAGTATGATCATTACTTTGTGGTTTAATGGGTACCCTTCTGTGACGATCTGCAAATGTCCTCACACTACACTTTGCATTTTGTATCACCAGCCTCAAATATCTTAATAAAACTGCAGTCTCAACAAAGAGTGGGTAGGCTGAAATTCCCTCTCTCCTCCCTTCCTTATCTTACTGTCACACTTGGAGAGGGTGAAAAAGCCAAATAGACATTTGAAGAAGATCTGTGGTATGCAATTAAAACTGAAAAATTAATTTTTAGTTTGGTATTATTTTTATTAATATACCATGTATGCCTTATATGAGCCTTCTGTAATCTTAGAAGTTTTGGGGTTTTTTTATTAAAAAGTTAAGGCTCTGCAATCTGTTTGTTAAGAAACCACTTTTCAGGATGTTATTATTACAAAGATAAAACTTCTTCATCAGTCTCCAATAATTGTTCTTATTTATTTAACTTAAATTCTTGGCTATTGCACCTACAATGTTTCAATGCAGTGTAATACATAAATAAAAGTGTTATTGGAACTGACATTTTTCAGAAGATACATGCAGTGCCACATTATGAATGTCAGCAAGGATGAGAATGCTGTAACTTAGTAGGTAATTTTTCTTCCAACATTTTAATTTTGTTTGCTTTATTTCTTATTTGGAAATTTTTTTTTCCAGATCTTTTTGTATATACAATACCAACCTAGCTGTCATACTGAAAAACACCATTTAATTTAACAATTGGAATAATACTGTAGGACAGTGTAGGGAAAAAGAATCAATTTCATTTCTTAGATGTGATTCCTTTTATGCTTTTTTCCAGTATTGTATACTTCCCAATTTGAAGCTGAGCAATTTATATTCCAACAGTCTCAACTACATCTCAGAGTCATTGATGGGGTTCATCCAAGAAACGCTAAAGGCTTTTGCTTCTTTCTTTGTTCCAAGTATGCATATGTGAAATGCTCTTTTGTATGTCTTCTCTGGGAACATTCTTGTGTGCAACAAATGGACTCCTGAAAGGTACTACTATTCGATGCACAAGGTCAAATTATGATAAAAATTTAACGGCCACATCAGATAGATCAATGACTTATCTAGTTCATTGTTCTCTCTTAAAAAACAAAATGAAACAAAACAAGTGACTCATAGTACATGATTCACAAAAAGTCTATCAGCATGAAGCACATAAACCGATCCTCTCCCAGAATACCTTTCCAGCTTCCCATAAACACGGACTTCAACCATTTCTCACATGAAAGATGCATCTTGCCTTTTCTATTTAGCTACTGGCAGAACTTGTCTCTCAATTAATGTGTCCAACCTTTTTGGAAACAATTACTGCTTCTGGTCTCCTCAGCATCCCACACCAGTGAGTTCCAGTGTTGAACTACTCACTCTGGGACAAATTACGCCCCGCAGCTCATTTTAAGGCTGTAGCCTGGTAAGGTAATTGAGTGTTTCAACTTCCTGTGTTTTGGAAAGCACTGAAACACCTCCACCATTAGAGGACTGTATCAAAATTCAGGTAGATGAACTAAATCACCTAAAAAGAGAGCTCTCCATCTTTAGTTTAAAAGAAGCTTTTGTGCACTTTTGTTAGAGTGGAAAAGCCCTGCAGAAGACCCTCTCCACCTCTAGGCAGTGGAAACCACAATTCCATAAAGAATGAAATGTAAAAGCATTAAACCATGATCTGGAAGCCAAAAATGCTCCTTCATTCAAGAAATACACTGGAGATGAAAGAAACAGGTGTTTGATGCCAGCCAACAAACTACACTCCATGAGAAAGAGTAAGGAAGCACACTTCCTTTTCCCGTCTTGCCAATCTCGGGTTTAACATGTACAGCTTAACCAGACCTTTATTACTTTTCAGATCAGATGCAGAATATCACACACCAGGAATCCTCAGTGTGCATATTTCTGCAGTTTCTCTGATTTGCTCATCCACAGTCCTATTCAGTAGGTAATGATAATAGACATTTTGACAAAAAGACACCGATATCTGTGCTGGAGGGATGATGGAAGAACACAACCAGACAATATGCAAGGACTAACTCAGTTACTACCTTTACATCTCATTAGACTGTAAACTGAAGAGTTCCAGCTGACCTAAATCATACTATACACTACCAACATGCTTTATCATTATTATTATTACATCCAAGCATGGAACAATATTCTGGAGTAGCGTCTGAGGGCATAATGTCATTTCCAGCATAATGCCTTTGTTAACAAGCTGTAGCAACTGCTCCCACCCAAATACTGAAATTGAGCTTTGGGTGTTTCTAATCTCAAACCTAATGGATTTCTTTGGAGGGACAGGGAAACATTTGATCAAGCTGCAATAAAAAGAAATTAAAAAAAATTAGAATTACATGCTGTTATGCTTATTCTAGCATAGAAATACAGTAAAACAGTACATTAAGTTAGTTCAAGATGCTACACTGACAAGAAATACTGTAATTTGCTTTTTTCCTTAAACCTTGTACTCGATTAAACACTCGGTGTCACACCAGTTGGATCAAGAAACAGACATGTCTAAAAGGACTGCTTATTAACTTGCTTTAACAACCAGTTTGTATAAAAATAAGGAAAAACTTACAGGTGCGTCGCAGCACAGCATCAGATGATAATCTAAATCAGATTGCCCTTCTTCTCCCTTGTGAGCTGCTCCTCTCTTTTCCCACCAGCCCCCCGATTAGTGTGAACCCCAGGCAGAGATAAAGCATGGAAGCAAGGCAAGATCGGGAAACCCCAAAAACCAGACGGGGCATCCCGGATGCCTAGCAACACGCACTGCAGCTTTGTTCTGGCAGAAGACACACGGTCATCGATTTCACAAGCGGCGTCTCGTTTGCAGGCGGCGGGCGCCGGTGCTCTCCCCGGCCCCAGCACGCCGAAAGGCGAGCTCCCGGCAACCCGGCACACGCTGCGGAAACCTCGTCCCTGCTGCCCTCCCACCTGCTACCTCCCTTCCTCCTCCCTTCCTCTTCCCTTCCTCCCTCCAGGCTGAGAACTGGCGCCAGCTCATGACAAGAGTGCACCAAGTCCCGCTTGCGGTACACCGGCAGGAGCCCTCTGGGCTGCCCTGCCTGCCGCCTCGCAGGGCCAGCCTCCCCCTCCCCACGCCGCATACAGGCTACCTACCGTCCTCCGGGCTCTGGGGGCGGCTGGGCCGGCACGGCGGAGCGGCGGCAGAGGCGGCAGAGGCGCCCCGCACGGCAGCGCTGCGCAGCAGAGCGGGCAGAAAACGCGGACTAGCGCGCAGCCTTTCCCGAGCTGCCTGATGCGGAGGGAGTGGAGGCGGGAATACACGGACTGGATCTGGCATGGGCGGGGGGAGCCGCTGGCGGCGGCCGGGCTCCAGCCCCCGGCGGGTGTCCCCCCTCGGGGCGCCGCTGCGGGGAGGCGCCGGCCCACAGGCGCGGCTGCAGCCCTGCGCCGCTGCTGGGCCAAAGTCCTCGTTGAGAGCCACAAGCAGCCGCAGCCCCCGGAGGGACGGAGGAAGGTCCGGCCGCGTTACAGGGGCATTAAAGCTCTGAAATCGTCTCTGTAAAAGACGCTGCTCAGCATCAAAAGCCGGTGATGCTAAGCAGGCGTTTCCAGAGAAAAGGCAGCTGAAGGTTATTTTGGTACTTGATGGGTTTGGAATCGTACAGTTCAAATACTTTTGCTTTTAATTTACTTGCATACAAGAGCAAGGAAAAGCAAGTAAGAAGCTGCTTAAAATGGTTTTTAAAAGGTAAAATTCCTGAGACGACTTCACTTGCTCAGAAGACCACCTCTTCCTTCTCTCCCCTCCTCAGACTGACAAGTGCCTCCCTTGCTTTCTCCTCCTCTCCCAGCTGCATTACCACCTTCCTCATTCCTGCTTCATCACCCATGCTGCCAAACGGAGACAGGGTTCCTCGTGCTGGAGAGGAGGGGGAGACAACAGAACCAGCAGAGAAAATGTGGGGATTGACACAAACCCTGAAGAGTCAACAATGCCATAAGCTGCAGGCCATATAGGATGGTTTGGCTTGGCTATTGCTAGTGCTGCTTATCTCCCTGCTTACCTGCACTTTCGTGGGGGCAGATGCTGTGTGGTTTTGGGGGAGGGAGGCTGCCAGCACTGGCTCAGACCAACAGTATCACTGCAGTCAACAAAATGCACTGCCCAGGGGACAGGGCTTTATATGGGCCTGCTTGGCTTTTTTGGCAGTGAGGAGACAGAAGTGAGCAAGTGAAGCCATAAAATTCAGCACTTTACCAGAAGCGTGCCATAATGGAAATTACTGATCTCAGAGGAACCAAGATGGAGCAAATGTGGGACCGAAGTCTCAGATCAGAAGATACATAAGCTGTCACTCCAGTAGTCAAACAAGAGATAATGGTACTCATCAGCAGGACCTTACCTAGGATCTTTATTCAGCTAGTGTGATATTGCACTTAGCCATATCAATTCCACTCACAATTTCAGTATCCTGTTCCCATCCTGGATGTTTCTATATTGTCTGGAACAGCAAAACTTTCACAAAGTCACTGCTGAGTCATTCAGCTCCTAATGCTCGAGAAACAGCGATGCTTACCATCTGCAACAGCTTAGACAGTATTTTAAAAATATATTACTGAAGAAAAGCAGTAGATTCTCCTCTTCATGTTTTCAGAGAAGCAGTACTGGATTCCTCACAGTACTGCTTAGATATTCTTAGGGTTTTTTTTGTTCTTTTTTTATGTTAAAAGGAGACCACTTGTTGCAAACACAGTTTAAGTATTAATTAATTTTTTTTGTCCTGCAAGTGTTTACACTTTTGTAAAAGTCCTCTCTTTAATTTTTTCTGCTCCTCTCCCCTCTGTTTTTGTTATATAAATAAAGAAGTATCTTGAAGAGTGATTGCCATAGCATTTCATTAACACGACCACAGGCACCGTTCCTCACTGTATCACCATAAAAAGATCATATATTTATAATTCTTTGATGCTCACCTCTTGACTAGGAACTCAGCATGGCGATCTTTTCTGAGAGAAAAGCAGCAGTAAATACTTGACTGAAGGGGGCTTTTTCCTTTTGGATTAATTAAACAAGAATGTGAAATGGAGGACTTCATTGAACAAATCTGACCCTGACAGTACACACAATCTCTGTATTTCTGAGGAGGCTGCAATCTGAGACCTGTAAACCAGCTGCCATCATAATTTTACTGACATTTATTATCTTTGGTTGTTCCGAACCAAAAAGTCAGCTTTGATGGAATAAAATTGGATCCTGTTCTGCATAGGCAGACAATGTTCCCATCTGTTTGAATTATTCGACACAGAAAACTCACAGAAAGCTCCCTCAGTCCCCATAAGTAATGCATGAGCCTGCTCATTTTTAGAATGAAAAAATAACTAGTAAATGAGTACTCTCAAACTGGTGAATGGTTGTTTGTAATAATTGTAGTAGAGACAATATGCAATTTCTGCAAGCAGCAGTTCCACCATAGGTAGTGAAGGTACTCAGAGTTTAAGAGAGAGCTGAAAGGTCTCTCAGTATGGCAGTCTGCAACGTAGAAATACTCAGGCTACATTTAAATGAGGTGGTCCAAGTACTGGCAGCAGTTGAGCTGCAGAGGAACAGAGTTCTTTGCAGGGTATTTATTCCACCTTTTGGAAGTATAAAATAATAATTTAGTAGAAAAAGACCCCACCTGAATAAATTTTTAATTGCCTGTATTCATAAGCTCTGATACATAAACAAAGGGAATGGAAAATTCCCACATTACATTCTTGAGAGACAATTTTCTTGACAGGAATGTTAATTTCTGGCTACAGGATGCTGAGGACAGCTTGGGATAGATGGTAGGGAAGGAGCACATCAGTGGTAGGTTTCTGTTGGTGAATAACTCAAACCAGCATGATCTTACATTGAGGTGTCCCAGCATGTATGCTAATAAAGTCCATCAAAAGTGGATGACAGGCATGTCTACTCTGTGTGGAAAACATCCCGTCACTCTTGATTCCTAGAAAATTCAGTTTGGGATACTTGTGCTGTGATCCCATGCAGCCAGTAATAAAGCATCATTAGATTATTTAAAATAAAGAAAAAAAGAATTCCCTAAAATCTTACTGACCACAACATAAAGTTTGGTCTTCATTATGATGGATAAAGATGACTTAATTGCTGGACTGGAAAGATGGTGGTTGCCTAGGGACCAACAATCATAACCTGATTATGTTCAATATGTGATGGTCAATATGTGCTTTAAAAAGCATATCCGGCCAAAGGCAGCAGTGAGAGGGAGGAGAGTCAAGATGAAATCTGTGGATGTAAGTGGATGTTTAAGAATAGCATGTATCTCAAAGAGCAAAGCTCCACACTGTTAAGACTTATCATGAGGACTTAAGAGTTCCTTTTAATCAGAAAAAACCCCGCCAAGCAAAATCTAATCCATGCATGCCTACTTGGATCTGTATTTTAAGTATTCTCTAATAACTCCTGGTTGTAAATTGAAGAGATTAATGTCCCTACAGCGCTTGATAGACCTTTAAGTACTACAGAAGATACAAGGGACCAGAAAAGTCCTTAGCTTCTTTCAAAAAAATTGAAAATTGTTTAAAAAAAAGATGGTAAAAAATGAGATGATTAATTATTGGATAATTAGCTTGATACCACTTTTCATAAAAGCAGTGGGAGAAACATTGTAGAATTCTGTAAGCAAAAAATAAAACGTGAATAAGTAAATCTTCAAATAAATGAATAGGTAAAAATGTTTCCTTAGAAATATGTCAAATTTCAGACTTTAAGTACAAATGTGGTCAAGTGAAATAACTGTATAGATGGACTACTTTTTAGAAAGGTGTGTGTGCCTTCACAGCATGTTGGATTAATGTAATTAGAATCCACAATATCAGTAACTGCTCAGTGGAAGCAAATAATGGTTCATAAGCTTATAAGTTACCTAAGAAGGTACAGAGAGCTAAAGAGCTCTCTGTATGGTGCCAAGAAAGCATAGCAAGAGTCAGTGTCTGTCAGCAAAAGCCAAATGCATTATGGAAAAGAACTACGCAATTCTTAGCGGTGTAGTAGACTAACTGTTGAAAGAATCTCCCCAAGGAAAGGATGACTTCAAACACAAAATGGGTGCCCTTTCTGGAAGATGTGTTTTACACAAGGAAGTTTTTCGAACATGCAGAGAGGTTTCATGAGCTGAAAACTCATCCAGATGTAGAGCTTAGACTAAACAATTTAACAGTCCTTTCTGGCCATGAGAACTCCAGATTTGCTACTGAAGTTACACTGAAGTGTCTATGCTGAACTTTCCCTCTTTCTCCTGAGATTTATAAATTACAGAAAGATGTGAAGAGGTAGGGTGCTCTTCAAATGGAGGAACTACTGTAATGTTTGCTTCCTGAATAAGTGAGTGGGAAGTTATACATATAGAGATCTTAGGTTATAGTTATGCCAAGGTATATGTTATTGGGAACAAAAATAAATGAATATACAAATAATCTTGATTATTTTCTGTTACTGAATATGCTCCAAAGTAATAAATTAATAACATCTTCTAATGTCCTAAATACCGCAGCTACTAGCAATGGATGCTTTCTATTCAGTAGGATTACATTGTGTTCTGTGATGCTTCTTGCTTCAGTTTGCACGGTTCTGTTTTGTGATACTAGGTTCCCTTTCACTCCCTCTGAAACCTCTGTTTAAATTGATGACTGCTCTAATTGAAGGGTGTGGAATTATTTTTGGGACTCGCCACAAGTGCTTACTGATTTTGTCAAATGCTCCCATCACTATTAAAGGATGAGTTCCTTGTCATCACCTCATGTGTTTCTGTTCCAGAAGCACATTCAACTTTTCCATTAAGTATTTGAAAGTGAGAAATACAACCCTGCTGTCAGTATTATTTTTTGCACCTCTTTTATGCTACTGGAACATCAATGCCTGCCTCTAGCTAGCTCTGTATACCAACCTCTATTGCTCACTTGGTTGGAGTTGAAGAAAATGTGTGCAAATGTTCCACTATTCCACGTGTCATGTATGAGGTGAGATCCCTCAACTATTTATGATAACATGATCGAAAGACCTGCGGAAGAACGTTTGAAGTAAGACAGCTCCCCCGTTCCAAAAAAAGCTCTGTAAACACGTCCTTTTAGATGCAGAGAGTCTAGACACAAGTTCAATTGACACCAAAGAGCAAAGGCCTCTTTGGCTTCTGCTGGCTCTGTCCCATACAAAGCATAGTCAGTGCCAACTGTCTACTAGTGTTGGAACTGCTTTTTTCAACTGCTAAGCGAGCACTTTGTTTATATCAAGCAAAGTCAGTTGAACTAGTCACCTGTAAACGGGGACAAATATTCACTCAGAAAATTTGCTGTTACTAAATAAGAACACTGAAATTTCAAGAGTATTGCCATTATTTTTTGCTATTATGAGTACAAAGAGTTAGAAAAAAAATCTGTTAAAATTGACAACAGAAAAGCTACAAGATGAGCTTGATTGCTTTGTGTTAACATAGCAACACCACAGTTGAGACTTAAGTCTAAGCCATTCAAGAAAATGACAGAAACGTCATCTTTAACTCCACTGAATTATAACAGTGATGCTTTACCTCAGCTCATTAAGTTAGAGCATCAAGTTATAGCACAGGATGCTGAGTTGAAAGTCTCAGCCAGTCCTTGGCTGGGAAATTAGGAGACATCTCAGGATATTTAATAGAGATAAATGCCTTTATCATATTTACTACTGTGCTGTGCTGTGTGATTGCAAGAAGTCCTTTCCAATAATGTAACAACAATTATTCAAAGTTTATCACAACCTGGGTGAAGTTCTCCCCAACAGGCAATCATGCAGCTGGGATGTTCTTGTGTTCCCATGCTTTAAGCTTCCCTGGGAAGCATAGTTTCTCATATCTGCAGCCCTATGGACAACTAATAATTTTTACTCTAGGGCCATGTATGTGGTAAATGAGTAAAACTATATTTCATTTTACTATGTGGGGAGATTGCCTTGGGATGGGGAAGAGAGACACAAAGACAGAGAGACCTTCTTCAAGGAAAACATCTTGAATCACATGTAGTGTATGCTTCCAGTAGTTGTTCCATACATTAAAAAAGAAAACTCATAAATAATTGTATACACTATTGGTTCAGCAGTAAACCCTCTTTGCAAATACAGTCTTAGTAAGGCAATTGAGGTGATGTTAAGAGAGCTCATCCTAAATAAACTCAAATTCAGGGAGATTCCTTTTGGAAGCCATCTGAGAAATGGCTATGCTCTCATGGAAATGTTGAGCAAATTGTCACTGATGATTCTTTTTTTTCCCTGCATGTGCTTGTTCTAAAAGCAGAAACTGTAGATTGAAGCCTAATTTTGTGTATGGGGGTGTGTGAGAATACTGACAAGTGTGGCCAAATGATGTTGCTCTTGGCATACTGAGGACAGTCTTGGTAGTACATTGGAAGCACAAGACAGTAGGGAGAAAATATGAAAAAAAAAAATCTAACCTAGAACATGTAGGAATTCTAAATAATATATCTAAAATACTTTACCTGGAGGGTTTCCAGTGCTCTGTTTCAGAACATCACCAATGAAATATGGAAGTGGATTAGGAGGAAGTGCATATTGCCGTCTCTCCAAGTCTACTCTCGAAAACCTGGCTCTGAATTTTAGGGATCAAGCTAGTTATCGATGTGTAAGATACATCTCATACGTTCACTTGAGTGTGTGTCAGTCCCTTAAGGAAATGTAATTTACCTTTCAGCAAACAGAGAAAAAGTAGCAGTCTTCTTTTCCTATTTCAAGAGTAAACACCTGGACAAGAAGGTGGGCATAATGACTATGGTACTAACTCTTCAGTTTGGGAAGCCTACCTTCAAGTCTCTGTGCTTGGCCTGAGTTGCTTTTAGCCCCAATTTTCCATTTAAAAATGAGTTGAAAGACATTTCCTAACATCTCAGCTGAATTTTGAGGCTAAGTACATTTGGAGGTAGTTCGCCATGAGGAAAAGGTGTGGAGAAGAGGCACATCACTCTGATGACAGCCACCACCAGAAGGTCTGCACAAAAGGCACAGAGGCTGTGATATAACAGTCCAGAAAATAGGCACTTAGTGCCAGAAAAAGGACCTGGAAGGCCTTTTGTATATCTTTCACCTTGCAGATCTCAGGGCATTCATTCCACATAATTATTCCTGCCAAATTTTCAATTCTTCCTCTTTTTTTAGGGGAACTGCCAGTCTGGTAGTCACTCTGTTGGTGATACCTTGTTGCACACAGCCTTTGGTGAAGGTCACTTACCAAAACAAATGCAACCCTAGGGGAACTGCTTAACTTTCAAGTAGTTTGGGAGCAAAATTATTCCTACCCTCTGAAAAAAGCAGACTGCCACAGGACTTCATTCTTGACTGCAAAGATTATTAATAGAAACCCTAAAAGCAGGTTTTACACGTTTTACTTAATTACGCTTTCAGTCAACGCCCTTTTGAATACACAGTCAATTGGTTATTTAGAGTGAGCTGTGTACTCATCTGGTTATTTCAGTGTTCACACTGCAATTTAGAAATAAATATTATTTCCCTGGCTGGCAAAATTTCCTGGTACCACCTAAATGTAACAAATAACTTGTTCCTTTATAAACAAAGGAAACTAATGACGGTTTACATTATTTTATTGTATGGCTTCTAAATTTTCTGTCTCATTGTTAGATCAGTATCTGTATTTACAATACAGATTCAACTTAATTTCAATATATACGAATACAAGACCTTGGTTTGGGCTTTTCATGCACTTATCAGGTCTGTAAAACTGAATTACTATAATGCTGAAAGCCAATGTGTTACTTATAATCTAATCAGCTATAATTGAAAATAACAATTAATGTAAGCAAATACAAAAAAATCCTTCATGAGGTTTAGGATATATTTTACACAGATAACAATGTCAGTACTCACTGACAGCACACCACAAATACCAAAGACAGACCCAACTGAGAAGGAAATTCACATCTTAATTACTGAGATATGATGATCCAAACAGCAACAATTACTCCCCCAAATATACTTCTTGAAGTCTGCTGTAATAACGGAAAATCATCTTGTCACCTGCTAGAAAGCCACTTGTTCTCTCACTGCAGCACCTTCTCAGTTTTCAATTCTGCAAATCACTGAATTCAGGGCAATCAATCAGTGTAATTTCATCTTCACAAGCACTATGTGTTTCCCTCAAATGGGGTACTATTATGTCAGAGAACAGATTTTTCAAGAGATAAAAGCTCTTATAGGAAAAGATGTTAGAGGAAACAGACTAATGCAATACTCATAAACACACACTTCTTAGCTTTATTTGCCTGAAAATAACTTTCATGAGCTAAAATAAATTGGTACACTAAATTTCTTTTGCTATTCTTTTCCTCTGTGCTGTAGCAGGGCATCAAAGGTAAATCTCTTGCCCCTTGGTATTTTGAGCACTATAGCAGGATGCTGAGTGTTGAGGAGTTCGTCCCTCCTGATGGAAAGACATGCCTAATTATCTATCCAAGCAGTGGAGCCTGTTTGCAAAGGTCAACACTGCTCAAGCAACTTACATTACAGCTTTGCTGCTCTGTTTAAAAAACATTTTAATATTTAAAACTGTCCAGAGCCAGGTACTGCTGCATTCTCCTTTAGAAAGTCACCATCACCAAAGTCTATCAGCCATTAGCTGGGTTCACTTCTAAACTCTGCTGTTCCTCACCCAATAGCTTTTTTTAAAAGTTTGTGTTTTGTTTTGTTTTGTTTTTCATTCCACAACATTCTCTATCTGCTCTTCCCATCCAACATCACATATTTACTGCCTACATGGATTTTAAATTGATTATAAAGAATTAAGGTGAACTTAACAGCAGAGCTGTGATCATTAAAACACAGCATACTCCTGTTGGAATAATACCACGTGTATCTGAAACAAGATGCAAGTTATTTTCAGTTTGTCAAAATTACTAGCATCACAACTTGACAGCCAGGAATGAAGCAAGCAATCCTTCCACGCACAGGCTATTCTTTAACATTGACATTGTCAAGGATTCCCATTATTTCCCTCGAGTTGAACTTTGAAAATTACTCTAAAGGCTCCAGTAGAATTGGCACAGTTTGACTCAATTGTAAGCCACCACAGCCTGCATTGGGCCCAGGTAGTAAAAGGGAAGAAAAAAGAAACTCCTATGGTTTTGATACAGAGTCAACTCAATTTTGACAGTGCATCAGCCTGATATTTATGGACCAAATTTGAAGGGAAACAAAATGCAAGGACAAAACTGATCCTGATTGGAGCAAGGATTGCTATTTGCAACATGTTCAGACATATATAGCCTGGGATCATCATGAGTATGTTTTGCACTGGAGTAAAATTAGTAAACATCTCAACACAAAAAACAGCATAGAAATATGAACTATTGTTATAAAGTATTGAAGAATTAGGTAAAATAATTTTGTTAGATAGATTCAGAAATCCACCTCCTTATTGCAAAGTCCATCAGTCTGGTTCACCAGTCTCTCCAGTATGCAGTTTGCTCCAGTGAACCAAGAACTGTTTCAAGGCTGACATTTCTCCAAAGTACTATGCAAACCAGGTTCTTTCTATAAAAAGAAGATAAAAGAGCCATCAAAAGAGTATCTATAATGTGTATGCAGAGCTCATGAAGAGACAGACATTTGGCAGTAAGACAGAAGTCTGCTTTATGCCTTTGCTGTCTTGAGTCAGAAAAACTTAACTCCAGGGATCTCTACCTGTGCAATATACTGAAAAGAACAGAAATGAAATGTTGCTCCTGATTAGAAGTTTAAAGAAGAATTGAGTTTTACAATATCGAAGAACTCATTAAAAATAACTATTTAATATCTTGTTTAGGTAAAATTTATCTCCAAGACACTGACAATGTAGAACATGTTTGAAACAGCAGAAGGTTTACAAAGCTGCTGTGGTGCCTCCACATCCTGTACCAAATGGGTCGTATGTTTCTTTGGTCAGTCAGATGGCATTCACTGCCACCGTCTTGTCGCTACTGCAGGTTTTGCAGTTGTGCAAAGACAGATGGCATGGTGCTATTTTAAACTTTTTCTGAAACTCTGGATCTCAAATCCCAAACTAGCAGACTGGTTTATTTTCCACTACATCATTCCAACTGACACTGCAAATGCACTGCACAACTGCCTTCAAAGCCTGCCAGGACAGTCTCCAGCACTGTCTCTCTCCATCCTATTGAACATATGTTGTCTCTGTAACAAGTTTACCAGGAGCGAGAATGGCTGATCATGTCGATATTTCAACAAGTCTTAGAAAAACCCCAAACTGCTTGATGAAAAGGCTTTGCCTGTGCAAAACAAATCTGTAAAGCCAGGGAGGCTTGGATTAGACTGCTGCATGGGCCATGTCCCAGTCATACAGCAGGGAAGTAAGAGAAGTGAACCACAGCAGGTGTACTTGTAGAAGGCATAAAATTGGGAAACAGTCTCTATTTGCACAACAAATGCTGCTCAGGCTGTGAACCACTGTGAATAAGCAGTGATACGATGTCTCAGAGCAGAACACAAGAGCAGCATTTGCTAGGGCTCAAAACCAGGCCTGTGATCAGATGGTCTACAGCAACACAAGGTTTTGTGCAAATACAAGAAGCTTTTGTTGTGGATATCTCACAAAAAAATGTCATGCAGCAGATTAGGAAAAAACAAAACTCTCGTCCAATAGCAGAAGCAATGGGGGAAGTAATAAAATGACAACTTTGGAAGTACAGTTTTCCAATCACTTCCCGACTGCCCAGGTAATATTCACGGAAGATAAATACTTCTTGTTGGTAAACCATAGTATGAAGACTGAGCATAATCTAATAATAATTGAGTACTTAAATTCATTTGGAATGTCTGAAGTTTCTTGACAAGAACAAAAACACCAGAGCTCCATGCCACAGAGAGATTTATTTCCTGCTGATTTGAGATTTTTTTTCTTGGATGAATGCTCTTTCCATTTTTAAAACAATGCACCAAGGGTATAAAGAAATAAAGGATTAATTATCGTGCTATAACAAAGAGAAGAAAGTTAGATAAGTAAAATAATTTTATTTTAAAAAATGAGTATTTAAGACATCATTGTCTTCTTCAAGGAATGAATTTATTCTTTCCAATCAAAAGGGTAATACTGAATAAATCAGAGAGCCAACTAGAAAATTAGATATTTTATTAATATACACATAAATGCATGAACTGTAAAATGTCCATAATAGAAGAATATTCAGATAAGAATTCACTGGATGATGAGAAATGTTATTTGAATTGATAAAGAAGATGCAGTCTTTAGTATGCTGAAGCATTCACAAATTCTAGGAGGAAATCAGTTTCCTTCTACAGTCTGTCTTTTAATGCTTTTGTTTAGCTTATATATATTCATATAACATTTTCTAAAAATAACCATATAAAAATCAACCTCTAGCACAGTTTAAGATTAATGTGTTAAGTAAGTTTTAGTCACAAAATACACATATGTTAACATTATTGGAGAGAATCCAAACAGGCCCAGTCAGCATGGGTTCATGAAGGGCAGGTCCTGTTTGATTAACCTGATCTCCTTCTATGACCCACTTATTGGATGAGGGAAGGGCTGTGGATGTTGTCTACCCTGACTTTAACAAGGCCTTTGACAAGGTTTCCCACAGCATTCTCCTAGAGAAGCTGGCTGCTCGTGGCTTGGACGCGCACATGCTTTGCTGGATAAAAAATTGGTTGGATGGTCAGGTCCAAAGAGTTCTGTTCAATGGAGTTAAATCCAGTTGGTGGCCAGTCACAAGTAGTGTGTCCCAGGGCTCGGTGCTGGGGCCACTCCTGTTTAACATCTTCATTAATGATTTGGATGAGGGGATAGAGTGCACCCTCAGTACGTTTGCAGATGACACTAAGTTGGGTGGGAGTGTTGATCTTCAGGAGGGCAGGGAGGCTCTGCAGAGGGATCTGGACAGGCTCGATTAATGGGCCAAGGCCAATTGTATGAGTTTCAACAAGGCCAAATGTTGGGTCCTGCACTTTGGCCACAACAACCCCCGGCAGCGCTACAGGCTTGGGAGGAGTGGCTGGAGAGCTGCCCAGCAGAGAAGGACCTGGGGGTGTTGATTGACCGCTGGCTGAACATGAGCCAGCAAGTGTGTCCAGGTGGCCAAGAAGGCCAATGGTATCCTGGCCGGCATCAGGAATAGTGTGACCAGCAGGAGCAAGGAGGTGATCCTGCCCCTCTACTCGGCCTTGGTGAGACTGCATCTAGAGCACTGTGTGCAGTTTCAGGCACTGCAGTAAAGGACATGGAGGTGCTGGAGAGGGTGCAAAGAAGGGCAACTTGGCTGATTAGGGGTCTGGAGAACAGGTCGTATGAGGAGAGGCTGAGAGAGCTGGGGCTGTTCAGCCTGGAGAAGAGGAGGCTGAGGGGAGACCTCATTGCTCTCTATAGCTACCTGAAAGGAGGTTGTGGTGAGGTGGCTGTTGGCCTCTTCTCCCTAGTGACTAGCAATAGGTAAAGAGGAAATGGGGTCAAGTTGTGCCAGGGAAGGTTCAGATTGGATATTAGGAAAAATTTAATCACAGAAAGAGTGGTGAGGCATTGGAACAGGCTGCCCAGGGAGGCGGTGGAGGCACCATCCCTGGTGGTGTTAAAAAAATGGGTAGACATGGCACTTCAGGAGATGGTTTAATGGTCACACGGGTGTAGGGCTGATGGCTGGACTTGATGATCTTGAAGGTCTTTTTCAACCTTAATGCTTCTATTCTATGATTCTAAGCCAAATATTTGCTGTCCTAAGGTGTTTCATCAGTTGCAGTATAAATAAGACAAGGACACCACAGAATTAGTATTAGAAGAAAGAACTCCAAAACTTGAGGAATTAAATAAAAAAGTTCTTCATAAGATGTGCAGAGGTTTTGGTAAGTCAGGCTAAGAAATGCAGATTTTAAGTAGGATTTAATGGCTTATCTGGCATAAAGCTTATGGTGTTTTACTCCTTTTTTGGCATCACATGTCTCAAGTATTTGATGCTGATTATGTGACACCAGTCACCACCTGTCTATTATGCTTTCCCATTCAGTGTTTTCTCCCAATCTTCCTTATTCACCACTGTTTTTCCACATCATCTTTATTCACATTTCAGTTGTTTCCTTCTTTCCTGTTTTATTTGAATCTACTATTTCTGTTGTTTTTACGCTGGGGTTTTTTTTTTGTTTGATTGTTTTTGTCTGGGATTTTATGGAAGTAACACTGCTATTTTCAGTTCTTTTCACATTACAACATTCAAGGACTTAGAACAAATGTTTTTCTTTGAGATTTTAAGCATCACGTGGTTGGTTCAGGCCTCTAGGTGATGTGGACTGGTAGACTCATGTGGGGAGAAGAAGATGGTTGTTGTCAAGACACCCATTTCACACCGGAAGAGTTCTTTAGAGAAATCTGTAAAACTTGCATTATTTGAGAAGCCTCCGGTACTCCAAGAACATATGTATATGTGAGAGTTTCTGTGCTAGGAAATCTTAGTGTTGTTCATAATGATTTCTATGTTGACATTTACTGAAGTACTAAATCCTCTAAAATACAATATGCTTCATCCATTCCTTGATACTGACTTGCTGATCAGACTTGCTGATTGAAGCAGTTTTATTTAAGTTGAGGAAAGAACAAACTATTAATGAGTCTTTTGCCCTAAAAATGTGCACTTCTCTTTCCACCCATTCTTCCCCCTCCAAGCTGGAAAAAAGAAATACTATAAATATTGCTGGTAGATCTAATGTAATAGTGTGCTTCGCCATGCTCACACATCTGAAAGCATTGAAATGCACAGAGAACACATAGTCTGGCACATCAACAGATGTACAATAAGGCTGAAATACTCTGGATATGCTGAATTTACGGGGCATAACTTTTATCTGTGCATCTGCTAATAGCCACAACATGTTCCAGTTCATGGTCTGTGCAAAGCAGAGTTTAATTTCACAGGCACAGTGGCGGGTTGTTCAAGGTCTCTGAATAACTAGCAACTTACTAAGACTTAACTGCTGGGCTGCTAAGTGGATGCAAGTCAGAAGAAGAGGTGGAAAAAAAGGAACAGTGATGGGTGACCTGTAAAAGCAGTTTGTCTCAGCAGCTGACAAGTTGATAGGTGCACACCTGCAGAAACTCTTTTCGTGGATAGTTATAAAAGGCTGTATTTGAGCATGCTCAGCACCAGACTCTGCAAGAGAAGCTGAACACTGGCTAAAGAAGTAACAAATATGCATTTAAAAATGTAGTTTATACTCAGGATTTGTATGGATCAGTCCATCTGAAAACTAGAAAAAATTTAAATGAGTGTTTCTAAATTTCTTCCCTCCGTTTCACCAATTCATTACTAACAGAAGTTTAAATCAGGCAGCAGTCTAGACAATAAAGGTGATGGCTAGACTGAGACTGCAGTAGCTTAAATTGTAGGAGGACCCTGTCCTTTTGTCTTCCAAAATCATTGAATCATAGAATGGTTTGGGTTGGAAGGGACCTTAAAGATCGTCTAGATCCAAACCATTGGTAGGGACACCTCCCACTAGACCAGATTGCTCAGTGCCCCATCCAACCTGCCCTTGAACACTTTCAGGGATGGGGCTTCCACAACTTCCCTGGGCAACATGTTGCAGTATCTCACCACCCTAATAGTGAAGAAATTCCTCCTAATACCTAATCTAAATCTCCCCACTTCAAGTTTTAATCCATTACCCCTTGTCCTCTTGCTACAAGCCCTAGTAAAATCTATGGCACGTTGGCATGTTTACCTTACAAGGCTGGTTGATATGTTTTTAAACCAGTTAAACAGCAAAGCAGCAAGGGGTGGTGGTTACAGCAGGGGACTTCCTGTCAGCTGCTCAAACTCAGAATGTCACCATAAGGGTAGCACTGATGACATGATGCTGTACTTCAGCTTTTCCTTGCTGGAGGGAGAGAGCAACGTGTCACTAGCTTTGTTCATGATACCCAGCTCCTGTGACTGGAGATCCAAGAAGATGGAAATGTGACAGCACACAACTTGATGTTCTCAGTTTGAGATCAGCGAAAACAACATGGGCTGAAGCCAAATTTCATATGCTCAGCTGGGACAACTGCCATGCATGCTCACAGGAGATCTGAGTTGGTTAGCAAGGAGAAGCCAATCCACAATAATTAAAGATTAGACAGGTGAGGTAAAGATTTATTTGCCAATTTCTTTGCCTCATCGTCAGACAATGAGAACAATGCAAAGAAACAAGAAAATGTGATTCCTCCACAGACAGCTGATCAAGTGAATTTTCCCAGGTTGTACATTGCTCCGATCTGACACCACAGGAGCAGAACTTCCATTTGATCTACAGTCAACTGGCATCAGCCAGCTTTCTAGCTTATCAACATTGTTGCTTTGTCACCAATGTTTCATGCCCTACACCTCTGTTTCTCACAGCTTCTCCGACTCTGCTCTACAGACTCTTTGCCTCTTCCCTTTTCTCTCCCCGTCCAGAGCCATTTACCCAACTTCACAAGAACTTGGTATTCAGAATTAAGTCACCTCAGCTGTTTTACTCTCATGGAAAGGAAATTGTCTAAGCAGTTGATAATAATTTCTACTTACATTTCAAAATACAGACATTTCTAACAATTTCCATTTGAGCTCTGGAAAACAGAAAGAAAGGCATACAGTTTGCTCATGCTAAAAGCCTAGAGAAAGCTAACCTGCAGAGTTCTGCTGTGCTTTACAGAACCCACCACAGCTTTGGGTGCCAAGACAGCTGCCAGCCTGTGGGACACTGAAATGTAGGTGAGAGGAGGGGAAAAGGAGCTGGATCCAGAGCAGCAGAGAGACAGCAGCAGGAATCCAGCAGCCGGATGAGGATGTAGCCTGACCAGAGTATCGTTGAGATAAAGGCTGGCTGCTGCAAATTTCTATGTGAGCTGGAGCCAGGGGGGGATCCAGGGAGGGTGGTAAAAGGGGTCAGGGTATGCAGGTGGGAGGAGAAGGGAATTATGGGCTAGGCAAGAATCCTAGAGCAAGTATGTGTCTAAGGACAGCTCCCCAAATTGCTTTTACCTTGGAGAAAGCTAAAGTATTATTGAAATGCAGTACATTTTTTAGTAGTAAGAGGAATCCTAAGCCCGCTGCTCTGATCTGTGGGGAAGCCCAAAGGTGGGCAGGCTGGGGACGGGGAGACAATTGCAGAGGATGTTGGGTACACAAGACTGTACGTGCCTCCACTATGTTACCATTTGTCATATGTTTAATTTTGCTTCTAATCTGACTAGACACATTATTATTACAAGTATGTAAACAGAAGATTTCTTAAAAAAAATCTAACAGCCACAGGTGAGTCTTAAGGAAGGATTGGAAACAGCCAGCTCAGAAGTGACAGAAATGGATTTGGTGTGTAAGTGCCACATTCATGATTGAAAAGCCACAAAACCAGTACAGAAAAAGCTGTGTAAGCAGCACTGTTGGTAAAGGAATCACACTGGGAATAGAGCATAGTGTGTGAACCCTGTGATAAATGCCTTACTAGCTAATTCCTGGTGGGGGAAACAAGAAAGAGGATAGATCCAGGTCTGAACCCGAACTGGTTGTCTGTCAAGCTCATCATGTCCCACTTTCTCTCCTTTGCGCCCCACTCTCTCTTCTGACACCCTCAGAATAAAATGGAAATGCAATGCAACTCTAACACTTCCCATTTATTTATCTTCCTGTATGAAGACAAGATGCAGACCATTGCCCTCATTCCAGCAAAAAAGTCCTTAATAAATTTAATGTCCTGGTTTCAGCGCATTACTCAGCAGAAAGGGCTTGTCACACTACAAGCAATACCCAGGTTTCAGATGCAGTGCAAGCTTAGCTGTCAGGCAGGTATTCCTTTGTTCCTGGAGATTACACTATTACAAAGTCAAGATAACAGTCTTAAGCAATTAAGATATACTGTGTGCATTAATGGAGAGAAATCTTTGGGCCTCTGAAGGCTTGCAGGCACTTGTTGGAGACCTGCTGAATAGGCTCCTTCTTCAAGTTAAAGAAAGCACCTGAGAGTATATGCCAGTGTAAAATGCCATTTGCTTCAGCTGAGATAAAACTACACGTCACTTAAAAATATTGCCTTCCCATTCTGGCAGAGGCAGGGCTCTGTGCCTTGTGATACGGCCATGTCAGCTCCTTTGCTGTGTGTGGAAATGCCCCTTGAGTGTCTGGGCTGGGGGGGCTGAAAGGGAAGGGGAGAAGGCAAAAGGAAAGAGGTTTCCCAGAAATGTCACAGGTTTCTTGCTGCTGGTGTGCCCTGGGGTAAAGCTGAAAAGCAGCCTCAACTGCTGAGTATCTTGGTGAAAAGGTGCAATTCTTTAAATCTTAGACCCACTCTTCAAATGTACTGGTTACTGTGTCAACACAATTCTTATTTCAGTATCTCTTCTAGTGCTTCAATACCTAGCACACTGTGTTCATCAGCTTTTTAACTGACAACCATGGTTTACTGAAAAAGAATGACTTCACCAGAGAAAAAAATAGATCCAGGCAATTGAGAAAATAATTGAGTAGCATCATTTACTGAATGCAAGGGTCCTAGCTTGCCATTGGCTGCATGGATGTGCGTTAAGAATGTTAAGAAGAGTGACAACTATCTTGAAGATAGTTGAAAAAAGCACTAGCTTTTATATGTAATTATTGTCACAACACAAATATTTGAGGAAAATCACCACTAGTATTTTTTGACACCAGTTTTACAAAACAGAACAGGAACAACAACAATAAAAAAATTACCACAGATGGGGTACAGCTACAATGCATGAATTCTGTCCTTCATGGATTCAGGAAAACGGTTTATGTTATAGGAGTGCTGCAAGCTGGAAGAACGCATTTTGTTATTGAATGCATAGGCTAGGACAGCATTACAGCAAGCTAAAAATACTGCCACCAGAAAAAAAAAGGGAAATTATGGATGAGGTATGCTCTTAAAAAAGAGAAAATGTCTGTCATCAATTTCCCATTTAGAAATGCATCAAAAAACTGAAATGTAATGATCAAATGATTTATAAAAATTATCTAGAAAGGAAAGCAGGTCATCCACCCAAGTCTTGAAACTTGACTATAGGCCACACAGCACAGAGCAGCACTGAGCCAAGGAACTTGAGCTGGATCAGGCTTTGGAAGCAAGGTTAGCAGAGCCTCCCAGCTCTGCTAATGACACTAACAACATCCTTGAGGCATCCTACCTGGTGCCATTAGATCTGCTGCAGTGCACTGTGTGAACTACTCCAGTTTCTTCTGCCAGCTCTGCACCCCTGGTGGGACAATGGCGATTTTCAGGTTTCTGTCAAGATGGGAGTTAGCCTCCAGAGAGGCACAGAATGACAGTGATGTGGTAACCATGATGGGAAGCTGACACTGGATAGGTACTCAGCTGTATCCATCCAGCTCAGCCACAGCAGCTGAGCTGCTCCCCCACCCTTCACTTCTGCTGTCCCCGCCACGCGTTCCTCGTGGTTGAAGTTTCCTCTGCTGACATCCCTTTAGTGCCTGTCCCTACAGAAGGGACAGCCCAGCATGTAGCTCACCTTTCAGCATGGTCATTAGGACAGAGGGGGCTCCTATAGCTTTCATCAGCTTACTTTCTGACCCTAGTACCTTCACTCTCCAAAACTTGATCACTCAGTTTTGAGAAATTTGATTGCCATCATGAATTTGATTGCTTTAAAAGCCAGTCTGCATCATCCAAATGAATATTCAAGTGGAGATCATGCTAAAGTTTCTAGTAGGAAAACAACTAAAGAACTTCTCAATTTGTCACCACTGTCACTTAATATTTCCTATAGCTTGAAGAATGGTTTTGCAAATATAGTGATCTAATGTGGAATAAAGTAATCTTCTAAATAATCTTGTGACTAAAACTAAGAATCATACTTTATATGTATGAAAACCAGTTCCTTTTACACAATACAGTTATCTGAATCACTTATCAAAATACAGGGTACATTAGCATCAAGTCCTCAAAATGGCCCTTACAGATCTTTGCCAAACTCAAACTATCTCATAGCTGTTGACTGCTATATGTAAATATTTCCTGCTTTTCTTTTTCAATGTGTACAAGACACATTTTGCTGAATCCCTCTTTAACACAGTAAAGGCTCAGTAGAAACTTTTAATATGAAAATAGCATAAGACAACTATAGTTACATTTAACCTATTGGCTATTTTAGTGATTTTATTTCAGCAAGTTAATGAGCATTTCAAGCACCTCTGAGAAACAGGGCATCGGTGTTAGGGGTGAAACAGCTGATAGAGAAGAAATATATATAATAAATAAATATACTCTGTAAATGCCATTGAAGGAAAAACCTGACACTTCCAACTGCCAGTTTCTTTCTGTACTGCTTCAATGAGACGCTGAGGGATATTAATTTAAACTAAATGGATCTCACCATGAATTCTAGGGCATTAGAGACAACTGCATGAGGATTACAGTTTTAAATCCTCTGACTGATGGCTGGAGTTTTCACAGCTTGTCTCTTAAACGTTTAAATTAAGTTTAATAATCTGAAGATTACCCAAACCATTATTCAGATGTGTCCCTTCCTAAACTCTTTAAATTGTATAAATTTCCAGAACTTTCTAGAAAAAACCCAAAAGTTTAAAAATACTTGGCAATTCTTTAATTACATGCCAGAGATCTAAGACTATTATTTTAAACAAGAGGCAAGTACCAACACACATAGTTCCTTTCCTCTCATCCCTTTTTCTAACACATCAGGAAAATACTCATATCGTCAGGGTCTCCCAGTGGTTGCAGAAGTATTTGAGGGTAGTGAAGAGCATCTTCTTGAGTACTGTGACAAAGATATTTTTGGCAAAATTAACTTCTTTGAAGTTCTATAAAAATGTATTGTCCAAAACATGTAGAAAATTGGATTGTCCAAAAGCCAGAACTGTTCTTTAGGATGTGAATAATGTGTCTGCTGAAGTTACTCAAAACCAGTTTGCATGACTCAGGGCAATTCAGATTATTTCTAAGCCTGACAGATCACAGATCTCACTACATTAAGTTTTGTTAGTGTCCTGTTTGTTCATATCTAAAGCGTGACAGCAGAAAAAACCCCTACTAACATTAATAAGTAACATTACAGACAGCTGAGAAACTTTCAGCAAAATATAGCATCCCAGACTATTATCTGGTCTTGTGTATTTCACATAGATGAATCATAGATGGGCCTCTGAGCTACACTGAATTAGGAAGGAGGAAATAAACATCACTGTGAACTAGTAGAAAAAATGTGCTTGGCTCAGAATAGTTATTCTATGGGGAAAAGTGGAAAAAAAAGGGGAAAAAAGAAAAAAGAGGATCTAAAAAATGCTCAGACTTCTATTATTGTAACACGCACTATATACGAAATAGTATAGACATTGAAGTATATTTAACAGTACCTGTATATTATCTTCAGTATTAACTATTAGTTACAGAAGTTTCATGGTGTATTTGGGGTTTGTGTTCTGGTATGGGCTAATTTGTAATTGGGAGAACAAAGCCCCCATCACAACAAGGACATAGGTCAGCAAGTTTTAAGTTAGTTTGCACTTGACATTTTATACTAGCCATTTATACTCTCCCAAGAAACCACTTCAAAGGATTTCATGGAGGAAATTATAAAAGAAAATTAGGCAATAAACTTAATGTTAAAAAAATTAATTACAGTCTTCTGAGAACATTGCCAGTTGTTTATCCTGCACTGCTGCTCCAAGATTTTTTATGGCTTATAAAGCTTTTGGACACTTTGTTTCTTTCTTATTTCATTGGGGAATTGAAAATGAATGTGCTGAACTTTTACAGTAGTCTTACTAAGTGGTAAAAAAACCCAAAACATTTGGTTTACCTAAGAGAAAATAAAATGGTTTAGTAGCTTTTTGTCTATGTTTAAATTAGAGAGAAACCCAAGGCATTCCCTATGAAAACTGGAAACAGAGTATCTAATTCCTGGTCTAATTAATGCAGAAATAGTAGACCACTCCCATCTTTGTTAGTCACGTTATTGACTTTCTTGCAAGGAATCCCATGAGAATGTAGAAGCAAGAAACCAACTAAAGGTTGCCATTAGCCAAAGGGTGCTGAGGATTATTCTAGTTTTATGTTGAGTATTTAGTGAGTGAGGAAAGTACATATTTTTAAGGTGCTAAACTGAAATCACCTCAAATTTGGCTGATGAATTACACTTGTAGATGTAATAGTGGTTTTCCCTGAAGATGTCTCACAGTATCAGTATTGGTGAGGTGCCTCATCAATTACAATCCAATCCTTTCCAAACTATTCCAAAATAAAAAGGTGTGTGTGCGTGGCAGGGAGCATCATTCCAGCTTGAGTATTTTAAACAATTCAATTTTTCTGACACTCGATTACTAGTATGTTTCTCTCCCTAGACACTTTTGAAAAACTATGTATTATGGTGAAACCTGCACATAGTTTGGATTCCGCAACTGGAAGGAAGGATTGGGAGACAATTTTGTTGATCAACCAGTATTTTCCTGTAACAATGAGGGAGCTGACAATCTCTTCCAAAAAAAGAAGGGAAGACTGCTAAAATTCTGAACACTCTCTGAAGAAAGCAAAAAATAGGAAGGAGTAACAAAACCAGTGACAGTACGTTACCTTGCTATCAGACTGAATAAAATAAAAAAAATTACCTTTTGGTGGAACTGCTTCATCTGCAAGCAGAGTACAATGCTGATATTCCAGTAGCTGAAAATCACTCAGACAGAGTTTTAAGTCTATGTAGTCATGAAGGAGAGATTTCTGGAAAGTCGTGTACATTTATGGGAGAGGAAAGAGGCTTCTCTAAAAAGAAAGTTGTAAGAGTTTATTCCTGTTGTGTTTAACTAGCCATTGTATTGCAGATTAAATATAGTTTTATTATAGCATGTAAATCTAAGATCCAGTAACTGTCATGGTCAGTGGCATAACACTGCTACTACTGTGTCAGATTTAGTATCAGAATAAACAACCAAATCGCAACACAAGGAGCTGTCACTGATACAGACTGTGCTGTAGAAAACCTCCGAGTCTAATTGAGGAAGCTATTTAAAAACAATGCTCTCCCTGGTACTGTGCTGTGCTGTGCTGTGCTGTGCTGTGCTGTCCTATCCTATCCTATCCTATCCTATCCTATCCTATCCTATCCTATCCTATCCTATCCCTCGCACTAGACAATACTTTATTCTTGAAACTGCTAATTGTTTTATAAGATATATTATTCAAATAAGATACCATATCTTAAGACCAAAAAAGGCAGCATTCATGCCTTTTCAGATGAATTTATGGGTCTTGGTGAGAAATTTTAGCTGTTACAGTAGAAGTCCCCCTTGAAGACTTGTGAGGGTCCAGACAGGTTCCATCTTTCCCTCAAAAAATAATTCTATTAACTTCTGATCCAAAATTATTAAATTAAACCAATTTGTTTCATTTTCTTAGATATACAAAGGCCTGCTTGTTAGACCAGACCTCCTGTACTTTATTGGCTATTAAGCGACTCCTTCCTTTAACACAGGGTAAGATCCTTCCTTCCTTCCTTTGCCATGTTTCAGCTTGAAACTGTCAGTCTGAAACTTAGCTGAAATACGTTGCGCCACAGATGAAATGGCACACAAAAACCACAGCTGGTGCAAAAATCTAAATTAAGTGGATGTTTTCAGCTCATTATTGGTGACTGAGACACAGCAAGCAGCAATCCTGAGTCTGCAGTGACTGATTCCCAGTGTCTTCCTCCTAAGCACACCTTACTATACCACACAAATGACCAAGGACAAGCAGTCTACCTTGAGTGATATCACAGCTATATTGCTATGGAGAGTTTTAAGCAAGGTCACTGATGCCAACTACAATGCCTGTTGTTATCTACAGCATGAATGTAGGTAAAGCTACTGGAAATGGAATGAGCAATCTTTTGAATGAGCTCCTGCTCTGTTGCAACTGACGGTGGTTTAACCCTTGCCTGAAATATGCAGATGGAGAATGCATCACTGTACCTATCAGAAAGGGCTTACTTAAAGAGTGCACATATATATAGCTTTAAAATTTGCTGGGCAGAAACACTTAATACATCAATCAGGTTTTGGTTCTGTTGTTTAAATAATGAGAGCATTTCCTTTAAAACAAATACAAATTAGCCTACAGTCAAAGGTCTGGCTTAACAGGAAAATGTTAAATTACCTTTCCATAATTTATTTCCTTCTTTTTATTTTCTTTGTGAGAGTGAAAATTAAGCAAATTACTCATCATGACTACTTTAGCCTATGAATTTATAGTTCTATATGAAGCATCTAAAAATATTCTCTTTGCATTTACTGATTACTTAATATTGTTCGAGGAACTTGTTTATTTTACCATATCTTGATTATACTTCAGCAGAACAGGTGACTTTTTTTCTGTACAAAGAACAGCAGCGCAATATAGACAAACTTTACATTCTATATAAGGTCTGCTTAAGGTTGTGGATTAACGGAGTTTACTAGTGCAAAGATTTTGTGTTGAGCCTTTGAAGTGAGATAGATTTCTTCCTACAAAGCTGTGCAGCTTAAAATCTATCTGCATGGACAGATCCAGACTTCTCTGAGAATGATAGCCATCCAGACCTAAGGCAGTTCTCTTGTCTGTCTGACAGTGTCTGAATCAGACTGCAGACTCAGAGGCACAAAATCTCTCTCAGAGACATTATCATTCATCTGACCAAAACCAGGAGTTTTAATTTCAATATTTTTGTCAGGCTAAGAGTTGTTTTGTTCTGATTTCCTCCCCCCCCGCCTTTGCCTTCATAAGTTAAACAAGTGTAAGATAAAAACTGAGGGTTTTTTCAATTGTCAGTGAGTTTTGAATTAGATGTAATTTCTTTACCTGTCCGTACAAGGAATGGTATGTAGATAATCTGCACCCTCAAACAAAATAAACTGGCCAGAATGGATATTTAGACAGCTGTTTCTGATAAAAACATGAGTGCATATTCATATTATTTGTGAATGTTTTCTATCTGGAGTGATGGAGAGAGGTTGCCCATATTAGGTAAAATAATGTAAAATGTAAAGACTTATTTCTTGGCCTAGTAAAGACAATTTTTTGGTCAATTCTGTTTTCCTATTGTTTTAGGGGAAACTTGTTCTGATTTTCAACTTTTGGAAATTATAACATGCTGTCACTTTCCACTTCGGGTATACCTTTTGTTTTCAACTTTCATATTGTGTAACACTTTCTTTTATGATTTACAAGCCCTGCAGGTGCTTGCAGCTCTTTGATTTTGCTATCTATGCCATTATAATTGTATAGGGCCAACAGCAGGTTTTACTGATGTCCTCGGTGATCTTGTCATGTTCAGTTCCCCTCTTTGACCCTTTAAAACAACTGCATTTGAAATATATTAGTAGTAGATATTACACTTTATAGGTGAAATAGTTCTCTTCCTGTGGAAGGGAAAAGCTGTATAATCAAGACATGCCACCTTAAGAAAATACAGATGTGAGGAAAAGGTCGCTCTAATTACTGAAGTTAAAATTTTCATTGTATTCATTACATAGAATGAATCACAGAATCACAGAATTGTTAGATTTGGAAGGGACCTCTAGAGACCATCTAGTCCAACTCTCCCACTGAAGTAGGATAACCTAGAGCACATTACCCAGGACTGCATCCAGGCGGGGTTTTGAATATGTCCAGAGATGGAGACTCCACAACCTCCCTGGGCAGCCTGTTCCAGTGCCTTGTCACTCTCATTGTAAAGAAGGTTTTTCTTATGTTTAAATGGAACTTCCTATGTTCCAGCTTGTACCTGTTGCCCCTCGTTCTGTCACTGAGAACTACTGAGAAGAGCCTGTCTCCATCTTCCTTGCAACCCACGCTTTAAATACTTCTAGGCATTAATAAGGTCTCCCCTCAGCCTTCTCTTCTCCAGGCTAAAGAGTCCCAGCTCTCTCAGCCTTTCCTCATAAGGGAGATGCTCCAATCCCCCTATCATTTTCATCACCCTCCTCTCGACTCTTTCTAGTAGTTCCCTGTCTTTCTTAGACTGGGGAGCCCAGAACTGAAAGCAGTATTCCAGCAAAACCAGATATGTCAAAAACTCAGAGGTCTGAAAGAAAACAAAAATTATTTTTAATTTTGTTCTTGTTTTAATTAAAAGAGCTGTGCAACATTTCCACCAGCACCAGAAACACTTCAAAGAATGAGATATGGACACAGACATGAGAGATCTGAGATCAGAGAGATAGGCAATATTAAATCTGAGAAAAGTTTCAACCAGGCTGATGCTATTACACAGGAGGAAGAGGAGAAAGAAAATTGTCCGGATGTTATATTTTTGTCAGATAATTAATATGTGACTCATGCAGGGGAAAGCACACCTTTAATATTCAACTGCTACTGTAACAGGAAGGCTCCTACAATGACAATATACATACGCATTCTCCCTGAGATTACAGTACTGCATGTTAATGATGGTGCTAAGAAATGAAGGAGAAGGCAGTGACTTTAAAGTAAATCAGTGGATGAATCCAGTGTGTGCTAGCTATTTCCTGCTCATTATTAGCAAAAATAAGCTAAGCTGCCCTGCACTCAGATCATCTGTCTACAATGGAAAATGAAGGAGTGCCACAGAGCAAACTCAAGCTGTGGAGCCCTGACTGCCACACTGCTAATACATATAATGAGGTGCTAACCTCATTACGATAATGAGGTAGTAGTAGATACATGTCAAAGATGTGTAGTAGAAGAATACTTTTAGATTATTCATAATCTATTTACAGCTCTGCATTATCTTCTAGGATTCAAATTTAAGAGCTGAGTGTCAGAGACCTAATTCAAAACAGGTATCTGGTTTGATGATTTCTTTAAGATTAACTTTGTATCAGATTATGTCAATTTTAAGCAGTATATCCAAACTTATTACCAATTATGACAATGCCTATGTTCTTTGTCAAGGCAATCCTTTGTCAATCCTCGTTTTCGATGATGGTAAATGTTCTCAAAGAAATGAGATGTTCATCCTTTGGCAGGAAACAAACCTTCTAAGTAATAAACTTCTGCATGGACATTGAAGCCGGTTTTGAAAGTGTATGATGTTTTCGGTAGGATGAATTACATTGTAGGTAATTTATGTTACTCAACTAGAAGTGTTGAAGCATCAAACTGCCAGGTTTGTTTTACGGAAGAGAAGTACTTTATTTAGTAGTAAAGAATCATTACCTCTCAGAAAAATTGCTGTTGTCCCTGCAGATAGTTCAAAGGATTTTGAACTTTCGCCTACTATTATTCAGCATCTATTTGTGAAGAGATGCCACATTATAAAAAAAAGCAGTTCCCATTTCTATATCTTACCTAAGCTATGTAAGCAATGTAATTTGTCTCCTACTTTTTGTGAAGTTTTTCTATGTTCTCTCCTTTGCACACTTGAAACTAATTACTTGGCTAAATGTGTGAGAGACGGACTCTATAACGGCCTTTAATCCAGCGACATTCAGTGACCAGTCCTGGTAATGTACTCCCCGGCACTCGTGAGAAGAGGACAGAGGTACCAGGCGCATGCGCACAGGACCACAGACTACAGCTCCCAGGAGGCCCGGCGGGGCCGGAACCGGAAAGGGGGAGCAATAAGGCGCGCGCTCTGTGAATACCATACGGATACAGCCGCCGCTGTGAGCGTACCGCTGCGGAGGCTGCTGTGAGGTGTTGTATAGCTGTATATGGATATATAGGTGTGGATATAGATAGTCCTTGTGTGTTATTTGATATCGGACTTGCCAAACCCTCAGTGCCTTTAATAAATCTATTGATTCCTAAGCGTTGTTTGTGAGTGTGACTGGGAGTGGTCTTCAGCCCTCGATTCCCCCGAGGTGGGGGTGTGGGTCGTGGCTTTACCTATCTCGGCCCGCGACAAGATGCAAGCTTGTCTTTACCTCCCATCAGTCCAAGGCAGTGAATTTGAAAATTAATCCAGAGGAGTATCTCCTGACCAGTTTTTATTTTCCCCACACATACCACTAAAGAAACAAACTCCAGGCAAGGAAGAATAAAAAATCCTTTCAATGACACCAGAGAAATAACACATCTAGAAATGGACCTTCTACCTCTTTTTCTTCAGGAAACCCCCTTTCAAGAAAACAGTCCAGGTCCCTGGGGTTGATTTCCAGGATCTCTCTTTAACTGTAGAGTGATGGCAGCTGCTTTTGTAAGAAGTAAGTCAGACTTGAAAGATATTTCCCTTTTTTCTACTCTTACAGAAAGTACCTGAAGAGCACTACGATAACGCCTATGGAGCCTACAGATTAGCTGCAGCAACAGCTGTAAATTCTGAAATAATCGGTCTGTGTCATAGATGACTTGCATTATGTTGATTGTTTCCAAGTGGATATGTAAGTATTTTTGAAATTATATAATTTGATTTGGAGTGGCTGATGGAGATGGAAAACAGACAAGGAGCACAGCTCCTTATTTCTCTGCCACTTTCTCAAGAGCAACTCTTGTCTGATCTTGGTGCTTCTGTGCTCAATCAAATATCCTACTAAGAAACTCAAATTATTTATGTTGCACAGAATGATACTTTTACAAAATCATGTTTAAGTATGTGCAGCTAATTCTTTATAAATGCATATTAAAACTCAAAAACATACTCCACTTTCAGTAATAAAGTACAGACTATGACATCAGTTCCCTATAGAGGAAGTTCCCATATAAGAAACTGGTGTAGGTCTCCTAAAAGGATGTGAAGACAAACCTGAACCTTGCAACTATACAGGGGGGAAATCAAACCTCTGCTCTATTCTGTCTCAGTAATGAGTCTCAGGTTGCAGCCAAAATGAAAATGTAGATTCAGATCCGAGCTGTGACGTACAACACTTCTTGCCACATTGTCTACTTTTTGTTTTTTTCTCCCCATAGCTGGTCATTCAGATAGCCAGCGTTTCCCTCTTACCTCGTCTGTGTCAGCCATCAAAGCCTAAGTGTATTTAAATAACAGATTAAAGAACTTCCTTGAAACACTAACAATTCCCTTTCTATCTTTTAAATAAAATCCTGCATTTCTCTAGTGCTATTATTTTTATTACTACACACTCATGTAAAACAGGATTTTCCATTCATTGTCTCCTTCAGATTTATCTGATATCTCAAATCATAATCCATTTTACCTCGGTAAGAATTACGTACTGAATGCCTTTACCTCTAGTTTCCAAGAAGGCTAAAAATATTTTATATCAGTGTTTTTCAAGGCAGTGAACAACTGTGTTTTCTGAAAATTACTTCAAGAAAGCAGAGAACACCCCGACCTCAAGAAGAAATACTCCCTGATTACAACTGCAATTCAATAATTTTTTTTTTTGTTTCTGATGTGACCCTCCTGCTTTACAGAAAATAATATGAACAGCTATGAGGCAGGGAGCTGTTTCATAACCATTTTATTGATCAGCCATATTGTTGTAACACCTAGAGCAGAGAGTGGCGTTGCATTGTGGTAGGTGTTGTACAAGTGATCATTTCTGTCTGGCAGAAGATGAGCTATCACCACAGCCAGCACAGCTGTGGCAGAAGAGGCTGCTCCTATCCAAATAACCCTAATAAAAATGGAAATACGACAGACAGAAGATCAGTTTCTTGGTAAGATTGTTCCAGAGTGCTCTTCAAAAACCCATCTGTCTTTTGAAATAGGGCCTTGAATTAATTTTTTATTACAAATAAGAATTGCATAGTATGGGAACAAGATAAACTGGCTGCAACTGATGGCAAACTAGCAGAGAAATAGGAGGCAACTCTCATACTGCCCATTTAGAGAATGTAATTGCAGGTGGGTACGAATTGTAACCAGATATATATATCCAGATCTGTTGGTGCTAATCACTCTGGTCCACTGAAATATGCCTGCCCAGTATGAGAAGACAATTAGAAGCTTTAAAGACACTGGATTCTGCATCTACTTTGCCCTTCAAAATGCTGCAGTGGTATAACGGTGTTAAATGTGCTCTTCCTTCATTCAGCATTACTCTGAGTTGCACAGTAAAGCTGATCAATTGACATGGCCAGTTGCACAACATTACATCAAGAAATCTGAGTCTCTGCAGAAAGTTAAATTTTTCTTTGACAGAATGGAAAGAGTTGGGTTGTTTGTTTTTTTTTTTTCTTTATTTAGTACTGATTTGCCCTTTCACTTCACAAAATATTCTATCTTGCAAAGCCAACACCAGAAGCAGAGAAGATGAAGCAAAACAATCATGTTTCCAACCATGCTAATATAATCCTATGCTGTTAAAAAATGAAGTAATCAATCCCGGGGCTAACAGTATGTACAATATACACCAAATGCACGATGCAGTTTGAAAGAATGGATGACAAATAGCATCTTCAGAAACAGGGACGCAATTGTCTGAGGCTTACAGTCAACACACAGGAAACCAGAAATATAAACTATCCACAAATTACTCCTTCAGGGTATCCTAAGACCTTTGCTTGTTACCAAATTTTAGGTTAGCAGAGGAGTCGAAGGTGGACATCAGTGACAGATGTGATTGCTTTATGCTTCCTGATGGCAACCTTCATTTGTACCTTACGTATTTCTGTAAGAGATATTGTCAGGACTATGTCGACTCTTTAGAATTCTAGATTTGGAGTTTGCATTTAATCGCTCTTGTCAACTTCCTCTACTTATAAAAAGTGAGAGAAATATAAACTGTAAGTTCCCAGATTTTTAAAACTTTTCTTACTTTTTCCTTTTAAAACAAAAAAAAACCTGTATTCACTGACCTCTGCTACTTTTTTTTCTTGTATGTCTTTATTCTGGAAAAGTCCAGTGAGCCCTATGATCAAGCCCTAGATAGTAAAAGGCAGAATACAGATATCGTATGTATATATACAGGACACTGTCCCGCACAACATCCTTCTCTACAAGTCGGAGAGACATGAACTTGACAGATGGACCACTCGGTGGATAAGGACTAGTAGTCAATGGCTTGATGTCCAAAGGGACACCAGTGATGAGTGGCACTCCTCAGGGGTCGGTACAGGGACTGGTGCTGTGTAACATCTTTCTCAGCAACATGGACAGGGGAATTGAGTGCAGCCTCAGCAAGTTTGCTGACAACACCAAACTGTGTGGTGTGGTCAACATGCTGGTCTCTGCAAACTGCATGAAGTTCATGAAGGCCAAGTGTAAGGTTCTGCACCTGGGTTGGGGCAATACCAAGCACAATTACAAGTTGGGTGGAGAATGGATTGAGACCAGTTCTGAGGAGAAGGACTTGGGGGAGCTGGTTGATGAGAAGCTCAGCATGAGCTGGCAATGTGCACTCACAGCCCAGAAGGCCAACTGTGTCCTGGGCTGCATCAAAAGAAGAATGGCCAGTAGGTCGAGGGAAGTGATTTTTCTTCTCTATTCTGCTCTGGTGACACCCCACCTGGCGTACTGTGTCCAGTTCTGGAGCCCCCAATACAGGAAGATACGGAGCTGTTCGAGTGAGTCCAGAGGAGGGTCATGAAGATGATCAGAGGGCTGCAGAACCTCTCCTATTAAGAAAAACTGAGAGAGCTGGGGTTGTTTACCCTGGAGACGGCTTTGGGGAGGCCTTACAGTGGCCTTACAGTACCTGAAGGGGACCTACAGGAAAGCTGGGAAGTGATTCTTAAAAGGGCATGACGTGATTGGACAAGGGGGTAGTGGTTTAAAACTGAAAGAGTGTAGATTTAGGTTAGACATTAGGAAGAAATTATTTAGTGTGAAGGTGGTGAGAAACTGGCACAGGTTGCCCAGAGAAGCTGTGGATGCCCCCTCCCTGGAAGTGTTCAAGGCCAGGTTGGATGGGGGGCTTTGAGCAACCTGGTCTAGTGGAAGATGTCCCTGCTCGTGGCAGGTGGGTTGCAGCTAGGTGATCTTTAAGGTCCCTTCCAAATCAGAACATAGAACCTTAGAATCATGGAATGCTACGAAACGTTCTATGATCCTAGGATGTCAGCACCATGCAGCAGAACATTCCACTGGTACTCAGGGTGCCTGTTGGCTTTTCCTTCCTGACTTGGCAGGACGAGGCCCGGCTGTCCAGAGCGATGGCTAGCGAGGAAAGCTTCAGTCCAGCTGCGATACAGGAAATGGGAAGGGAGCTGTCTCCCACAGAAACACCATCTCTTTCTGCTCCAGATGAGCTGCAGCAGTCGGCAGACACCACTTCTCCTGGCCCTCAAGGACAGGGGGAAAAAGCACCTTGTGATGATGCTGTGCGAGGGAAAGAGGAGAAGCAGGACAGAGATGAGACCAAACCAGCCCCTCTTCTTTCCAGTGAACTCTCGTCTCTCTGCTTTCCACAGAAGCTTTGGAAAATGGTGGAAAGCAACGAGTTTAGGTCCATTTGGTGGAGTGAGAGTGGAAAATGCATAGCTGTCAATGAAGAGCTCTTCAAAGAGGAGGTGCTGGGCAGGACGGGACCTCTGCGGGTTTTTGCCATGCAGAAGATGAAGAGTTTTGTTCAACAGCTGAATCTCTATGGATTCACCAAAATGAAACGGGACTTTGAAAGATCTGCCTCCCTGCCTGAATTCCTGGCAGAAGAAGCAGCAGCTGCTGCTCACAGCAAGGTACGGCAGTTGCTCTGCACATCAGGTAACGCTCACAACAGGCGTGGGGGACAGGCACACCTTCACATCAGGTAGGAGGAGAGGAGATGGGGATGGTAGCAAGCGGTCTGGTCTGAATTTCCTTCTCAGGTCATTTCCAGGAAGTGTTAAGTTAGCCTTTCTGACTAACAGACGTGTGGATAAAACACAGGTCAGTTAGAGCTGCTCAGTTTGAACCTGTTACGTGGCAAGACAGACTCGGCGTAACCTGATTGCTTTTAAAGCCTTTGCTACATGTCTTGCAAATTCAAAACGTCCCTGCAGCACCTGCTGAAGGCCAAGGAGAAGGATCTAAGGGCCATGGTATTACCTGCCTGCTGATGTCCACACTCAAGTTGCAGGAAAAGAGTGGGTTTTGGCTTTTGAGAACAGCTCTTATGCTTTTGAAAACCCTACGCTGCTCTGCTCCCAGACAGCAACAACCCAGGGGTAGCAATGACTGAACACAACTGCCAGGCAAGGTTTTCGCCTGAGCTTCAGGCTGCAGCCCTCAGAGGCCTTTTCAGTAGCCACATTCGTCTTTCAAAACTCAAAGTCAAGTTCTCGTAGTTGGTGTTTTCCAGTCTTGGGATGGTGGCAACTGACTCTACTCCTTTTCTTTTTTTAGATACTCTACTACTATAATCCCAGCTTTACCAGAGAGCATCCCCACCTGCTGCAAAAGGCCGGGAGAGGAGGTGGCCTCAAACGGAAAGCCCCGGATGCACCAGAGATGGATGGAAGCCACCCCTCCAGAAAGTCAGCCTGCAAGGGACACTCCGGTGTCTCCACCCATGAGGACCACACCTACCACATGAGAGGTGAAGCACCTCTCAGCCTTGCCAGCACCTGTCCATCTCCACCGGTAGCTGCTGCCATACTTCCAGAGCTTGCTGGAGCAACAGACAGCGAGAAGTTCATCCCTCTGGCCCTCTTCTTTCAACCACCACCCAGCAGCCCAAACCCCGATGGTGCCCGGAGCGCTGATCGGGCTTCTTCACTGTTTGTAATGCCCGTGCTGATACCAGCCTCAGCTCTGCCAACACCAAAGCCACCCTTCGGCCAAAGCCCAACAGTCCCTCACTGCCCCACCTGCACCTGCAGCCCCAAGAGCGCCTAATAGTGTTGTGAACAAATAGAGCTTAATAGACTTGTTAAGTTTAGAGGAGTTGATAATAAACCGTTTGAAAACAAAATCTTTTCCCGTTGTCCTGGCCCATTTGTACCGCAGAAGCCCAGACTGAGTTTACAGACTCCCCAGACTTTTCACCCATCACAAGGAGAAGCAACGGGTCCACAAGCACTTTAATCATGTTACCCAACAATCAAGCTTCGATTTTCAGATGTTTTAGCTTTTATGCTTCTGTTGTAGCCCGAACTGTAAGAGGGACCATCTAGTGGAAGATGTCCCTGCTCATGGCAGGTGGGTTGCAGCTAGGTGATCTTTAAGGTCTCTTTCAACCCAAACAATTCTATGAGTCATGATTGTTTTGTCACCAAGCTTCTTTTCCCATTTGGTAGGTGTGGAGGACTGTTCTCCACAAAAAAATATGTCTCTCACTCAAATTGACTGCAATAGAGAGACGTAAAAATCGAAAAAAGAAAAAAAAACAACGAAGCGGTGATAACTTTGGGGGGGGGGGGGGGGGGCGTCGCGGGGTTGTGGCTGGGACTTGGGACAATGAAGGGCAGAGACAGCCAGCCCCCCTTGCTATGTTTGCATCCAGGACCCAGCCTTTGGCTGGAGCATGGCAGTGTTATTGCAGGAGCCGCAGGTAGGAGCTGAGGACTGAGTAGAAAGAAAAAGAAATAAGGGATAAGGTAGGGCCTTCGGTGTCTGGGTGGGACTCCTACATTATTTTTACCCCCTGCACCCCTGTACTCCGGGACTCCTGCTATTTTTCCTGCTTCCTGCTTTCCTGCCTCTTCTCGTGGAGCCTGCTCACCGAGGAACTGCGTGAAAGGAGCTGAAGAAACGGAGAGGAGAGCTAGAGCACACTAAAAAAGCTAAAAGAGCTGGAATCGCTTGCTCGCTCCCCAAACCCTCCCCAGGCCAGTCAGCGCAGCTCCAGCCGGTTGTAGCCGTTTGCCACAGCCGTGTGACGCCGCCGCAGCCCCAGCCCAGCTCCAGCCGACATCGCAGCCGCCGCTGCCCAAGCTGCGCTTCCAAGGCCGTCGCCACGGTCCGCCGCCAGCACGTGCCGCAGCCGCCTGCGCCGGAGCTCCAGCGAGTAGTCATCGTCGCCGTGTCCCGCTGCAGCTCAAGCCGCTCGCCGCCGCCGCGCTCCCAAAGCTGCCTGCCAAAGCCGCGCTCGCCGAAAGCCCCGCTCGCCAAAAGCCACGCTCTTAAAGCCACAGACGCCGCCACATCTGTCGGCGCTTCTGAGCCAGATACTGTAAGAGAGACTCACTGGCCGAGAAATCTTTCTCTTCCTGTTCTTTTCCCCGGGCAAAAGTAATCGGCCACATTCACATGCACCTCGTCTACCCTATACGGGGAACTCGCCGGGCACTCTACCCCCATCTATTATAGTCTTTCTCCTCTCCTCTCCTCTCCTCTCCTCTCCTCTCCTCTCCTCTCCTCTCCTCTCCTCTCCTCTCCTCTCCTCTCCTCTCCTCTCCTCTCCTCTCCTCTCCTCTCCTCTCCTCTCCTCTCCTCTCCTCTCCTCTCCTCTCCTCTCCTCTCCTCTCCTCTCCTCTCCTCTCCTCTCCTCTCCTCTCCTCTCCTCTCCTCTCCTCTCCTCTCCTCTCCTCTCCTCTCCTCTCTTCTCTTTACTTATCACAAGTACAAACTGAAATACCCAGTTCGTTATACACCCCAAGTTTGTCTCCTGTAAACACATTTGCATATCCAGCTCCCCCCCCACACACTCCCTCTGCTCCAAAGCTGTTACAATAAAGTGGTATTTTAAGTACACAGTCTCTGTGTTTGTGCCGGTGCACGCATGCATCTGGGCAGGGTTTGTGTTCTATAGAAATACCTGGTGTAGCCAGCCAGTCCCAAGCTAGGGATGGACCCACTGGGAAATTAAAACCAGCCAATTGGGGGCTATTCCTCCTCTAATTGAGGAGAAGAGAAGGGGCGATCCGTGACTCGACTCGAGTTTTCAGTTCAGGTCGAACTTGGACTGCAACAGTAGGATGCAGCCTTCAGAGGATAATTAAAACATCCAGATATATGACTTTTTGCAAATGACTTAAATGTGAGGTGTTCTGGGTTTAGATCTGTAGGAACAGAACTGGGTCGATAACTCATTTTATTTGGACCTCTGAGATGGTTATGCATTTCAGTCACTGCCAATATTGAAACAAGTATCCTAGCCATAAAAGGTCCTATCATGGCCCACCTGAGCCGCTCAGTTCTCGCAGCCCTTTTATTCTCCTAAATGAGAATGCCTGAAGAAAATTTCAGAGTGGGAGTACTTAAATGTGGCAAAGAAACTGGCACTTGGGCGTGGGGTGACACCTGGGTGGACTTTAATTTTGTAGTGCTATTACTGTGATTAAAAATTCAGCTCAGAAAGAATCAGTGCAAAGACAAAATCTATGTCATGGTTTCACCTGTGCGGTTTCCTGACTTGTTGCTACTTTCCCTGCCAGCTCAGCAATTCAAAGGAATAAAAAGCAGTTCCCTTGCAGAGCTATGTCTGCACTCTGGGTATTTTAAACAAGCGTAATGTAAACAGCGTTTCTTGCTTTCTCTTTCATTTTGTATCCATTTTTTTTTCCTTTCCACACTATAGTGTACAGTGCATTGTTTTCCTCTGTTTTAGCAATTGTCCTTTTTCCCCTTCACTCTCTTATGAATCTCTTACACTGCAGTATTTTCTCTGTTGTATGCCTATCTCCATTTTCTCCCTCACATACACCTCGCTCAGCCTCCTCCAAAGCATTGCCTGATTAGAACTGCCAGGAGACTGCCATTTTTAGCTGGATCCAAAGAACTGATAAAAAAAGTTGAGCTTATTTACAGGGCTGAGCTGTGGAGGCAGTACTGCCATACCACGGTGTTTTCTTAGACACGGGAAGCACTGCTGAGAGCTATCATCACAAAGGGAACAGAACCTCTCTGGCAATGCATCCACTTAAGGAGATGGACACATCTTAAGGAGATGGGCAACATTCTTCAGCTATTTATAGCTGGTATTTTTGGTCACAATTACCTGACAGGAAAGAGTCCCAGTCCCCATTCCCAGTCAACAGAGCTACTCCAGCTGCTGATGCTCCACCTCAAGTCCTTTGTCTCTTCACTTTAATGAACAGAGAAGCTGGCAGCCTGGATGAGGCAGACACGCAGCTCCAGTCTAATGTCCCTAACTCACTGTGGTGAGGTGGGAACACATCCAGTTTCTAGACACTCACCAAAATCACACCACATCATCTTTTGTGCTAGCTACAGAACTGACCTGGAGAGTACCAGACTCATGTCTCTCTTGCTAACCAAGCATTTTAAAGGCTTTTCATTTCCTGTTTCATGAATGTTCAACATGTCAAATTTTGAAAAAGAAGCAAATGGTAAAGTGTATCTTCAAGAAGTCACATTGCTTTTTCACTTCAAAAATCAGTGCGTGGGGTTCACGGATCACTGCCTTATGCCTCTAAAGAAAAAAAAAACTTTACAATTTTCTGGATTTAACACTTCACTGCAGTTCAAGCAACCACATTTCTGTACAAAGCACTTAGAAGAAATAATACCCTCTTATCTCTGAAAAGGAGGAAAAGCTCTCCTTAAAAAGCTGAAAGTAGGATGGTCTAAAAGTGAGGCCAAGGCAGTTTAAGATGCATCTGCGTTGCCTTTTGAGTTCAGCTGGGGAGCTGCCTGAGAAGCTGCTGCACTGGGAAATAACTATGAGGACCATAAAAGGGATGGAAACTGTACAGATGAGTGTTCCCATAGGTGTCACAGACTTTCAAAGGACCATGCGGGTGGGCCTCACAATGAGAAAGTGGCAGTTTTGGCAGAGTGATGAGGGACAGTTATGCCAGGAGAAGGTGCACTGGGTTAAGTAGGCTGACTGCATGGATAAAGGCATTATACCAAGCATACAGTAACTTCACAGTAGGAGATACTATTTAACATAACTTCAAAATCTCCTCACAGAAGCAGTGATCCAAATGATTACCTATTATTCCCTCCACCTGACACCTAGAGAGTGATGAAATTGCACAAATATGATGTTAAGGGGGTCTTTCACCTGTATCTCTTTTTCTCCATGCATTGGCCAGTCAATCACTTATTTGTGTGCACATCAGCCTATGTGACAAGGTGAACATGACCCTTGCTTTAGGTATAACTCCAACATTATCACTTTGTAGTCAAGAATGACATGTGCAGTGAGTGGCCTGCTGCAAACATGACAAACATCATTGTCCCATGTGCTTAAAGTTTTCAGTATTCTCTGAAAATAACCAATAAAATCACCAGGTATAAAATAAAATCTTACCTATAACTTTTCCTAGGAATAGTGCCTTTGGGGAATTGAATTGAATGTCAGACGCTGTTGGCAGGCTGTAACTTGTTGGAGGATAGTGATCAAGCTGGGGGAAGAGAAAAAACATGATTGAGTATTTTGAACTGATCTGCCTTTTTACAGTGCTACTGAATCAGGTCTATTTTATAGAGTTTATGCCTTTTACAACTCTATCTGATATGCTCTGCTTTCATTTTGATAAAGGGGAAATAACAGTTAACACTCCTCCTTCCATACATGCCAATTCCAAGGTGTCCAAGGCGTCCAAGGCCTAAAAAATACCTATACTGGACATTTATTTGTTCCAATTGCTGCAGAATAGTTTCAGTTTTTACTTGTGTACTTCAATAAAACTGCTAAAAAACCCAACAGCATCAACATCAGCAATAAAACAGCTTATTATTTTAATGCAAGATTTCCATTTGGGACCTATGTTACTGCTAAAGCTACATTTACATGCTTTGCCCACAGGAGAATAGCTGAGAATTTGAGACTAATGCAGATATTGGCCATTCTCCTTTTCTTTCAGAAAAGTAGTAAGTTAGTAAGACATATATTTTTTTCATTCATATTTATTATTCTCTTCTTGACAATGTTATTTAGCTTAATTGTGATGATACCTAGTGAAACCTAAGAAATAAATTCAATAATTTAATCTATAAGAAACTCACATTGTTCCTGATAAGAATCCTGACAAGAATCACACTGTATTAGCTACTTTGTCCTGTTTTTTAACTATTTCACAGAAAAATGTGAAGGGAGAGGAAGAAGGCAAATTGCTTATGCTTTGCAGTAGCACTATTAGGATAGTTCAATATAGCTCAGTAGTGTTTTGATTGTTCGCATTTCATGAAGCTAATTGGGGTGAATTTTTGTCTTTGCTGTTGTTATTTCATAGAATCATAGAATCATAGAATCCTAGAGGTTGGAAGGGACCTCGAAAGATCATCTAGTCCAACACCCCTGCCAGAGCAGGGTCACCTAGAGCACATCACATAGGAACGCATCCAGGTGGGTTTTGAATGTCTCCAGTGAAGGAGACTCCACAACCTCTCTGGGCAGCCTGTTCCAGTGCTCTGTCACTCTCACAGTAAAGAAGTTTTTTCTGATATTCACCTTGAACCTCCTATGCTCCAATTTACACCCATTACCCCTTGTCCTATCACTGGTCATCACTGAGAAGAGCCTAACTCCATCTCCCTGACACTCACCCCTTACATATTTGTAAACATTGATGAGGTCACCCCTCAGCCTCCTTTTTTCCAAGCTAAAGAGACCCAGCTCCCTCAGCCTTTCCTCATAAGGGAGATGTTCCACTCCCTTAATCATCTTAGTAGCTCTGTGCTGGACTCTTTCAAGCAGTTCCCTGTCCTTCTTGAACTGAGGGGCCCAGAACTGGACACAATACTCCAGATGCGGCCTCACCAATGCAGAAGAGAGGGGGAGGAGAACCTCTCTTGACCTACTAACCACACCCTTTCTAATGCACCCCAGGATGCCCTTGGCCTTCTTGGCCACAAGGGCACATTGCTGGCTCATGGTCATCCTCCTGTCTACCAGGACCCCCAGGTCTCTTTCACCTACACTACTCTCCAGCAGGTCAGCCCCCAACCTATACTGGGACATCGTGTTGTTCTTCCCCAAATGCAAAACTCTACACTTCCCCTTGTTGAATTTCATCATGTTTCTCCCCGCCCAACTCTCCAGCCTGTCTAAGTCTCTCTGAATGGCAGCACAGCCTTCTGGTGTGTCAGCCACTCCTCCCAGCTTAGTGTCATCAGCAAACTTGCTGAGGGTACATTCTATACCCTCATCCAGGTCGTTGATGAAGATGTTGAACAACATCGGTCCCAGTACCGACCCCTGAGGGACTCCACTAGTCACAGACCTCCAACCAGATTCTGCCCCATTGACTACAACTCTCTGACTCCTTCCCATCAACCAGTTCCTGATCCACCTCACTACCTGATCACCAAACCCATACCTGATCAACTTATCTACAAGGATGCTGTGGGAGACGGTGTCAAATGCCTTACTGAAATCAAGGTAAACCACATCTACCGCTCTACCATCATCTATCCACCTAGTAATCTCCTCATAGAAGGCTATGCGGTTAGTCAAACATGATTTACCCTTGATAAAACCATGCTGACTGCTCTTGATGACCCCCATGTCCTTGATATGCCTAGAGATAGAGACAAGAACAAGTTGTTCCATCACCTTTCCAGGGATGGAGGTGAGGCTGACCGGTCTATAGTTACCCAGGTCCTCCTTCTTGCCCTTCTTGTAGACTGGTGTGACATTTGCTGTCCTCCAGTCCTCAGGCACCTCTCCTGTTACCCATGACTTACTGAAGATGATGGAGAGTGGCCTAGCAATGACCTCCGCCAGCTCCCTCAGCACCCTTGGATGCATTCCATCTGGACCCATCGATTTATGGATGTCCAGATTACTCAACTGATCCTTAACCCAATCCTCATCTGCTATGTCAAACTCCTCATCTATCTTGACTACTTCTGCGGCTATATGAGTCTGGGGCTCATGGGGAAATCCTGCAGGAGTAAAGACAGAGGCAAAGAAGGCGTTCAGCACCTCTGCCTTCTTTATATCCTCTGTCACCAGGGCTCCCACCTCATTCCTCAGTGGGCCAATATTGCCTCTAGTGTTAGCTTTGTTAGCTATGTATTTGAAAAAGCCCTTTCTATTATCCTTAACCTGACTTGCAAGGTTAAGTTCCAAGGAAGCCTTAGCTTTCCTAATTGCCTCCCTACATCCTCTGTCTTCTGGGCTTTACCTGTTCATTATGCAGGCTTAAAGAGGGCTGAAAAAACACTTTAAAAAAATATTTTTATTCTGGCCTTACCTTGGCATGAAACAAGGCAGAAACTCATATATGTTATACAAAACTTTGCAGGGTATTACAGATTGCAGAGGTAATTCTGGAGAAGACACAATACTAAAGGGCATATATATTTTTCACATACCCTTTTGCCATATTTCTAATTTTGAAATGTTATCTTCAATTAGTTTGCTTTAATTATACTGGAGAAGTTCAATTCAGTGTCTAAAAGAAAATGAATGGCAGATAGCAGAGAACTGAATGGCTGAATCCCTTTATACCTGGAATCCTGTGAGCTCATTACTTGAAAGCCTACTGATGTCATACCCATGAATCTGCAGAGGCAGCAATCTCAAAAAACTAAGATAACTGGAAAAGAGGACTCCTGTCTTTCTTATATTGCCCCACAAAACCCCAACAAGAGAAGCGTATACACATAATAGGGAAAGAAAAAGCTCCTGCAGATGCCAAGAGATGTAGCAAATTCAGAATAACAGAATCACAGAATGTTAGGGGTTGGAAGGGACCTCTGCAGGTCATCAAGTCCAACCCCCCTGCCAGAGCATGTTCATACTTATGTTCAGAAATGATTTTTAATGGATCATAACTAGTTTGCATACTGATTTTTAAAAATCTGGCCATCAGTGTTTATCAGCATGACTACTAGCTAGCTCCCAATTTTAAACTGTTTTTTTTTGAGTTAAATATATGGAAACACATAGTTTCATCTTCTTAATCAGAAAGTAAGAAGTTTCAGTTTGTTGACAGTTTCCTGAACAGCTTGTCTCAGATTTTTAACTGACAGCAGAAACACATATTTTACCTGAAAACAGACTTATATCATTTAAAATTTTAAAAATTGTTATTTTTCAATGGGTGTAATAAAGTTAGTACAAAGAGTCAAAATACAAAAGAGTTCTCAACCTTAACCACAGCAGGTCCTACTAGGTACAAACTCTGGTTAAGTATTTGCTACTGGTTTCCCTGGTGGAAGGGTAATCAGTGTTCTAGCATCCAGCATCACAAGTGTCAGACCTGTTGTCAGTAGGAGCTGCAGACATATCAGGTATATTCCCTTCTTACTTATGAAAATGGCTGAGAGTTGTCATGTTATTTACTAGCATGGTTATTAAACTAAAGGTATGGACCTTAGAGGGGCGTATCAGGAAAAGACTGGTAAAAAGACTGATTTGCAAAAGTCTGATTCTCTGTGCTCTCATACGCCAAGACTTTAACTTCATGTAACTTTTTTGCCTGGAGTGGAATTATTTCTGATACATTCTGATGAATCACTGTGAGCATTTACATGCACAAACACAGAATATCAAATCCTGCCAGCTGTGGTATGGTGAAACTCCCTTTGTATTCAGTCAATGTTCAGGATGTGGAAAGGCTGGCCCATAAGGATTAAAAAGGAGTAACTATATTAGCTATGTAAAGCTATTGTTCTTTTCTTTGCAATACGGGTTCCCTGCAAGGCTGCCTTCTGCCCATACAGTACAACAGCAGCTTTGAGGTCTAAGTTTTTATTTTTAAACTGTTCTAAGTTGCTCTATATTTGGTCCCTGAATAGCCATCACCCAAAGCTTAGCTTTTGTAGTTCAGGTAATCAAACATGCTATATTTGCTACGAAGCTCTTCTGAGGTCATGGTGGAAAATCCTTCATAGAATCAGAGAGCATTGCAAAACTCATCTTGTTCTGCCAGACACAATTCTCCAACTTTGTCTTTCCTGGCAAAACCTCATAATGACACACACATTTAAAATAAGTAAAAATATACTATTATGCTATGACTATGATCCCGAAATGTGTATTTTACCAAATACCTCAAACTGGTGTGTGGCGATGGGTTGGTTGCACATCTCTGGAAACAGGCATGGTGCCAGTGTTTTGACAGACAAGCAAAGGTAAAGGAACTAGCATTGTTTCCCCCTCCTTCTCCCTCCTTTCTTTCTGATTCCTCTGGGAAATCCCTATGCAAGCACAGCAGGGAGACAGAGGCAGGCCCACATGCATACCTGCACACTGGAGTCCTCCAGTGGGTCTTGTATGGCAAAGCTCAGAAAAAGATGCTGCAGCTGGGTGTGCAGGGCATACCGGCAGGGAAACTGTGCAGCTTTCTGGTGCAGCCCAAAAGGAGTCAAAGATGGGAGTAGGTGTTCCCCCTCTTCCCTCCACCTCGGAACAGCTTAGTTAGTGGTGATCTTGGTCAGACTAAAAAAAAATAATATATCCTTCCAGTGACCTAATCTCCCCTGGGGACTTCAGTGTGGCAGAGCATACCACCATAGTGCAGAGGCAAAAGATCCTGCTGTGTGTGGGAGCCAGGGATGGCAACAAGGAGTCTCTAACGCTTTGTTACAGTGCAGGCTCTAACAGATACAGCCAGTTTACTGCTTATGGGTATTAGTTTAAACTGACCCCTTGTGCTGAATTGATAACTGAATCTATCCATTCACAGAAATTTTCCAGATCTCACTGAAGTCAAGGAAAAATTTCAGAATGGGTTCAGCTATGAATTGTTTTAAGGGTTTAATGACTCTGATTGAAGTTTTGGGGTGTTTTGGTTTCTGGTTGAAATAAATCTCCATCTAAAAACTGTTGATACTAATTTCCTGGCCTTGCCACCAACAGGGGCAAGCACTGATTAGCAACAGAACCAGTACCACGGGGGATGCCTGCGTTGCTCTCCACAACCAGCTTTGAGCTACGCCCTTCTATCATCCTGGCACCTGAAATGAAATGGTGCACCACAAGACAACAGTGAGGGACTGGTGAGATTACTGCCTGCTTGCTTTTATTGCTTGTCTTTATTCTAAACGAGCATTATCTAATAAAAAACCACTTTATTTTAGAAGCACTTAACCTAGCATTTCTTTGTTAGGTCAGTGAGTTAAAGGACCAAGCTGAATTATTTCCAAAGTTGTATGTGACTGCCATCCAGTGGGTGCTCAAGTGCAAGCAGCTGGAACTGAGCAGCCGGCAATCTTTGTATGAACTACCAGGCTAACAATTTAATATATGACACATAATAAAAAAGGAATTACTAGCATCAAATGATATTTCAAAAAATATATTACATTATTGAAAATTAAATAGAACCTCTTCATACACCGAGGTTGATATAATGAATTTGTATTAAATTACAGATTTAAAATTGCATTTAACATTTTTCATTACAGCTACTTTTCTTTGAAAAATCATTAATTTTATTTAAGCTTAATATAAACAAACAGTCTGGCTTTGAGCACTACACAGATGAACGTAGATGGCAGTTTCTGAAGAACCTGCAGTTTCATTTCTCAAGTCATGTCGTGTCATTCTTTATCTGAAGTTGCTGGGATTTAAGCAGAAGTTCAATAAAATGCTATTTCTTTTAAATTACTGTTAACTTAGATAATAAAACACATCTTGACAGGAGTCCTGAGATTAAGAGACATATCAATCTAAGGGCAAATATAATTCCTACATCGCCTTAGTAGTCCTGGAAAAAAATGCAAAAATACATATATAAAAGGTATACACATACACACACATTATATTCACCCTGTGGATATCTGTATCATTGTCAGCCTAGCCTGTGTGTGTGCACTGCTGTAAAGCTAAGGTTTTCCTTTATGCTGAAGCCATTTTATAAAAAAAAATTTCAAAATGCAATGGAATAATAATGCTGTAAAGCTTAATCTTGCAGCACCTGAAGTAAATACCTCTTTGCTATCGACTTCAGCTATAGAAGAATAAAGAAGGGGATCTATCATCATCATGGCCAATGTAATATTTACCTCCCGCATTGTTATAATGATTTATTGCTTGTATTAAAAACCTTCTCAGTCCTGGACAAGAGCTTTTTCTGCTAAGTGCTATAATACTGCACAATGAAAAGAAGGTACCTGCTCAAAAATGCCTGCAAATATAGAGTAGCGTGGGCATGAGAGCCCAAGAAAATAAAGAGGTGGGGTGTAGGTGTTTAGATGGAGCTCCTTCCAAGCATGGCAGTAATTTATGAGAAAGCTGGAAGGTGTCTATGAAAATCAAACAGGAGATTATTATTTTTCTATCAGGAATTACTGAAATGTGACCTCTTAATGGCGAAACAGAGATGAGTACTTCCCTACTGAAAGTTTAGGAAAAAAGCTTTGTGATATTTCAAAATGTTGTGTAATTTTAATGCAACAGAAAAGAAGCAGATTCAGGTGCTAACTGTGCAAAAATCCAAAGCCCACTTAACTGCAATTCACCTCCTTCCTTAGTGTGGCACTAGTGCTTCGCTTATCTTTTTCTGCCAGGTCGGTCCGGTCCTTGAACCAGGTTACGGTGGATCTGATCAGATCCAGAGCAGGGACAAGCCAGAGGCTGTAAACGAATATTGGATCCAGAGAAGAAGGCAGAACCATAAACCCAGCATTTTTTACTGGCTTAGGCTGTCACAGATGTGCAGCCTCACTGCTCATCTGGAACACAGGAGGAGGAGGCATATACCTCACAAGGCAAACTTGAGTTTTGCATTGTGCTTTGTGCTCTTCAGATGAAATTTCTGTACAGGTATAGTTAATAGTGTTTTAGGAACCACTCGAAATCTGTTTTCCTAATTTAATACACTGATTTAGCCTTTTGCAGTTTTTTTTAAAAGAAATGTCAACTGCAGTCTTTTATGATTAAGTCTTTTCTTCACAGGAATCTAAACCACAAACATGATCACCATAGACATAGAAAAAACATAGATACACTGCAGAAAAAAATGAAAGAAAGTTTTTTTTTCTGTTTAAAAACTTGAATCCCTTATGGGAAATAAGGTCCCTTCCAACCCAAACTATTCTATGATTCTATGATTCTGTGATCAGGGATAATCTGCCTCACTGTAAAAAAATACAAGAATTTGTATAGTATTTAAATGGAAATGTAGATACATAACTCAAAATGTAACAGAAGCACTGAGAAGGAGAAGAACTTTTAGTCTGGCTGCCTTCAATTGAAACAATTCTCTGATGCTTCTTTCACATACCTGTTGATTTTTTATTGCTCTCTTTAATAGATGGATTACAACAAAGGTTAACAGAAGCAATCACAGGTCATATAATGCCAAGTTATTAAAATTAAAGAGATCTACCTGAGGTATCTAAAGATGACTTTCACAGGACATTAATTTATCTAATGTGTGCTGCCATATAATAGGAAGCACCTATCTCTGTCAAGTTTTGGCTTTTTAGGCTTAATGTTAGACTCTGAAAATACTTAATGGTTCTTCTTTCTTTGTTTCTTTAATTCCAATAAAAATTGATGCCCAACCAGTAATCATACAGGTCAAGCAAAACACACAAGTTCATCGCTGGAAATACATTACAGAAGGAAATAGTCTCAACAAAAGCCAATGTATGTAATCCATGCTGTGAGGTGGATAAACCTGCTGACACGCTCTGCAGATCTTTGCTCTGTTCTGGTATGCAGACTGGGGAGCTATGAGACTGCACCTACTCCCTTGTGCCCTGAATGCCCTAGCTTTATTTCCAAGGGAAATGGGGATGTAGGATGAGGAAGACATTTTGCTTCTGGGTCCTATCATGATATGCAGCCTAGACATGGCCGAAGTTTGGGACAAGACAACTGAAAAATTCCTCTGAATCTTGCAATTCAGGCTCTGCTGAGAAGCTGTGACAAGAAGGATGGATATGTATAGGAGGTCCTCTCCTATTAAGTGGTTGTAGAGAATGGATAGTAAAGAAGAATACTCTTCCAAAAGGCCTCAAGGTTTGAAACTATCTCAGCTGATACAGAGAGAAGGTAAAATGTTTGTAAAGATATCTACCTCAACATCTGCCCCTGCCCCTGTGTAGCAACTACAGGGCAGGCAACAGGTTCCGGTTTTACAACCATGAAACCTCAGGGAGAGATGCTACACCCAGATGGGGCTGTATGGATCATGTTTTCCTCACCGTATATATCTGCAAGTAAGAGAAAGAACTGACTCCATGTTCTGATCTTCAGGGTAAGGATATTCCACCCTCTCCTTTGCTGATGAGTGAAAGGAGGAGCTGTTCATGAGAACATCTTGCCTGCTTTTTGGCTGGCTGGGGTTCAATGGGGATGTGATGACTTTTCTTGGAAGATGCCACTGACCAACTCCATTGTGCATAAAAGAGAAGCAGAAATGGCTCATTTATGAGCTCCCTGTGTATGTATGCTGCTGTCTTAACCTGAAAGTTTGTAAGTCACACTGTAAAATAAAGTCATAGAGTAAATTAAGTGAGGGATAAAATCAACAAAACTGCCAGGAGCTCATGGACATTCTGTGAGAACATGTAAGAAAATGTTAATTGGTGAATTATTAATTAATTTCTGATTCTGAAGCATATGATTTAAATTCTGTTCTGCTGTTTCTTGCTGTTGTTTACAGACCCTTTTGAGAATTGAACACCTAGTCTTCTGCAACATCTGTAACATCCTTAGAGAAAGTCTGAAGTATGCAAAGATCAGGATCTGTATTTCTTTATATTTTGGAAAACAGATGTAGTTTAAAGTTATAGGAAAGAGATACTATATCAATATAAGCTTTGTTTTATTTTCAGAAGGTCTCATATCAAGAGCTTTTTATGCACTTTGTCACCTATTTGTGAAAAATACTGGATTTTCAAATCTGAGCAAAAAACATTTTCTTGTGACTTCTGACAGAGAAAAGAGCTTAGCAGCTACAGGTAAAATGAGTGCTAATGCATTAAATATGCAGATGTAACGTATAGTTCTGCTCTAGGAAATGGTCTGAGTTTGCCTTTCCATTGTACTAGCATTCTGCGTAATATATTGCCATTGCAGAATGGCAATACATAGTGGAAATGATGTATCTCCAGAGATTTTAAATAATTCATTTCAGCAGGAAGGCCTTTACTATTAAGAGAAAAAATGTTTTTTTTTTTTTTCTTTAAAGCAAAACCTGCTTGGAAATTCATGATATATGCTTTTAATATTTTGCCTGGTTATTAGGAAAAAAAAGCAGAGGGTTACAGTTGCATTGATATTAACAAAGGTATACACGTTTCCCTGTGGTTAAGTCCTGCATATTTAAAACGTGTTTTATTCATGCCAGCTGCTATGGAATTTGTAAATACGGTCTGTCTGTTTTCTTTCAAAACAAGAACAGTACTTTCCCATTCCCTGCCAGTCAGTGAAATGCTAGTTAAAACAGTCTTCAAACTAATCAGAAGTCTAGATAATTTACAGCTCTGTCCAAAAGATGCTGTGGCAGCATGTTTGCTTGGAAAATGAAGGAAATAAATAAATAAAGATGGTGTTTCTACATAATTTTGATGCTATAACTATAATTACCATTTCTAATCCCAGAGGAAGGGTTTTCAAAATGTGACTCAATGTGAGAGTTTTCAGAAAAGAGTTCTAAAATTGTTTTATGGCTCAAAAATAACTTCTGATGGTAAACTAAAATGTTATATTTATTTAGCTTCTTACAGAAGAGATGAAAAGATGTTTTAATAAGCATCTCCAAGAAAGTGTGAAATGGAATGACACCTGACACCAAACAATTATTTCATCTATAAGGCATAGACACAAAGATCCCAAAGTTAAATGCGTAAGTCTGCAGAATTCAAATTGTAAATTAGGTGCAAATTCTTTATAGGAATGGTGCTTAACTGTTGGAAGATACGGCCAAAGGATATGGTACATTTTCTGTCATTTGAAGTCTTTAAAGCTAGATAAAATGTCATTCTAGAAAATGTGTTACACTGCTGTCATTACTTTTTAGGTTAGCTGCAGAAAATCAATTGGTGAAATTTTATTGCCTCTGTTAAGCAAGAGCTCAAAGAGAGTGGTCATATTCTGTTGATGCTTCAAAATATACAAAACATGATAGGTATGATTCTACACCAACAAAATGATAGGTATTGAAATTAGAGACTCACTGAAGTCTGAGAAAGTTCCCACTCCCTTTAATGACACCAAAAATTAATCTATAATTATATAAATCTTCGATTTAAGCTTGGGATTAGATGAAGACTGCTCTGCTCCACTTCACCCATTTTATTTTATTGCTATTATGTGTACCATTTTATTTTTTACTTCAAATTAGTTTTAAATTAGCTTGATATGATTTAATTTTTTAAGCATCCAGAAGTTTGCAAATGAAGTAGTGCAGAGTTCAAAATGGAAATAAGAAAATGGACTTGCAAAAATGATGTTTCTTCTTGGTTTCATTTGGGTAAAGGTCAAATATTTCATTGATTATTTTTCATAGAAGATGGGTATTTCTACTGCTTGCCTCTGGTGAAGCTGGAGATCTGTACAAATAAATGTTCTGGATCATTCTCAATCTTACGAACAGCAGAGTTCAGGTCAAGATTTCCATAATGCCTCATAACTAAGTACAACTTTGAATGGAGTTAGCAGTTAACACTGAGAATATACTGTTGTGTAACAACACAAGAAACACAAGTCTGAAAGAGAGAACCATCAACTATCCTTCCATACAGACTTCTAGGCAGATGTGCACTGGCTGCTGATAGCTGTTCTGAAAGCATATTAATGGGTTTGGGACACTGGAATCCTGAAGCAGTTGCTCAGGTCTAATCCTTTTCAGGAACAGAGAAGGCATTAGAAGCTGTGGCTCATAATCTATTCCTAGAAATGACTTTAAAGCAGGTATGAATAACCAGAGATCTGTTGAGAATGTACAAGATTTATCTTAGTACAGAAGGTGAGAGGCCCAGGCCACATCTGCTGACCACCACCTTTATTCCACTGAAAATTAAAGCAGATCATATGATCTTTTTCTTTCTTTGTAAAATGCTGATATAGCTTTGTGCAACAGAACAAATGTGTCTCTGATCCAGATTCCACCCTTATTTTACTCAAGGGAGATCAGAAGCAGGAGGTTTGAGTCTTGCACTAAGGATGCAACTTGTTGCAGTTCTTTATGGTGCAGGTATCTGGCCTGCTAGAAGTTAATTGCCTTCAGTGGCCTTTGGATCAGAACCTCTGCTAAGGACTTTTTGTTCTTGGATTTCTTAAAAGATTTTACTGAGGTGTGAATAGCATTAATCGCCCATGAACACTGGTAAAGACTGATCTGTTTTTTATGATATGGAAAATGCCCTGCTGAAGCATGGAACCTTTTAAGGAAGTCAAACCAAGCAAAACTTGCTCTCCATGACCTAAAGCTCAGCTCTTAAAATGTCATTTATTGCGATAATGCATTCCTCATGTGTCAATCTGGATTTTTTCTTGCCACAGGTGAACTAATGCAGCCTTGGAGGTGTGTCATGATTACTAGTATCTGGTATTTTACTAGAGGTGAGAGATAGGAATTCTTTATTAGCAAAGGTTAATTTTGCCCACCTAATAGAAAACAAACAAATGCTGGTCCCTGAATTTGTGTCATCTGGTTTTCCTGACACCTAAATCAACTCTATATCCTTAATCTTATCCTTGATAAACCAGTGGCATTGCAAATGGGAGCTTGTTATTTAATGTAGAACTAATTACTCATTTGTCTGCGGTTAGTTAATGTAGAAAACTGAATGATAAAAACCATCTGACAGTCTTAGTTACTACCTTTAGTCTTGACTGTCTTGGTATGTTACGAATAGGGATATAATTCTAATGAAAAGTATTCACACTAAATATTTGTTCTTGTGCTTGTTTGTTACCTTGGATATACAATACTGTGGATATATTTATTTCAAAGCTCACCCCAAATGATGATTTATTGGATACTAACTGATTTTATGTAAGTGGTCTCCTGCCTGCTAGCATATGGCGAGGTCTCATAGAGTTTAATAATGAGCCTTTTACTGTATTTATACATAAGTGAAACTCCTGAGAACCATGATAGAACTCCAATTCACATAGTACATGTGGTAGCAATTTATTGCCTGGCAGCAGATTTTTCAAATCTCTCTGGTACTACAGTGTTGTTACAGTAAGTTAGAAAGACAGGTATTCTAAGTATGAACTTGCTGTTGAGATCTCAAAAATACTGAGTACTCTTGAATTGAAGCTTTGATGAGAAATAAATCCATCTTGTCACACTTTTATGCCACGTAGAGATGAGGAAGTATGAGCAACAGCACCTGGCAAGCAAGCTGTCTTCTTTAAAAGTAAGCAAACCAGCTGCTCATCAAGTTGCAGAAACATTTAGCAGGAAATAAAAGCCTACTCAAATGTTCTCTGCTCAGATCTGCAAGAGAAAACTCATACTTTATGATTTGTGTTCTGTATACTGAAAAAAATTGTATTTATATCTTCTGTATTTTCAGACACTGAAGAATTTGTATTTGAAAACAGGACTAATTTCCAACTGAACAATGTACTTAACGGATCCATTTCTGTTCATATCAGTTCTCTCATTTACAGAATGTAACCAGTTAAGTAATAAAATCAACTTTCTTATGGAGAATAATCAAAATTTGATAGAAATCTTGTTTCAGGATATAGTAAGGGTAGAATTTCTGGATTTTCTTTGTATGGGTCCCTCCTTTCCCTTGCATGTGCATCAGACAGATGGTCTCACTTAATAAGCCTCAAATGTATCTGTGTTTTGAGCGCATGGACTAGATTAAGAAAATTTTACCCCAGCAGAGCAACATTAACCAAAATGGTTCTGGCTCTTCAAAGCCATACATAAGCAGTAGTCTTATAAAACACTGGGGAAAAAAAAATTGTTGGGTCCCAAATGTAGGTGAGTTCAATGTACGGCTGGGATACTTAACTGTGTATATTTTCCAACTGGGCAAGGTATCTAACCTGGTCTTGATGGGACAGAACTCTAAAATAATTTTTCTGTTTAGAGAAACTGTAGTTTTGAGACTGCAGAGTCAAATTACGTAAGAATGAAAGATGCTCTGGTATGCAAACGTCTGTAGTGACCAAGGTTGAGGGTATTTTGAACCACCTGGGAGCAGTGGGCTGGGAGGGGTGAAGCCCCTGGCAGCTGACCCAAGCTGACCAACCCAAGTATTCCATACCATAAACATCACCCTCACTATAAATCGGGATGTTCATGGGGATGTGCTGCCGCCTTCCCACAGAGGGTTGCATCCATCTCATTGGTGGCTGGCTCCATGCCTGAGGCCTGCTCCTTCATTTTCTGTAACCGTCATATTCTCGCTGGAGCTGTTGTGCTGGCAGTGTGGGCATTCAGACTGCAGTGCTAGGAGCACACAGCTCATGACTGCTACCTGGAGCTAGTATAATTCTGTGTCTTGTACTAGCACTGTGGTTAATATCAGTTCATTATTCTGTTAAATCTGTTTTCTTTCAACCCACAGGTCACCTTTTCTCAACTGCCCCTCCCAGGTGGGGTCAAGTGATAGAGCAACTGTCCAAACCCTGAGAGAACCCTGACCTCTGAGCCCTTCAGAAAAACACTATTTAGTTTTACAGCTGCTTAAATCAGCCAGCTATGACTCCATAGGAAACATGCCATACCTTCCCAAAACAGAATGATTTAACAGAAGAAGAGAAGCTAACTTTAGGTCTTCCTTAGCTTCTTTGTAGCAGTAGTCAGATAAATAAATCCTAATGCAACAGCATGCAAGAAAAATGCACACATTAATATACACCCTGACCAACCTCCAAAAGCCTGAAAAGTGTTTGGATGTATCATCTATACATTTTTTAGATTATCTGGCATTTTGCGAATGATTTGATGACAATTCTACTTCAATGCATCCACTGTCAGGCTGAGAACTGAAAGCCTCAGTCAAATGACATTGTAATGCACTGAGAAGTTTTCCTTTTGATGCTTTGAAACAATAGCTGTCAGGGATCTGTTTTAATCTTTAGCTAGATAATACTGTGACAGCTACCATCTTTCACCTTTTGGCTTGGTCCCCAAGAATATTTCCCTTTTTATATTAAATTTGTTACTGGTTTTGTTTTGCTCCTTATGAACCATTAAATCCAGGTTTATCTATTCCATCCACCCGTCTCTCCTGCCAACAAAACTGTTCTCATAGTCTGCTGCAGTCTCCATATTTGTAGATGTGACAACCAGAGAATAAGAACCGAGTGCTGTAATGACCATAGAGAGAAAGCTGCCTGGAAACATTGATTACTTTTTTCAGTGCTCCACTCAGTTATTCAAATAGTATCATACTGTCTCAAAGGTTTGTACACTGAGATATGGAGAGAAGTTCCTGCCTGTGCTGTACCAAAAAATAAATAAACCAGAGCTATGTGTTTAATAATATTCTCTGTCTCAGACTCCTGTCACACAAATAATTAAGCATCTGCTCATCTTTGCAGAGCAGGTCTTCCGATTTCACTGGACTGCATGGTAAATTTAAGTTTAAAGACATTCTCATTTGCAGACTCAGGACTTACAGCATGATATTTCGTTGTCTCTGCATCAGACTCTACTGCCATTTAAGATTCTGTTGGGTATCTCTCCTGACTTCCAGCTGCTGCTGCAGAATGGTGCAGGTTTATCCTAAGCCCCCTGTTATCTATCAGCCCAGATGTCTCGGATGCCCTCGAACATCTACAGTGACACCTGTGTTAGGCCAGCTGTCATCACACTAGAACGTGGATTCAGAACAACATGACTTGATGCAATAGAGGGAGAAAGCAACTTTTGTTAACTCTTAGGAGTGTGATCTGCAAGCAGAAACCCATCTACTGTACTATCTATTTCCTAAATTGCACTGATGTCTTTGGAAAGATGGAGACCATCAAGAGACAAAATGCTGCAAGCCATAAGTAATGGAACCAACCAACTACAACTTACCTGCAGCACTATGTCCCGCCCATTCCGTGTGATGTTCACAGTATGGGGCTGTCCATTCGCCATGTTTCTGTGGTCAACATCAATGTTATACGGCTCTTTGGTGCCTCCTAGGTTGTACCGGATTTGCAGATTCCCTAGTGAAAGAAATGTGAAAAGCACCCTCAGGTATATTGATCTTTATTCACCTGCTATTTGCCCCTCTTTATTTTCACATACAACTGTTACCATTTTGCACTTAAACTGGTCTCAGAGCTGGTCTCTGCAATAGGAGAAGAGCTAGTGCTTGAGATTATAAAGCTACTGGGCTGAAAACTGTTTCTAGTTTGTGACCCAGAAATGTGACAGTGACAGCATCTCAAAACCAAATTGTTGGTAAACACTAGAGATTGCAAACCAAAAAATCGGAGTTACATCTTGAAAAATATGGACAATTGGTACAAAACTGAGCACATCAAGTGGCACTTTATTGTTGAGATTATTATCCTTGCTGCAGCAGAACTCTTTCAAGTTATACAAAGCATAATGTTTCCTTAAGAATAAACTATTGATACGCATCAAATAAAGGCAAAATTACAACAAATTAACACTGACACACAATCTACACTTGTTCTTCTCCTCATATTTAATTTTTGTTGACTGGTGACCTCCTGGACTTCCATGGACATTTATAAATATATGGTGAAACAAAAAGCTCTGGTTTTATCATTAGAAAAGTATAGTCAAAAGTGGTTAACTGATATTCCTGACATACTGCCAGACATTTTTTTTTCTAAACAAAAGAGAAGTGTCTTGTCTTCTTACAAAATTTTAGTATTTGATTAAAAGGAAGGATGTTTGAAAAAGGAAATGCAGACCCCGTTATTGATCAAAGTCAGAAATATTCTGGTCCAAAAGAGCAGACCTAGACATTTATACATATAGTTTAGATGTCTGAAGTGGGATTTCTCTCATCCACCTTCTTTCTTTCCCAAGAAGGGAAAAAAACTAGTGGCAACTGGAATACTCATATTAATTTATCCCATAAAAGAGAATGGTGGTAACGTCTTCTTAATTATGCTTTTCATGGGGCACTAAGGCACTATTTCGAATAAAAGAATATTCAGTTTACATACATTTTTAATAATGTAACAGCAAATGGTCCATATCCAACTTTCAACCACCACCAAAGTGTTTATGACTTTATATACTATGCTATATCATATTTTACAACCTGAAGGGGTATCCAGATTTACAGAACAGTACATTACACTTTCCACTACTGATGATATTGTCATTAGTTCCGCAATTCAGGTGCCTACATGTGGATGCCTACTTGTCCCTTTCATAATGCCAGTTCATGGCATGGATCTGACTGTTATAGCATGGTTTTTGTTTTGGTTTGTTTTGGTTTGGTTTTCCCCCCATTTTATTTTGAGAGGGAGGGTTGGCTAATGAAACCCCACTAAACGGAACAGTTACACCAGTCCAAAATCTAGAATGGCACAATACATGTTCAGGTCCCATGTACTTTCCTTTTACATGACAAGGGTGACAAGACTTTCTCATTAGTCCAGAGCTTCAGCTGAACGTCAACCTGATGTTATTATCAGTTGTGTCTTCAGTGGAGAGAGCCCAGAGCAGTTGCTTACCAGAAGGCTTGACAAGCACAGCCATGAAGTCCTGGGTGTAGGAGCTGATGTACAATAAGATACAAGGGGACTTGGTGGTACTGAAGCTGAAGCTGAGCTCTTCTTTATTCAAGTTGAGGTCAGGTGCTGTGATCTCAGGATCTGTTGAACTCAAAAGTGTTCGGCTAACTAAATCTTTCATGCTAGTCCCTGGAGAGTAGAAGTTGTAACGAAGCCACATTCCCTCTTCAAAAAATGCTCCAACATCTTGAACATAAGGGGAAAAAAAAAAGAAGAAATTAAACGTGCTGACACCTTCTGGATGAAGCATATTACTACTGACTTGATCAGTACTAATCTGTGCATGTTTCTACTGCTGCATTTAACTATTGTTGCCAATATTTAGGTCAAGAGACTCACTATTTTCCAATGAGAATGAAAAGGACAGTCTTCAATTTATTGGTGGGTACCTCCATTCACAGAGCAAAGATTTCCTCTGGGTCAAGCAAAAGATCTATGCCTATATCTCATATCAGTACTACAGACTGGAAGAACAACCCTTTAGATTTATTCTTATTGAAGCCTTGCAGTAGACAATTCTCCAAAGAAGGATATACAATGAAGATAGATTTAAAGCACACAGTAAGCAAACACTGTCAAGGAAAAGGAAAACCAACAATTTTGAGCAGCAAATTTGAGTGGATTTGGAAGGACCTCACAAAGGAATAAGGACAATTCCAGCACCTGAAAGGTTTGAAATAGGATCTGAAACAATGCTAGAAAGTTATCCACGCTGGCACAATCCTTCATTAGAGCTGCATATCTAGGATGCCCTTACAGGAGACAAAATTAACTATGGAGCTTAAATCAGTGGGGAACAAGGCAAGAGATACCTGAACTGTAGCTCCCAGAAGATGCTACCCAGACAAAGTTTTCAAACTGATTTGAGACAAAATGTCATGTTTCAACACTCCTGACAGAAAATAAAACTACTTTTGGCAGAATTAACACATTCAACCGAAAAGGCATTGCTATTACTCATAGTGATCCAGTCCTGCCCATTTCTTAACATTAAAACCATAATTCAAGGCTGACATTCTTTCAGCGAAGGCTGACATTCTTTCAGCGAAGGCTGACTTTGACAGCTTCCTAGAGGACTCACAACACAGTTGCCTACCATTGGTAGTGTATAACCTACCAAATCTATTCAGGATTGCTAGACTGGCTTCTGCTGGCACTCATTTATTTAGTGACATTGTGGTCCTGGATAGCCTTTGCTGTTTGTAACAACTTCTTAAAAGGAAATTTTAAAAATACATGTGAACTTAATTAAGGGGTGTTCATTGGATAGAGAATTGGCTGGATGGTCGCATCCAGAGGGTAGTGGTCAATGGCTCGATGTTCAGATGGAAAACGGTGACAAGTGGTGTCCCTCAGAGATCTATACTGGGCCCACTGTTGTTTAGTATCTTCACTAATGATATTGACAGTGGCATTGAGAGCACCCTCAGCAAGTTTGCTGATGACACCAAGCTCTGTGGTGCAGTCAATATGCCAGAGGGAAGGGATGTCATCCAGAGGGACCTCGACAAGCTGGAGAAGTGGGCCCAGGTGAACCTCATGAGGCTCAACAAGGCCAAGTGCAGGGTCCTGCACCTGGGCTGGGGCAACCATAAATATCAATACAAGCTGGGGGAAAACACGTTAGAGAGGAGCCCTGTGGAAAAAGACCTGGGGGTACTAGTGGATCAAAAGCTGGACATGAACCACCAATGTGCAATTGCAGCACTCAAGGCCAACCACATCCTGGGCTGTATCAAAAGAAGTGTGGCCATCAGACTGAGAGAGGTGATTTTGCCCCTCTACGCTGCCCTGGTGAGACCTCACCTGGAATACTGTGTCCAGCTCTGGAGCCCCCAGCACAAGAAAGATGTGGACCTGCTGGAGCATGTCCAGAGAAAGGCCAGAAAAATTACCAGAGTGCTGAAGCACCTCTCTTATGAAGACAGGCTGAGCGAGTTGGCATTGTTCAGCCTGAAGAAGACTCCTGGGAGACCTTATAGTGACCTTCCAAATACCTGAAAGGAGCCTATAAGAAGGCTGGGGAGACCTGTTCACAAAGGCATGTAGTGATAGGACAAGGGGTAATGGTTTCAAGCCAGAGAATGGTAGATTTAGGTTGGACATTAGGAAAAAGTTCCTTAATATAAGGGTGGTGGATCACTGGAACAGGTTGCCTAGAGAGGTGGTGGAGGCCCCATCGCTGGAGACATTCAAGGTAAGGCTTGATGGGGCAGTGAGCAACCTGTTCTAGTGTGAGATGTCCCTGCTTATTGTAGGGAGGTTGGACTAGATGACCTTTAGAGTTCCCTTCTAACCCAAGACATTCTATGATTCTATATGTTTATGAACTTTTCATAAGTGATTAAAGAACAATGAATAAAGATTATGAGTATAGCATATGCATACCATATTTAAAGAATGGTTATAAGCAATGCTTAAAGAGGTGACCAGACTTAAAAAAAAAAATTCTTTCACCATTTATTATCTTCCTAAATGATGCAAAGTTGCCCTAAGTTGGTACAAAACTGCCCACGTAAACTTCACATAATTCTAAGCAAAGGCTTTATCTCAAAACATTTGAAGCAAGAAGTCAATTTTACAAGCTCTGCAGTGACAGAGAGCAAGTCCGGAAAGAACCTGCAGACTTTGTGCAGAGTAGCTGAGAAGACAACAGACAAGAAGACAGGTAAAATTATAATAGACTTTACTGATGCTCCTTTCCAGAATTTTGCTAAATCTAGTGCTGGAAAAGCTCTGTGTTTTCCTGTTACCATATAAAAATTCTCCAAAACTCAAAATACCATAGTCACTATCCCTGTGTGGCCATATAAAACATGGAATAGAGTTGCGGTCCAGAGGCGCTCTAAATAATTTGACAATGCTGATAGATTTATAACTGTCATTTTATAGGAGAAACCTTAAATCACCCTGAAACAGTTATGGGACAGGCAATTCCGTTTAACAACTACATTTTGCAGTAGTCTCAATTTAAGTACTCCTGGATTAAAAGTGAAGTACCCTACCTATCCTGAAAATGTTTTCCTAAATTGTGATGCCTTCTGCTCTTAACCACAGTGTTGAAAATAAGCAAAATTAGCAATTACAAATCAAAAGCAGTATATACTGTAGCTCAAAGTATTGACATGCCTTTTATTTTAGGAGTGATCTTCAGACTGGCTGGTGCTATGCTTGCCCAGGGCCTCACACCTGGGAATACTGGGGCCTTTAGTCCCAACCTCAGCACTGCCCTGGAGCTGAACTGGAATGCATGCAATGCATTTTTCCAGAGCTGTAAATGTTATGAATTACTGGTTTAGATGTTCATTACTACAAAGAAAGCTTTAAGTAAATGGTGCTCTCTGAAGTGGTAAGACTTTTTTTTTTTTTTTTCTAAAAGGGTTTCATGGCAGAGCACAGAATGTTCTGTACATTTAACTTGATTCGTGCTGTGAAAGCAATTTTCAGTGTAGTTTCCTTATTACAGGTGTACAAGCTATTGTAATGAGCCTTGAAATTCTCCTCACACGCACACCACCTCTTTTAAGAGAATGGATAAGAGGAAGGTTCACTTTGGTTGTGTGAGTGTATTGGGCTCTCAACAGGAAGATATTGAACACCCTCAAGTTCCATCTCAGCAAGGAGGTTGATGCACATGATTATGCTCTTTACTGAATGAAGCTGAAGCCCTTGCAGCAGGTCTGCAAAGTGCTCAGCAATTCACAGCAACAGGCTGTTCAAACTACTAGGAAATACTAGAGAAAGCTAAAAGATAATTTCCTCTATATTGAGCACAGCTATCAGATGACTTGGAAATGCTGAGGGCTGATCAATGAAAAAACTATCTACTTGGAGGTCACAAGCATATATCATCTTCCTGGAGCTCTGATAGGAATATTGAAGTCCTTCATTAGAAAACCATTCAAGCTGCCTAAATAAAATGGTTAAAATGCAGCACAAAACTTGGTGCTAAAATGTCGCAGAGGTTTCCATGCACCACCCTCTGCTTTCTTTTGTAACATTTCAAACACTACCTGAAAAGATGAGTCTTGGGAGATCAATCATAAGGCATAGTGAAAGCTTCCTCTACAAACTGCACTTCTGAGGCAGAAACCTTTGGGAAATGAATGTGGCAGTAACAGATGAGTTTCCTTTGGAAAGCAGTACCTATTTCTACACCAATATGCAGTGCAGTCATCTTCTGTTGACAGACTTCACAAATACATACAGTTCGGGCCTGCTTTGTAGAGGAACCCAGAACAGGAATTGTGGATCATTTGAAATTATTTTATCAAGCACGATGCATATCCCAGTATGAACTGCACATATTTTACAAAATGGTCCAGCTTCAGTTGGAAAAGGGGTGGAGCAAAAGCTGATCTGAAACTTCCACACAAAATACACACACATGTACCCAGAACTGACAAACTTACTTTGAAGGTTACAATTCTTCAGTCATCCCCTCAGTCTCCCTCTTCCCGCTCCACTACTTTTATTTTTGTACAGAATCACAGAATCACCAAGGCTGGAAAAGACCTTTAAGATCAAGTCCAGCCTATGACCTAACGCTCCACATCAGCTAGACCATAGCACTAAGTGCCACATCCAGCTTTTCCTTGAACACATCCAGGAAGTGCCTCCAGCACTTCCGTGGGCAGTCCCTTCCAATGTCTAATCACCTTTTCCATGAGGAAGTGCTTCCTAATATCCAACCTAAACCTCCCCTGGCGCAGCTTCAGGCTGTGCCTTCTTGTCTTGTCACTAGTTGCTTGGGAGAAGAGCCAGACCCCCACCTGACTACAACCTCCCTTCAGGTAGCTGAAGAAAGTGATAAGGTCCCCCCTGAGTCTCCTCTTCTCCAGGCTAAACAACCTCAGCTCCCTCAGCCTATCCCTATAAGTTCCCTCTAGTCCCTTCACCAGCCTTGTTGCTCTCCTCTGGACCCGCTCCAGCACCTCAATATCCTTCTTGAAGTGAGGGGCCCAGAACTGGACACAGTACTCGAGGTGAGGCCTCACCAGTGCTGTGTACAGGGGGAGAATTACATCCCTACTCCTGCTCACCACACGATTCCTGATATAAGCCAGGATGCCATTGGCCTTCTGGGCCACCTGGGCACACTGCTGGCTCATGTCCAACTGGCTGTCCACCAGCACTCCCAGGTCCCTCTCTGCCAGGCTGCTCTCCAGCCACTCTTCCCCCAGCCTGTAGTGCTGCCTGGGGTTATTGTGGCCAAAGTGCAGGACCCTGCACTTGGTCTTGTTGAATTTCATGCCATTGGCCCCAGCCCATTGACCCAGCCTGTCCGTGTTCCCCTGCAGCTTCTGCCTACCCTCCTGCAGATCAACACTTCCCCCCAACTTGGTGTCATCTGCAAACTTACTAAGGGTAGACTCTCATTCTGTCTGGGATCAGGAGTATTGAAAGACTGGAGGAAAAAGCCAAATGGCAACAAACACACCAATTTCTCTCACAAAAAATCCATCTCATGGCACTCTTGGGCCAGTGTTGTAGACCTAAGAAAATATAAGTAGGAACCTGATTCTCCTTGGATATCAGTGAAAGGTCACTATTGGTTCTTGTCTTCTCAGGCAGTTATAACAATTCTGGAGGTGATACAGGCAGTCACACCCAGATCTGGCTTTCCTTCTCCATTACTTTTTCCTTACCTTGGAAAAGCAGTGCAAGCATGGCACAGGTGTGGCTGAACATAGCTTAAGCAAGATTTTCTATCTGGAGCTGTATACACAGAAGATACAGAATGCAGCAGGATTTATGGCAATTGAATCAGCTCTTCACTGACAGTTGTGATAGGAATGTTAATAGGGATTGTAATGTTTCAAGTGCAAGATGTTACTCCTAATAGATAAAGAAGAAACAGATCTGTGGAGCTACCAAAAAACCACTCACCACCCAAAAAACTCCACCAGTTTCAACACAGGAGCTTTTCAAGAGTGGCAGAATCCACTTTCTGCAGCAGGACAGCTATCCCTGTGTCACAACTGCCATCTCACATTTTTCCAGGTGAACTCAAGATCTGGCTTATGTCACCTTTTACCTGGGGACCAAGGAGAAAGTGATGCTGGTTACTTCTCTGGTATTCCAGTGGTAAGACACTTGAACAAGCTGCCCAGAGAAGCTGTGGATGTCTCAGCACTGGAAGTGTTCAAGGCCAGGGTGGATAGGGATATGAGCAACCCGGTCTAGTTGGAGGTGTCCTTGCCTATGCAGGGGGCTGGAACTGGATGATCTTTAAGGTCCCTTTCAACCCAAACCATCCTATGATTTTATTACTGTATTTGTTTTTTTTTGAGGCTGGGCCTTCAAAGCAATCTCATTAATGGGCAGTAACAGGGTAAAATCCCTGCCTTACAGAAGCTGGAGACAAAATCCTGACAACTCTGAAGCCTGGCTGGGAGCCATGAAAACTGCAGCAAAGATTCTCTCCTTTTTGCTCCACAAAGCTGACTAAAATGCCTTCTTACAGCTGTAAGCATGTCCCATCCCATCTAGAAGCCATAAATGCCTCCTTGGCCCTGCTCAGATGTAAATTAAAAATATTGCTCTGTGATGCTGCTTGCCAGTGTTCAATGCTGTCTTTCCTGCACAGAGTTCTTGATGCAATAAACAGCATTTTCAAAATCCTAAGCAAGGACAGTCACAGGAGGCATTCTAACACTCAATGCATGTAAAAAGACTGTTAGGGCAATGTAGAGAGTTGCACAAAGCCTCTTTCCCGATGCCTAATTTTCTTTCCTTGACTTCTCGTATAGTCTGATTTCTCTCATAGTTCTGAATATTGAATCTCATTTTACTAGAGCTTGCTTGCCTGGCTTGTGGCTAAAAATGTGGTACTGGCTAAAACTGCAGCTACTTCCAGACTGTGGTCACAAAGATTAAGACTGTTTGCTGAGACACATCCTGGCCACAGGGCATCAGTAAAGGGTCAGAATCTCATAGCTGCTGATCTGGGAGAGAATTTACTTTGAGTGCTCTGAAGATGGTAATGCTTATCACTTATCTGGCTAGCTCACTCCACTTTTTATTCTACCTTCAGGCTCACAGTGTTCGGTTTGTGAAACCAGGAAGTGGGGATTTAAAGGTTTTTGTGATACATCCTCAAGTCTCATATTCTGGCTGCCATTACTGTAATAATTTGTGATGAATTTTCTATGCGTGGAGTAAAATACCAAAACAGAGCAATTGCTTGTTGGCATTAATAGAATATAAACCCACTGGGGGATTGCTTCCTCTATACAAATGTGTCAGTACTCAGTATAAAGAAAGCTTTCTTGAACCAGTGAACATCAGACTCAGGCGTATGTCAAATAACGTGCATCAGTGAAACTATGGGGCCTGATCATAAATCCATGCAGTTTCTCACTATCTGCAGTAGAACAGGATGAGTGCCACAAAAGACAGGGTTAAGCCACCTGGTTCATTACACCTTCAAGCCTCCCTAGTCAATGCCTCCAGGTAGATTCTGCCCAGAAGCAGTCTGGCATACCTAAGCAAGGCTGAGCTCTGAACCCTTCGTTTGCAATAGCCCTGTAAAGCAAGTGCCTTTTATTCTACCTTGCTATACCTGAACAGAAGGGTACATGCCAAGGAAAGCATAAAAATGTTGGGAAAATCACAGCTGTGGTTCATTCTGCCCTGATGTGAAATGATACAGATTTTTCTATAGCTACAGCCATTTGAACTGATGTCTAGGACAGCAGGCTCAGAACAAGGGAATGGCAACCTGTGCTGTGTATTCTCTGCTGAACACAGACGAAAAGCCAGCTCCCTTTCTAATGGAAATATCCATAATGATTAAACCCTGCCCATCAAATAAAACAGAATGTATAAAGAAAAATGTGATTTAAAATGTACAACAGATCAGATTTCATAATTTCCTGCCAGGGAGTCTTTGGAGGTGCTCTCTAGGTAACTTCAGAGAAAAACTTGCAGCTTTGCAAGAGCCATTTGATGACTGTACAGTATTCAGAGTGACAACTTTGCTGGGTGAGATCTGACTTCAATTCCTACCTCTACCACAGATATCCATTCTAAAAATGAGCAGCTCCTTGCTTCTCTCATTATCTTGTTTACTTTCTGCACTACCATAATAAAAACATTTTCTTGCATCATAGAGCTTTTGTAAGGATAAATACCTTATCAGCTTGTGAGATGCTAATACTACTCCAATAGCATAGAGGTGGACATAATGCACACAGGTGTCTGCTGTGAGAACATCAAACTGTCAGTTGCCTTTGCACAGGCATGCAGCAGCCCTTGGTGTTGCCAAAGCTGCTCTACTCTTCTTTCATAAAACATCTGCATTCAGTGAGCAATGACATCAGAGCAGGCCCATTATAGTTAGCTGACAAAGAAATTGAAAGTTTATCACATTTTCTGAGCTAAGACTTAGTATTTTTTACCTTATTACCCTGATTTATTTGATTTGTGTATACAGAATAAGAAATCCTTGCATTTTATAAATAGTTTGAAATGGATGGTATGTTGGCTAGCAAGTTCAGCTTATAATCAAGTTGATATCTCTGTGAGATATGTAAGTAGTATGGGGAAGGTTTGTTTTGCTTTAAAAGAAAAAAAAAATTCCAGTAAAAGAATTCTTGCTATTTAATTGAAATGCAATTTTGAAGGCACTAAAGCTCAACTGTGCATGTTTAATAAGGTGGTATTGACAGAACAGCAGAATGGAATAGCTTTACAGAGTATATATTTTTTGTGAGTATATATATTTGTTCAATCCAAGTCCTGAAGTTTGATCTACAGGTAGAAAAACCTGACTGCCAGCATTCAGACTTACCAGACTGGGAGCACAGCATTCCCAAGCCAAGGAAAATTTCTGATGTAACCTTTGGCTAACAGATCACAATCACGTTGTGTATAGCAGATTTTTTTGGGGGATGGAACGAAATGTTGCCTTAGTTTTCCAGGTTCTTGGATTATGAACAAGGAAAACTAAGCTGTTAGTTACCTTAAACCACTCATACAATCACCTCCCTATTACTTACAGCAAAACAATGAAATGTATTTGCAACAAGCAAAATAAAGGGAATTGAATGGGCACAACCAGGGCAAAATGTGGAAATTATCAAGTGTCAGTCTGAGTCTGTGGGAGGGTGCAGAGCAGTAGCACCAGATTAGGTATGGTTTTTTTGCACCCACTCAGCCTAGTAAAATGCTGATTTTTCTCTTTGAGGCAGAGAAGCAAGCAAGAAAGGAAGGAAACCTGACCATGGCCATACTACTCTAAGTGCTTTCAGGGTTCACACAAATATAAAAATAAACATGAGGGAGTTCAGTTTGGGCATTGGCATAAGGATTGCAATAATTCCCCCTGGGAATCTGAGCTCTACTTGAAAGAAAGAAAGAAGTGTATAGAGTGTGCTCATCTCCTTGATGCTTGTTGATGCAAACTGAGTAAATGCATAGAAACTGGGAAGCTCTGGATTTACCCTTCCAGCACACCTGAAGGCACATGAGTCACAGCACCACCTATTTAATTTTTTTTTTTTTTGGCCACAGTCTCTTGGTGGTGGGAAATTTCTTTTCCTACTAGTGTTGATCCATAGCACCTCACTGACCAAAGGAGGAATGCTTTCTCCCTGGTGGATCCCCGACATCACAGTGCTGCCACATGCTCTGCATAGACATTTCAGCATTTGACATTCACTCTTTTTTGTTTAAAGGAAGGAAAGAGTTTGTTTTTTACAGGAAAAAAAACAAACAATTGTTCTCTCAGAAATGCTTTTATGATGATAGGACAGCTATGAGATAAAAAAAAAAGAGAATTTATGCTTAGGCAAAGGACAAGGAAAGGTCAGAAAGCAATCTATAGGACTACAGAAACACTGCAGCTACTCCTTACAACAATTTCTCTGAGCAGTGAAAGAAGAAGTGAAGCCAATTACATATGCCCCAAATACAAAACAAAAATAAAACTAAAGCAAATGTCAGACTGCATTTTTGCACTTTTTCTGTCCTTGTAAAGAAATAGTGTAATTTCCAGGCCAGTACCAAATCAATCATGTTGCGATCTGCTGCTAATAAGGCTGAAGCTGCTGCTAAGAAGACTGGAGACAATGCAATTCATTGTCAGTCATCAGGCAGTGGCTCTAAGGATGGATTTCATCTGCAAAAGAATCCACAATATGTGAGGCCTATTTTTATTGAGAGATGTGTTTAATAGTTATGAAGCAATGTACGGTGATTTCCTTACAGCAATGATACTGGTTGTTACTTCGTTTTTTCCTATCACTTCTTCTGCTAGGAGTTGCAGTATGTACCCAACCCCAAAAGCTTACCATGGGGAATATAAATTATTTTTTTTTTTAATGAGAAAAGCTTCCTGTGGCAAACTAAAATCAACAGGAAGAGAAGACTGTGGCATAGTGAAAGGTGTTATATTATGTCACCTTTCACTCCTCCTGAGTAGTACACTTTTTGGTAATACCTCATATTGGTTTGAATGGGATGACTTAAAAAGTCAGGCACTATTGATTATCAAATAACAGAGCTACCTGGCCTGCAAGATTTACTCAGAGGACTAAAATAACAAAACCTAGTCCTAGTTTATCATGCAAAGCTAACTTTGTTATTCCTTGGCAGCTGATGTGAATTCTTAGTGAAAGTAACAAAGGAAAATATTCTTGCTTGCCTTGTATTAGACTTGCCTAACATCACAGTACCCAACTGTATACTGTGGCACAGGCTAAACAAACAGAAACGACAGAGCAGTATTCAACTATGTTCTTGCTATAAAAAGTGGCATTGGTTGAAAACAGAGAATATAGTCTTTAAAAACATGTTCACAGACATTTCAGTGCTTTTAGGAAAAGTATTGAAGTGTTAATGAAAAATGAATTGAAATGTCAGGATTGCCACGTTTTCATCCAAATAAAATGTCATGTAATTTACATGACAGTTTTATTTTACAAGGAATGCAGGGAAGGATTCCCTGATATTTTCCAACAAATTTTATAGTTTTAATAAATTTTAATATTTTTTTTAACTAAAATACACTCAGCTTTTTGCCAGTATTTATTTTGCTATCGTTAATACTGCATGTTTGCCCTTTGTATCTACAACACATATCCAGTCTTGTCTCATGGACCAAGAAGATATGGTACAAGATTCCAGGAGCTGCTAATAGAAAGAAACTGTAAGATTCTCTTCTTTCACAAGTCTAGGGAGTATGACAATATGCACAAGATGTTATAGTGCTTTACTTGATTTACAAGGCATGATGCACGTTAAATTTACAATCTATAATTTAATGGGCTGAAAACTAACTGTTTCAAAGATTTCATTATCATCACAGTTTCTTACAATTATTTCCATCACAGGATGTCCCAAACCCCACCTATTTTGTGTTTTGTTTATCCTCTAACTTGATCCCAGTGCTACATTGTTATTTCTACACAGAAGCCCCATGAAGCCACCTACACTGTATTATATTTGGGGATATTCTACATGAGCACATTTTTCAGCATCAACAGATAGGAAATTAGTATTATGCATTTTGTATTTTTAGCCTGGAATAGCTTTGATATTTAAAGCAGAGATCTGATGTCATGTTTAAATGGCACAAGACCGTGTGCTACAGAGATCCCCATGGTACATTTTCAGGACTCAGTGCAGCTCAGCAGCAGGGGCTTACAGCAATTTTTTGCTGCATGCCTAAAGCACCACTTTCAGAGCTCTGGGCCTTTGGCTGGACTGAAAGGCTGATAGGAGAATATTATAGTATTATAATATTACTGCTGTTGCTATGACAGTGCTTACAGACCAGCCGAAACCAGGGTTTGTCTGTGCTAGGCGCTCAATTATTCTCCTAATCAGATTTTTTATTCTGTTAGATCCACATCCAGGAAACATAAAACACTTCAGCTTAGAGCTCGTTTTAGCAGTTTATCTATCCATAAGATAAATAGAAAACCACAAATAAAATCCAATGAGATGAGTTTTGGCAATACAGAAGAAACCTAAAAATTAATGAACTGCATGTGGCATGGCAACAATTATTTTCTTTTTTCTTTTTTTTTTTGAGCCAATATATGTGATCTGTAAGAGACTGACCCAGTTCTAGCCTGACTGTATTTCCTATAACATAACTGCACTAGCAAATAGAAATACTAAATAGCCACTGCCATTCTCCAACTCATGACAAACTCTTTGCTAAATTAACTGAAATCACTGTACTCATATTCTCTGAGGTTACTCTGTGTACAGTCCTCAGTGTGATGGACAAGTTTTAGAATTTGCCTTTGAAGCAGCACAGCATAATGAAATGTGATAAAATTCCTGCATGCAAGCACAGTGGAAGCCATTGTCTAGAGCAGCCACTGCTTCACTTCTGCTGCAGTAGAAATGCATCATAATTATCAGAATTTATAACATAACCATGCTAGAGATTCATCACAGTATCTGGCCACGTGAAAACAATCCCTTAGCTTTTACAAGCTCCAATGTGTGAGCCATATCAGCAATGGACAAAGCTCTGTTACAATAAAATGAAGGTGAATATGTGCTGATATAAATGAAGGTGTTTGAGATGTGTGAAGAGAAACTATAGTCCATAACGCAGCATCAAGTAGAAATATTGCCTCCTTCTGTTATAAACTTGGTTTCCTCTAAGTATGGCTGGAAAGGAGCAGGGTATAGATATTTGCAAAGAAATCCTCCAAGTTTGACTTTGAAAAGAATGAGAAGCTAAGGAGTTGGAAATCAGAATGCCAAAGGACAGGAGCTTTCCCTACTGCCAAGACAGTTTCACGAAGGGAATTTGTGACTCGTGACCCAGCTGCCCGCAGGATTCCTGGTACAGTGGGTAACATAAAAGCAGAAGAGTAGTTTATGAGGCTAGAGGTTTCTTTAACATCACAGATACAGATGAGAAGAGCCTTCATATCTTTTAGTTGAAACTGTAGGATTAGTACCTTTTGAGAAAGCTTTTAAAACAATTAGGAACATCTGTACCAACAAAAGCACAGTGAAAAAGAGCTGCTGAGAGGTATTAGCACCTCAGGTAAATGTGATGAAACCTTTAGAGTTGTTGAAAAGAGTATTTCAAGAATATAATGAGAATAACCTATGAAATGTAAGGGAAACAAATGAATGGCCACAAAGCCTGCAAACTGTCCAAACATTTGGAAAATAATATTCCCATTGCTATTTACTTTGTCACAATAATTTCTAGTCAAAATCAGAACAAAAATGTAGAAATAAATTAACATCTTTTTTGTGTGTTTAAGTAAGATCCCTCTTTCCCTCACTCCTTGTTTTTCTGTCCCATGCAGGCATGTGTGTCCATAGTAAATTTGTCTGCTATAAGAAGTAATTTTGAAAATTCCAAATGTACTTTAGGCATTTCCAAAGCACTGACATAGATGTGGGAGCTCTGTATGTTCATTCACCAAGTTCAGTCTCTAACCTAGTCTGTTACCAAAAGACTTGATCTGGTTACGGATGGATAAAATTTTTAATTCAAATGCTGGCCTCCCAAAGCTCACACCTGTGTATCTCCAAATGTGTTTCTGAATGAGAATAGGTAGCTTTGGTTTAAATCCATGCTTTTTCTAAAAAAGTAACCATGACATTGTGCTAGTGGCAATATATTGTTCAACAGACTCAAGACTACAGAACACAATCTGCTGGACCTGCTATGACTACAGGCATTCCTGACGTATTTTGTTGTTGTGTTACTTGATTTAAATTGGCAACATATATTAGTACTAATGAGAGATGTGATTTTAAATCATCACATTCAAATCCTGGATGTATAATTTGACTTGTTTGTAAGAAGTATTAAACAGGATTTACTTGTGTAATTAATAAAAGCATTAATATTATTGTGTTTTTTCTTAGGCAGATAGTTCTTCAATATGCTGCCTCCCGCACTGAAGCATTTACCTTTAATGCAAAATGGTCCATCATAGGCAGTTCTGGAGCAGTCGCAGGAGTAGCCATTGTATTTCTCGACACATTTCCCACCATTTGCACAGTACATCCCATAGCTGGTGCAGTGGCCAGAGCAGCCAGGCTTCACCCCTGGCGTGACTTTTGCTCTGTCTTCCAGGTCTAGCGTCACCCCATTCATCCTTAATGAACGAATGCAACCTAGGAAGCCTCGCTGGCCTCCTGCAGCACCTGAGAGGGAAAGTAAACTGTGAGACAACATGGAACAAATATTACTGTTGTAACTTCACATGAAATAACCTGCTGAGCTTGTGACAGCAGCTGGAAATAAGTAATATCTTTGTAAAGGCAAGGAACTGCCTTGTCCTAATGACAATTAAATCAATTACGAATAACTTTTTGATACCATATAATAAATAAGCATAAACAGGAGGTCTGTTTGCTTTACACTGATTAGACTTTAGAGATTCTAGCCCTCCAGTGTAAGACTTCATTTCATTTCAACTTCAAAATATTTAGAGATAACAGTGGAAAGAAGTGGGCTTGGCTTGATTGCTAAGGTATAGCCTTACTCTCCATATGACTAGCGACGATGGATGCTAATAATAATGCCATAATATGTTACATTTTTCAAAGCCACAATGGGGAAGGAAGGAAAAGATTTAAATCTCCACTCTCAGTTGCAATAGGAATTACAGATTTTTATTTCCAAGCAACATTGGGTATACTGTTTAGTTGCCTGAGTATAGGGTGAAGGATGTAACATTGAAGAATTATTTTTGATAATCTGAGTAGAGATGGCTTTTCTTAGCAGTCAATAAGACCTGTTCCCCCCCGGTAAACACTTGCTGAAAAATGTGATTTCAGCTAGGAAAGTCTTGTTTGTGGATGGATTAGAAAGAAACAAAAAAACCAAACCCCAAATGCAAGCAAATAACAATGAGTAGCTGTCATCCTTTCTCCTCATCTTTTCATACCTTTGATTACTGCAGTGCCTCAGGTGCTGAAGATTCCCTGAGGAGATCTGAATGCTCATCACCACAGAGCACAGAGGCTATATTTACCTGAGTGGGAAAGAGGACTAAATACAAACCAGAGAGAGAGGGCTGCTTCAAATCAGCTCTGGTAACTGGCTGACTTGGGGTAAGACAAAGCAATGCTCTGTCTCTGCTGAGTGCACAGGGCCAAGGGCATTCCAGTGTGGTTCCAGTCTATGTAAACTCATATACACTGCAGTGACGAAAAAACCCTAATGCATCTAATACCATTTTTTCCCATCCTGGTGACTGTCCTAGCCCCTAGAACATTAAGTCATCATCCCTCAGGCTCTCTTGCTGGCCCAAGTACTAGATATTTATTCTACAGAAAGTGGAACAGGGGTCACTGAAACAATTCTTGTTCAGTATTACCCTCCAGAACCCAATGTTCAGGGTGCTCATCTGGGACACTCCAACTCAAATCAATTCTCTGTCTGACTCTGGGTCAAGATTTAAATCTGTTCTTTGAGATGTGTGCTCCAATAATCAAATTACAAAAAATGGATATGATTCAGAAAGAAAGAAAATCTGGTGCAGATCTGGACATTCAGTTTTTGACAAAGAAGGTACTAGGTATCTCACAACATTGCTGGTTAATTAAAAACTACCAACAAAAGTAATCAATACTAACAATTCTTCAAGAACTCAGGCTGGCAAAAAATCCATCTCTTCCTGATTCAGCAAAAGGCTTGGTACTTAAAAGGTTAAGGCTGCTTCTTTTAAACAAACTTCACATTTCAGCTTATTTTGAAACTGCCTTTTATTGGGATCACAGTTAGCAGTAAAGCAGAGTCTGAGCTTGTAAATAATAACTGCACAAATGGTGACACATTATACATGGTTTGCAGTGACACTGTACTGTTTGCTAAGGCAGTGAAAGCTTTAAATAAAATTTTAATGAATTTCTGCTGTTGAATCCTGTCTAGCAGGGGGAAAAAAATAGGTATCTTTATTTTCCTTGTCCCTTTTCTCCTGTTAACAGGTATCTAGAGAGTTAAGAAAGTGCTTCTTTGCTCAACATTTCATTCAGTTCTGATTCCAGCTAATGGCATATCTGCACTTGGCAGCCCAGGGCTAACAGTAAGAGAAAAAAAAGTGCTGCTGGAGTAGACTACCCACAACGTAGTGGAGACTACCAGCAGCTCCAGAAAGCAGCTGGACTAACTTGGTTCCAGAGAATGCATTTGTGTAACACTGTGTGATGCTTTCCTATGTTGAATGGGCAAACAGCCCATGCAACTCAAGGGAAAAGAAGGCAGCCAGAGCTGTGAATGCAAAAGCATGGGCAGGGGTCAAACCTAAAGAGGGTGGAAGTGGCTGCTGAGGGCAGCAGTGGGCACTGCAAGCACATGCAGTCCTGGCAAGAGCTATGTAGAATTTTCCACTTCTGTGCTGAGTAAGTGTATATGTGTGAGAGACACTTGGCAGAAAAGGAGTATGGCATTACTGCCTGCTAGAGGCACTTTCAGCCAGGAGCTGCAGGTGGATAAAGAAAAAGATTCTTATTCTTCTTATTTCTGTAATTATGGACATGATTGTCCTTTCTTTTTTTTTTTTTTTTTTTCTCCCCTCCTGTGCTGTCATGCAAGTACTTTGGGAGTGTAACTTTCCACATTAAACCAACTGCTGCTGGCAAGACACAAAGCAAAGAGTGTTCAGCGCGTGAGAACAAAGCCCAGTCACCTGCTCTGCATCTTACCAACATAGAGCTGGCTGTACAATTCCAGCCGCGTGTGTCCTTCTGTTGGTGCTTTCCGGACCTCCAGGGGTAATTGGTCTACCTCCAGGCTGGCCTGTTTGACATTCCTCTCTGCGTTGACCCGATGCCACTGGTCATCATTGAGCTGGTTGGGAGATCTAACGATGATTTCCACAGGCCCATTTCCAACATCAAATGAGAAGGAAACCTCTGTAGATGCTGAAACACCAAGCAAAAGGGAACCCATCTTATGTTGTAAACAAGTTCACTTACACTTCCTAAATAGAAAGGAGTCATATTTACTTGAAATATGCACTGCTCAGCCACCTTTAAGAATTTACAAGCACATTCAGTTCCTTCTGACTTGAGTAGGAGTTAAAGTATTGCCAAGGAAGCCATTGTGAAGTTTCTATAGCATGTGATGGAAAGCAAATCTGTTTGGCATGTAAAATTTAACCAGAATGAACTATATCCTTGAAGAGGATTTTTATTTCCACTACTAATTTCAATAATATTGGAAAAAGAGTTCACCAGCTTTCAGAAGAAGACATGAGCAGACCCTGAAACAATGACATTATTTTTTTAATTTCAGCAGATCTCCCATTTCCATAGTTTTTTTTATAGGAAAATATACATATTGATGAAGAAGTGGTGCAGAAGTCCACTTATTTTTTCTTTTGAGGGGCAATTACTTTTTACAATGAACTAATAACGCAGTGGTAATGATCTATGTGAGATTTTATGGCTGAAAAAGAAATGGATCCTTAGCAAGCACTACAGTGCTCTATTAATAGTGGATAACTCAAAACATGTTTTGACATTTTACAGATGTCCATTAGGCTCTATTGGACAATCCTTCAGGTCACCCTGAGCAGACTACATAACAGACGCTTACTATTAAACAGGAAGTTGATTAATAGTACATAGATGATTTTGAAATGAAGAAATACTATTTTGACTTTGCTACTGATACTTATTTTTTGTAATTTGGGGCTGTAAAATTTATTACGGTGGCAAAACATCAGATGAAAGGGTTACAAGAAAACAGATTAGCAATCATAGCATTCACAAGGAAGGATACTAGACAGAAGTAAAGACAACCTAGAGTTCAATTTAATTTGTTTTTCTTACATATAAAATAAAACAGCAGCAGCACCCTTTTAATTGTTCTGAAAACTCTCGGGCGTCCAATTATGGTCTCAGTGTTCGGTACAGCTGTGGTTTCTTGTTTGGTTGAATTCATAAAACAGTCTTATAAAAATCTTACTCAGCACGGCTATTAAATTGTGCTAGAAGCACCACTCCATGATCATTACCACTAACAATACTGATAAATAGTGGGAAATATTTTTGTACATGGCCTAATAGATTTTCACAAGGTTATGTCAGAAATAAATGCATTTTAATGAAAACTGGAAGGAATAAACATTTTACAGAGAATGTTCTTTCCAATCAAATGTATTATACAATTGTAATCGCTGATTTTTTTTTTCTGCTAAATTGGCTATTTCTAAAAGAAAAAATTAAAAGCATATTTTATTGCTGTACTCTCTGTTCTCTGCTGAATAGAAAAATTTCATTTCTTAAATGAACTGCCCTTCAAAAGCCATGAATTTAGTCTGTTTGGCCTTTTGCACTTTACAGGACAGAAAATCTGTATGAGCCAAAGCTTGCCATTAAAGACATAAAGATGTTTCAATTTAATGTTATGTCTTATAGCTTCTGCAGTTTTGTCAATAAACTCAGGCAAATTAGGAATTACAGTAAAATCTCTTCAGTATTTAAGTTGTATGTTGTATTCAAGTCTAATTTCAAGGGGGTGTGTGCAATTCTCCTTTATTTTTTTCTTTGAAGACCTGCCTCAGATCTCTTTACTATCAGACTTGAATTACCACCCAAATGCCATCTGTCTACAAGGCTACAAACTAAGAACCCTTTAGTAGACTTTTAATCTTATTCTGAGGCAACTGATAGCACTGTTGATATTGCTCGTGGGCATCTTGAGTATAACCCCATCCAGGATTTTCAAAACCTCTGCAAGAATGCTTCTTTATTTGCAAGTTCTTGGTCTTCCGAATAGAAGCACCTCTAATTTTTTAAAGGAAGATTATTCTCCCTTTAAAAGAGAAAGAGAAAGCATAGAGAATTGGCAAATAGAGATATTTCAAGTAGAAGTTCTGTGCCTGCATAGTCTAGCTTTATGCATGGCTTTAAACAGAAATCTGCATCACAGCCTGGAAGACTTAAAATGAAATTTGTACTTACTGAAGAAAATTATTCACTCTGACATAGGAGTATCATTTGTATAAGTTCATATTATATTTTTATATGTAATCTTCTAGTTTGGGATGGAAAAACATTTAAGAAAAATCTTCTAATCAAAGGCTGTTTTCAGTGCATGCACCTGCTGACACGTGGAAAGTTAGAGAATGCAGTACAGCATCTATGAACTGTGCTGATCCATCCCCAAGCAACCTAAAAACATGACTGACATAAACCAAAGCGGAGGAAACTTATTTGCTAGACTGATGGACTGAAAAAACATGAAGTTTGTCAATTAAAAGAGCTTTGCATATGGGCAGAGGCTGCATAACAGCATGTCTCAAATGCAAGTTATGTTGCTGGTTCTTAGTTTCCATTAGAATTAATTTTTGAGTCTACAGATTAAGTATATTCTCCAACCAGGGGCATCTCCAGGTAAAATGATAGGTACTCGAATCTTAACAGAAATGGATGAGCTTCTGGTAATGGGTATGTTAGTCAGAAAAGGAAGACAAAAGGAATTTTACCCCCCAATAAATGAGACAGGGGATCTGGTGACAACTGACATGGAGGGGGCTGAGGTACTCAGCAATGCTTTTGTCTCAGTTTTCACTGGCAATTGCTCTTCCCACATCTCTTGAGTCCCTCCATCTCCAGATTTCTTGAAGAAAAATCTGAAATTGCTTAACTATGAAATGAAAACAGGAAATAAATCTGCATTTTAGTTTATTCAGGCAGTACAAGGTTTTGCAATGCAAACTTCATAAAATCAAACAAGGGTGATTTTTTTCCTGTGCTCTTGCCATATATATCGACTCAATAAACTGAGGCTTGTGGCTTTGTTTTACCCTTTCTGTGCCTTGCGCAATTATATGTAATTAAATCTGAACATGTTTCTTTCATTGATTCAATTTTCTAAAGTCTCGGGTCATTGTCAGCCATCTGTTCAGAACACAGGAATGCAACCTTGGAAGACAAAATGCCTCTCTCATTCTTTGTCCTGGGTTCTTGTTTTCCAGCTCTATTCAGATCCCACCACTTCCTCATCTTCAATCCATGAGGCATTTATCCATAAAAAGGGACACAACTGAGCCACCCTGCAGGAAGACTGGGATAGGCTGGAAGAGTGGGCTAACAAGAACCTTATGAAGTTCAAGGAAGACAAATGTAAAGACATTTGTACCTGGTAAAACATAATCCAGGACTGCAGCTGGGATCTAACCATAGGCTGGGGAGAAGCTCTGTGGAATTGGACCTGGGGGTCTTGGTGGACAGCAAGCTCAACATGAGGCAACAGTGCGCTGCTGTGGCAAACGAAGCCTACAGGATGCTGGGCTGCATCAACAAGGGCATCACCAGCAGACATAGTCATCATCCCACTCTACTCAGCACTTGCCAGGCAATGCCTGGAATACTGTGTGCAATTCTGGTCTCCACTATACAAAAAAGGTGTGGACAGGCTGGAGAGGGTACAGAGAAGGACCACAAGGATGATCAAAGGACTGGGAAGCCTGCTGTACGAGGAAAGGCTGAGAGAACCGGGTTTGTTCAGCTTGGAGAAAATGACCTTACTGCCATGTTCCAGTACTAAAGGGTGGCTACCAAGAAGATGGAGACTCCCTTTTGACAACGAGTCACATGGAAAAGATGTGAGGTAATGGATATAAGTTACTCCTGGGGAGATTCTGACTGGACACAAGAGGAAAATTTTTCAGTTTGATCCTTGTTGATAAATTGCAGGCTAGGATCTCTAGCTATTGTGAGGCTGCCAGCAAGGAAAGAGACACCAACAGATGAGTGGGTGCTCACAAGATGCTAAGCAGTAGGTGGAGGTTCTCAAGACAGATCAGGTGTGAAAAAAAAAAAAAAGGAGATTGCAACCCACCTCACTGCCAGTTTTGTATGCCTGTCTCTCTGTTTATCTCCTTCTCTCCCATTATCCTTTCTCTGAAACACACACTTTCATCTCCTCCCTTGTACTTCGTTTCTCTTACTTTCCCTGATGTATTTTTATACTCTTCAATGGGACTCACTGATGTTTTAGTTGAGTTACATCAAAGGGGACAGTATCTAACTTCTTTAGGATCCTTTTGAAATCCTACTTTTAGAACATAAATGCCTTGTTACAGCTAGATCTGGAGCTCGTTTGCTTGGCTGTAAAACAGGATACAATAAGCTATAAACTGTAGACTAAAACTAGTCAGAGATATTTTCTCCCTCCACTTTGCTTGCTTGTTCTGTGAAAACAACAGCTTGAAAATATTCTATCTCTGTAAGGGAAACATCTGCCCAAACATTTTGGACAGTTTGTAAATAAACCTCTGACGAAGGGCTCACTGACTAAACTGATAGACAGAATTCAGTGAAATGGTTGAAAATGAATGAAAACTTAATGAACAGAGATGCTAAACATATCCATAGCTACTGGTTTATGTATCATGTATCTTCATATGGAATCCATCACCAGCATCAAGATCAGGTCTCATGTCACTGGAATCCTTCCCATTGACTTTAGTAGACCCTGGATAGAAAAAGAGCTTTCCAGACTTGTCCACCTTTCTGACTTAAACACAGACAACTGAGTTTAAAGATTTACAATGTCATCTTTAAATTACCTGCCCTCCTGAGAGGCCCTCCTCATTTGCACAGGGATGACAGTTGGCCATGGCAGTGCTGACACTGAAACAGCATTGATTGGCTGCTGAAAATATGTGGAAAGGGCTACAGATGCTACCCTGAAGTGCCATATCGGAACACAGAACCTTCTCTGAGGAGGCCACTTCTCAAAGGACACAACTAAATATTAAAGCCACCAAAACAACACCTCAGAGAGAAATTGTTGATCCAAGTCACTTGACTGCAATGCAGGAATTACTGCGTAGTCTGGCTGGCTGTTAATAATCAGGTAGTTGTCAAAAATCATGACCATATTTACACTAATGGGACTAAGTATCCGGAAGATTTCGTAATTTATCTAATTCCCAAATGAAATGGCCATTTCAACTAATAAGCAAAAGCTTCACTCATTTGACCAAATTACAGTGCACCTCTCTGCCCAAGATGGCAGTGATCCCTGAGCCAAGTGCCAAATGAACTTGCTCTGAAAGCTGTACAGCTGCATCAGCACGATGCTGTGCCAAGAGTAATTAGTTCTAATAAGAGGCTATACTGCACCTAGGATCAAACCCAGAGTAGCTGAGTGCTGATTTATGTGGACATGCTATCTTTCTTAGAATTAGTTCAGGTATCTCTTTAACATGACGTTCATTGTACAGACTAGACACACTCTACATTTGCCTGTGAGTTAACAAGTCAAAGAAGAAAAATCATGCAACTTTATACTCTCTCGGATCTTACGCAGCAATTTATTTAAGTGTCAAGAAGGACAAAAGGGTGGGTAAAGCTATCATTTTGATTTAACATCATTTAAAACCCAGTTCTCATGGTATAAATCCATCCACAAGATATAACATGGTAACAAGTGAGGCTCAGTGTCTTTCTGAACCTTTAGAACTAGCTGATATTCTGTATGGGGTAAACAACCCATCAGATAGTCATAGAATTACAGAACCATAGCATGGTTTGGGTCAGAAGGGACCTTTCAAGTCATCTAGTCCACCCCTCCTGCCATGGGCAGGGACATCTTTCACTAGATCAGGTTACTCAGAGCCCCACCTAACCTGACCTTGAACACTTGCAATGATGGGGCATCAACAACTCTGGGCAACCTGGTCCAGTGTCTTAACACCCTGTATGACACCCTTTACCATTCCGTAAAGAATGTCTTCCTTATAACCAATCTAAATCTACCCTCTTTTAGTTTCAAACCATTGCCCCTTGTCCTGTCACTACAAGTGTTCATAAAAAGTCTTTCTCCATGTTTCTTATAAGACCCTTATATCTATTGAAAGGCAGCAATAATGTCTCCTGGGAGCCTTCTATTCTCCAGGCTCAACAATCCCAACTCTCTCAGCCTTTTTTCACAGAAAAAGTGGTCCAGCCCTGTGGTCACTTCGGTGGCCCTCCTCTAGACCCAGTCTAACAGGTCTATGTCTATCTTGTGCCAGGGACCCCAAGTGGGGTCTCACAAGTGCAGAGTAGGAGGGAGGAACACATCCCTCAAATCGCTGGCCACACTTCTTATTATACAGCCCAGGTTACGATTAGTTTTCTGGGCTGCAAGTGCACACTGCCAGCTCATGTCTAATTTTCTATCCATCAGTACCCTCAAGTCCTCCTCTGTAAAGGCTGTTCTCAATCCATTCATCATCCAGTCTGTAGGGATACTGGGGATTGCCCCTGACTCAGCTGCAGGACCTCGCAGATGGACTTACTGAACTTCATGAGGTTCCCATGGGCCCACTACTCCAGTTGTCCAGGTCCCTCTGGATGGCATCCTTTCCCTCAAGCTATCAACTGCACCACTCAGCTTGGTGTCATCTGCAAACTTGCTGAGGATGCACTCAAATTTGCCGAGGCTGCACAGGGAAGTGTTGGAGTCACCATCCCTGGACATGTTTAAAAGTTGTGTAGATACAGTGCTTAGGGACATGGTTTAGCAGTGGACTTAGTAGAGCTAATGGTTGGACTTGATGATCTTAACGGTCTTTTCCAACCTAAATTATTCTATAATTCTATGATTCAATCCCACTACCTATGTCGCTGACGAAGATATTAAATAGTATTGGTCCCAGTACGAAGCCTTGAGGGACACAACTTATAACTGGTTTCCACTTGGACACTGGACCGCTGACTGCAACTCTTTGGACACAGCTATCTAGCCAGTTTCTTATCCATCTAACCCATACATCAAACCCATATCTCTCCAATTTAATGGCAAGAATGTTGTGAAGGACCATATCAAAGGCCTTACAGAAGTTCAGATGACATTAGTAGCTCTTCCCTTGTCTACTGATGCAGTCACTTCATTGTAGAGGGCTGCTAGATTAGTCAGGCACAAGAATCCCTTGGTGAAGCCATTTTGACTGTCTCTAATCACCTCTCTGTCATGCATATGCCTCAATATAGCTTCCAGGACGATCTGCTCTATGATCTTACCAGACAGAGAGGTGAGGCTGACTGGTCAGTAGTCCCCAGGGTCCTCGCTTCCACTCTTTTTAAAAATAGGTGTGATGTTTCTCCCTTTTTCCGGTCACTGGGGAGTTCACTTGAGTGCCATGACATTTCAAGTATGATGGAGAGTGGCTTGCCTACAACATCTTCAAGTTCTCTCAGGACACTGAGATGCATCTTGTCAGGTCCCATGGACTTATGTATATTCACGTTCCTCAGGTGGTCTAGAATCTAAGTTGGGTTATGATGGGAGGGACTTTGTTTCCCCAGTTCCTGCCTTGATGTTCAGGGACTTGAGAAATGTGGGAAGCACGATTACTTTTTACATAGATGAAACATTACTTCCCTGTGAAAAAGGCAGTACAGTGACTGCTATTAGCATTAACATTTTGATGATATAACTATAAAGTCACCTTTTAATTACGAGTGATTTAAGACAATCTGTAACAGTAGTATTGATTTCTGCTTGGTGAAACTTTTGTTGCCTGGAGAAAATATTTTTAAAGACATTTTACCTGCAGTTGTAGGAAGTCTAGGAACATGTATAGAAAGGAAAAATTAACTTTTCAATGAAAGGTAAAGGAATGAAAACATTTATAATTGAGTGGCTTTAACCATTAAAGGAAAAAATAATACCATAATATTTAGAAAAGATGAAAATAGAAATCCAGTGGTGGTTTTTGCAAAGACTAAAGAAAGTAATTTATGGTGAACAGGATTTCTTAAATTCCTCTGCTAATTCATTAGGAATACAGAACTCTTCCAAATGTCTGAAGCTTCTTATGACCTTTTCACTGTTTTTTTTAGATAGTGTTTTTATTTTGGAATTTTCAAAGTATCCTGCAGACCAAAAAAAGCCCAATCAGAATAAAAAATAAAGAAAAAGGCATTGTCAAATGCAGAAAAGAGCATCCTCTGAAGTGCCTATCCTTCTTCTATTTTTGATCCTCATTTTTCCACCATTTAGTCTGCAGCCTTAAGGCTCTTGATTCAGTCTCTGTGGTGTGTAATATCTACATCTGGTAGCTGCAAACTTTCAGTGATATTTTGTTGTGAAAGGACAGGGAATTAGATTTACTGAGAGACACTGTCTTGATCCAGCAAGAGCTGCTGCTTTCCTATGTATGTGACTGTGTTGTCCCATTGTAAGACAAGAATACACCAAAAAAAAAATGTGGAAAAGGCAAATGAAGAGAAAGCAGATGGAAGCTGGAAGGCAGGAATGAAAATAACTACTGGTGTTCCCCAGGGGTCAATCTTGGCTCCAAACTTTTTCAAATCTTAATGAATGACCTATATGATGCCAGGCTAGAATGTACCCTCAGCAGGTTCACAGAGGTCACAAAACTGAGATGTCCATGCTGCCACCCAGAGGGACCTAAACAGGCTGGAGAAATGAACTGACAAGAACCTCACTAAGTTCAGCAAGTGGAAGTGCACAGTTCTTCATCTGGTGAGGAACCTCTGCACCAGTACATGCTCAGGACCACCCATCTGGAAAGCAGCTTTGCAGAAAAGGACCTAGGGGTCCTCGTAGACTAAGCTGAATGTGAGCCAGCAACGTGCCCTTGTTCCACTGGGCTCCCCAGAACAAAAGAGACATGGACATACTGAACAGAGTCCAGCAAAGGGCCACAAAGATGATTAAGGGACTGAAGCACCTCACATATGAGGAAAGGTTGAGAGAGCTGAGACTGTTAAGCCTAGAGAAGACAAGGCTCAGGAGGGATCTCATAAATGTATATTAACACCTGAAGGTAGGGTTTAAAGAATTTGGACTCAGACTTTTTTTCAGTGGTGCCTAGTGACAGGACCAGAGGCAATGGGCACAAACTGAAACACAGGAGGTTCCCTATGAACATCAGGAAACATTTTTTCAATGTGAGGGTGACAGCTTTCTGTGGGGATCTAGTTGAAGCCCACCGTAATTGTCTTCATCAGTTTCAGTCGAAAAGAATGCTGACAGACTGTACGACTATTCGTTTGCTGATGATAATCCATTTGCTGTCTCTGTTTCGTTTGCCTAACGTCTAATGGTGATGACATGCCTCTCTGGATGGAACTGGAACATAACAGTGAGCTGGTTTGCTAAAGCTTGTACTAGATAGGACTACAGTGATAGTAGCAGGTAAAAGGAAAAAAATTAGAAAGTATATTAATTAGCAGCAGTGTATCACTCACAGTAAATGTGTGTTTCTGGAGCAGGGCACCAAGATGACTTTCATCTGTACTCATATGGCTAGGGGATTCTATTAGTGTCTACTAAATAAGATTCTGCTAGTGTGATCTGTATTTTTGGCAGCTAGAAGTGTGCATTATTGCTGTTTCCTGCATAATTCAGTATCAGAAAGTAAATAATAAAGTCCCGTATTTCCCATTTTTATCCAGGGCATGATTAGTCCTCTTGGATCACATTAAGAAAGTCAAAGAAATTACAGTTTGCTACAAGTAAATATAAATAAATAAAAAATCACAGGTAATTTATCTCCTAGTCGGTTGGCTAGTCTGCAGCGTCAAGCTTATTTTTGTTGTGCACATGGCACTTGCACCAATATCCATCCCTATCTACATATTCTGAAACATTTCAGTGCTTCCTTATTGCTATTTCACACCAGTTCAGCTAGCAACACTTTATTTTAATTCCCCTTTTTCTGTTTTCAGTATTTAAGGAAATAATAAACTGGTGGGATACTACCGTGTGGAGTAATTCCCTAAAGCACACATTTACAGCTGCACTGTTTCAACAACACTAGTATTAAAAGTGGGCTATTCGCTACCATAGTCTGCTCTCAAAAGGTTAAGAAGCTGCATAGAGAAAGAGATCTGTCTGTGAGAGGCAGCACTTGTTGATCACAGCTTGTTTCTGGTAGAGAGTAATAGTGTTAGTGGGCTATTGTGTTTCCGTGCTTGCACACTATTAGATTACTCCTTTGGAGCAGAAGCCGGAGCAAAGAACAGTGCAGACTTAAAATCCTTCCCTAAGCATGGTCCAACTTGCTGTCTGACTGCAGCTGAGGGGGACCTTTTAACTGCTGGAAACCTGTCTTGACCTTTTCCAAAGCACACAGGCTACCTACAATGTGTTAAATGCTCTCCAGGTGCAAAGTAGTAAAAAAGAATGGTCCTGGCTTCTCTCATCTCATGGACAGACACCAATTCTCTTTCTATTGGCAGACAACTAGTTACACATATAATTTGCAATATTTTGGAAAGGTGAGGCTATACTGGAGCTCAATATGAGGGAAATCAGAACTGAATACTGTGCCTTCCTCATCATGACTAAGCATCTATGTGAGGACAAAGATAAGGAGGGATTTGATTTTGGTAATATCTAAGAATCAGTTATTTTTATTCCACTTTAAATCAACTCAGTTATCAACTAAGCAATCAAACAGAAATACCAGTCTTCCTATACAGTAGATTAGATTGGTTTGGGGGATAACACATATTTCATTAAATGAAAGTACCATTTTTTCTCATAAAAGATCATGCTAAGGCCAAATATGCCCTAAGAAGATAATTATTTATTAGCATTATTTATAGATTACTTCAGTTATGCTAATTGCACTCCAGCTGTCTTGTAGATAAGCACTTGGAAACCACTCTCATATTTTTATGATTATATTTTAGTTGATGTAACAATTTTCAGCCACAGACATTAAGAATGACAAATAACTTCATCAGTCCTGCATAAACAGGGAATCAAAGCAAAGACATGTGAAAGGACTTGTTTAAGGTCAAATCTCAGATGGTTAGAGCAGGGCTTGAAAAAATACTTCACTTCTAAGGCAATAAATGCAATTTCAGATAGACATTACCTCCCACCCAGCCAGCCCTCTTCCAGTAACTACTTAGCTGCCTAGAAGAAAGGAAGGAACAGTGACTCACTTGAAGGCCTGGTTGATTCACCTCATGAGAGTTACTAACGCTTAAAAAAATACATCAGCAATACCTTCTGGTCTCTTTTGTGAGATGATTCACACAAAGGGAACTGTAGTCAGTGGAAAAGGAGAGAAGGCGTGTACTTTCCTGTCTGTAGAAGGTTATAATATACTTCATTATATTCTTTTAACTGCAACGCTTTACCATGAAACTGAATTGGTCCCACACAACAGAAGACACCACAAGAAAGCAGAAGCACAGACATCAAAACAGAGCTCTCCCATGCAGGTTATAAAGGGTTTTGTGTAACTGGCAGTTACTTTTTGTTGGATGAAAAGCACAATAAAAGTGGGTGACAATGTTAGTGAAATCAGATGATGTCTGAGCATGGTAAAGTATCCAATTGATTTTTGAGAGGAGAGAGCAGCTTCTTTTCCTATGAAAAATTGCTGTGAAGTTTGCATGGTTCTAAAAATGCTGAGCAGTGGGACTGTCACATTTGAATGTCATAAAAATGTGTCAAAATTGTAAGTTGTGCACCACACTAAAACTTGTAAGAGCTTTGTGAAGGCCTGAAAAATAGATACCAAGACTGTCACTCTTCTGTGGTGTGATTTTGAGAAAGCATATTGTCCATGTCCTTTTCTTCCTCTTCTGTGGCGTTTCTCTTATTCTGAAATTTGTCTATTAACTGTAGGTTCTGCTGCAGACTGTGGTTAAGACTTGTAAAGTTATTTAGATGCCTGGGTGGCAGCTACTGAAAACCTTTTATGTTTGGCCAGGTGCTCATGATGTTTTTATTGATTTTTCTGCCTGGTCATGGAAGGTTTTTTAATTTGTAGTGGCTGTTTATAAGCAATTCTTCATGGCTGGTATTTATTCTTTCGTGGCTGTCCAGAGGTACAGGGTACAGATCCTTTTGCACTATGCACTGCACTAACACAGTAAAAAAGGCCATCCAAACATATGATTCAAGTTTTCTTTTAGTGTAGTAACTCCGTATATGTATAGGGTGTGTGTGAGGGTGCAGAGTAGATGAACCAGAGCCATTTGCTTACTGAAAGAGCAGTTCAGATTAACTTCAGTCTCATGGGTAGGAAGTTATCAATATTACAGAGTGCCCAGATTTTACCCTGCAGTTGAGCAAGGTGAGAATGCACATAAAGCCAGGGAGTGAAGCAGACATCACTTTATAATGTGTGGCAAAACACAACATGGAACACAGGAACATGGAACACAGGAAGGATTTAACTAAGTCAATGTAATGGATCCTTCTCTGATTAAAAAACCCCCTGATTTTCTGTGAGAATTGCTACAGTTCTAGCATATTTGACTTTCTTCCTTTGTCTTTCTGAATTTTTTTGCCTGTTACACAATATTGGAAAGGTCGGAAAATAATACATAACAAATGGGATCCCAGTGTGATTGGCCAAAATTCTTAGGATGCAGCAGGCAGGGTAAGTATTAACTATACAAGACACTAGTAAACCATTATCAGAATTAATGTGGATAGTTTTGATTACCTGTCTTTAAGAAAGAATAATTCAAGGTGAAAGAGTAGGGAGAACCTTATTAGCAGAACCAGAGAAAGGAACAAAAGAAGATAAGAGAAGACATGACGTGAGTTTCTTGCTTAACACAGCAATTAAAAGCTGAGAGAAGATATGATTGCTCCATAAATACACAAGGGGAGAGAAAATGCTAGAAGAGAAAATAATTACTTCAGCCTAAGAACAACACTGAAAAAAGAATGAATGTCTATAAATAAAAGATCCAAATGAAACTGTTAGGAATTGGAAGGTTTCTAACCAACAAAGATGTGAAAGTCTGAAACAGTAGTCCATCTGGCACAAATTCCAATTACTTTCAATAGAGAGTTGGACAAATTTAGGTGGCTAGAGATGGGTCACACATCATGGTTGTCAGTGACAGTGAGGATCTAAAAGGATCCCAGAAGGTCTTTTCCTGTGTGGTGCCTAAAATTTTGTCCATGTAATTTTGTCCATGAAAAAGATCAGCATACACAAAGAATGTAACAAAGCACATGGAGCTTTGGCAGGTAACAGAAACTAGACTGAAAAGGAGGATGAAGACCTGAGATGAGCTACTGGGTAGTAGGGCTAGCAACAGTTTGCCATGTGTGACATGTATTTAGTGCAATACAAACTAAAGTTAGGGAGAACTATGCTTTTTGAACGGGAATCAGTTCCCACCTTGAACTTTATGTGAGCTATAACTGATTTATAAGACACTGCACATAAAACTACCATTAAAGTGGCATTTATGGCAATGAGAAAAGCATTCCGGCACCCTTGAGATGAGAGAAGTAATGGCGAGGGGATGCTATACTATGCGGTCATGAATGCCATACTGACATTGAGGAGAACAAAGTAGAGCAACCTGTACCTTGCCAGAGCCCAAGCTAGTTACAGAAGAGCTACTGATGGTTTTGATTTCCCCACAACTCTGTGCTAAGGATTTTCTATTGGCTACTTTTAGCCAATACCCCAGCTGGGATGTTTATTTGCTGCCTTTGGCTTGCTCCCCACATGCCAGCCTGGGCACCTATCTCCATCTGCTAATTAGGAACAAGGACACCGGTGGAACTGACCTCAGATGGGCGATAAATTGCCCTGTTTGAATATCAGGCTTTTCTGCATCCCATACCTCATCTGAAAAGGAATCTTATGTTTAAAAGAATGGCTTGCAGTTCTTCATACTAGTTTTTTTGTTTGTAACTTTCCTATTGTCCTGGAATAGGATGAGAGTTTGCAAATACTGCTGGAAAAACATTTGGGTCAAAAATTTCCCTGAAGAAATCTAGTATTTTTCTATTTAGTTCGGTAACTTCTTACTAGCCCCTGGGATGAAGATATTCCTCGGTGTCCTATGCAGTTTTTGACGTGTGGCTAATGCAACATAGTTTCCTGGGAGGATGTTTTTCAAAAAAAGTGACCTTCTGCTGGGAAAGCAACATAACAACTCAATTAAAAGAAAAAACAAAGGTCATACCAATTTCCCTACCCAGCTAGAAAAATAAAGCAGTGGGAAATATAAGCTGCATTTACATTAACATATGGGAATTTAAAGAGTATCACATGGAAACTCATTGATAGAATATAGTAGAATTCCATTTTAGGATGCCTCTGGAGAAACAAGTGATGAAGTTATTAAAATTTATATGAAAATGTATTAATCAATCATGTTAAAGCATTCAGTCTGGAGGAATGAATGCTGCCTAGGCAGAAGCAATCAGCAGTGGGAATCATGGTCCCTGGTCCGTCATGGCTTCTTGTCTGATTTTGGAGATGTTACTTTTGTCTCAACTACTTAGCATAGAAACAGCTAAGCACAAGAAGCAATGTAGGACTTTTCAAGTGTAAATGTTAGGTATAAGAGTGCTGTTAATATCCCTTACCCACAGCGCAAGTAGACCCATCCTGAAGTCATAGAGCTGCTCTCCTTAGCAAGCTACTCCATGCAATCCCTTTCACAGCACCCAAGTTCGCTGATCACTTCCTTGGGAGACTTCTAGGGCAGCTAGCATTGCAGGGGTTATCAGCCAAGGGACATCCCCAAATCAGGATCAAACATAAATTGACCTTTACCTCTGTAAGCCTCATATTTATTTATTTTTTTTCTGTTGCAAAAGTGATTTGCTCTTTATTTACTTCAGAATAATAACAGTGAGACACAATTCATTAGTGTCTGTAAATTGCTTGGAGATGCTGCCATGAAAGGAGCTACAGAAGTGAGCAGAGTATCTTTTTCATTAGAATTATATGACAGTGTCATTAAGAGAGTTTTCTGGAAACAGTTTAATCCACCACTAGAGCAACAGTCCTGGGAATCTGTTACCAAACAATGAGATGGTAGATGCTTCTTCCCAAATTCTCAGGAATGTGCCCCTTCCAAAATTTGCCTTCAGAAATACATCTCTTCCAAAATGTGAGATTTCTCTTGATCAGAAAATTCAAATGTGTTCTATTTGGCAAACACCTCACAGGTATGAAGTAGTTGAATTTTCACAGTCAGAACTCTCCAAAGTCTTCAACTTGCATCTCATAAGTGTACAAAGAGCATACTCTTGCTCATTTGACCCTAGTCACATACGTTGATACTCAGCTGGGTCTTAGGTAGCCCCCTGCATGCTACAGAGTTTCAAGTCAAGATCCTAGAGGCCTATTTCACACAGAATGACAGAATGTTAGGGATTGGAAGGGACCTCTGGAGATCATCGAGTCACTACAACTTGATGGCTCTAGCCAGGCACCATTATGCAAAGCTGCGATTCCAGGGAGGAGTGACTGCAAAGAAGTGAAAGGGAAGGCTAGCTTAGAGTCTTCAAGAATGCAAAATGAAGTACTTGGCACGTTTCATCTGGCACAATTTAACTCTCAAGTTCCTAAAAGAAATGAACATTAGGACTGCTAGGAAGACCTGGAGGATCCATGTTGCTGTTGGCTGGCACAGAGCCTACTGTTTCATCTCTGTTTGATGTGTGCTAGGTCTGCTTCCAACCGCTACAACAAGGGGACACCAGTAAAGGCAAATGATGAATAAAGGCAATGCCTAGCTAAACTGGTTAGCAGTAGTAGGTGGGTCTCCTATGGCATATATATATACCTGATGGGCCAGCAACTTATTTCAGTTCATAGAAACACTGCATGCTATAGCCATCTCCCTATCACCTCTTAGGGCAAGTGCCAGCAAGTATACAGTGTAGTTATATGGAGAGCTGACACTAAATTCCTGTGTACTTTTAGGTACCTACCGGGAGTGCAAATGAGGATTTGAGAAAGATGCCAAAGAGTTCCTTGAAATGACATTAAAATTTTTTGGTGGATTGCTGTGATGAAAGTCACTGACAATGAACTGTCTATCTGAGACTGTTGCTCTAGCAGGTTTCTTAGACATCAGGATACATACCTCTGGGTCCTAAAAGGTAGGTCAAGGTTAAAGAAGGAAAAGGATGCCCATGGTGAGGGGAGTGGGGGCTTGTATAAATGAAAAGAATAGTGTTCTCAATGGCGTTTTTATAGAAGACTGGATTGTAGGTTAAATCCTCCCAAAACTGTATAGGAAAGCTCTAAAATAATAAAGCATACATTTTTTCTCCATCTAAAAACCAGTTTTTTACTTAAAAACAGCTGGAAATTTTGACCAGAGATGTATGGTTTCTGGAAGCACTGCTTTCCAGAAAAATGTATACCTTAGCCAAACGACCTCCTTTCTAAGCTATCCTAGTCATTGTCAGCTGACCAGCCAGCTATAAAAATAACGGGGTTCTGTAGATTTACTGATGTATGTAAAAACTTAGGCTTCAGGTAATTCTACATCTCAGCCAAGTGTTCCATGAATGGTGACAAGTATGAGCCTGCCAGTGGAGCTGCTTGATAAATGGAATACCTTAAGACTTCAGCCACACTCATAGTAGCATTTTATCACTGTTTTTTTCATGACATTCTTCCTTGTCAGCTGTTTGGAAAAGCTATTTTTTAAATCTGAGAACATGTTCTTCCCTCCCTTCCTGTATTACTCCATCCTCAGAGATGGCTATCTGGGGCTTCACTGAAGGCACATGAAGTTACTCTTCAAGATACTGTAAATTCCACCACCTTTTCTTCTAAATCTAGAATCTTCTCTTATAAATCTATAACCTGTGCAGTTATTAGACCTTAAGAAGCTCCAAGACGTCACACCACTAAAATAATTTAATGAGCATTTCTAATGACAACTCTTGTGTTCAGAATAAAACATGCAATAGCAAACTCCTTTCCAAAGGCTTGAAGCTAAGAATTCTTATGGACTGAATTATTTGCTTCCCTAATGCATTCACCAACTGCAGCAAGCTGATTACAATACTGGATATTGTATAACCTTTCAGTTCCTGGTCTGTAGAGCAGGAACTTTCTGTTCCTGGTCTGATGCATTGTTAACCACATACTACGGGTATGTCAAATATTAAGAGGAGAAAACAGAATTTACACTGTCTGCTGGCAGGGCAGTGATTTCAACATTGTCCTTTTGGAATAATAAAAAGTAAAGAAATCAAGAACAGGTTTTGTAGGAAGTCATTCTTCAGTGAGAACTGTACCTGTATGAGAAGGCAACAAACAGACAAAAGCAACACACCCACTGTTTGAAGTGCAGCAGCTTGTAGTAAATACGTGATGATGGCCATTATGCAAAAGCCTTTAATACAACACAGTCAAATTCTACTAGATAATTTGATGGGTTAGCTAGAAAGCAGCTTGCCAAAGGAAACCTTCTTCAGGGTGTAAAGGCAATTCTGTAATACCTTACTGACTTAACTTTATGTTCCTATTAAGAAAGAAATGCACATACTAATTTTATGGGACTGGGGTAAAGGGGAAATGGACTTTTAAGAAGCAGCAGCAGCAGAGTCCAACATAACCTGTATAGGGAACTTCCGAAATTCTGAAACCTTACTTTTCATTTGAATGAATTCCAAAAGAACCTAAGTGCAGACTAGAATTAAACAAACATGAAAACTGTATAAAACAAATACTCATTAAATAGATCTGTAATTTGCAAGAAACTCACAGTAAACTCCTTTTGAGCTGTGACTGGTAGAACATTTAAATCACAGAAAGGACTGTTTTCTGGGGCCCTGAAAATTTAAGCAATAGTTTTCAGGAAAGAAAAGGTAGAGTGAAAGCAATTATATAAAATTAACTGCTTTATTCTTTTTAGGAAATACAGTCAGGATAGTTTTAATGAAGAGTATTTTACTACTTTAAACAGCAACAGTATATTTGATCTTACAGACTGTATTTACAGATGAGATTTCAATTTCTGCCATCAAGAATTTGTAATCTGAGTTTTATATTCAGGGTCGTGAGACAGAGGTTGAATTTACACAGCAAAGTCAGTGGATCTCAAGCATAGACTTAAACCCCTGTTTAATGATAGTTTGGGTACACTGCCACATGCTTTCTTGAACTGGTGCATCTATTGAGCAAGCCACTACAGCATGATTATTATTTAACCTGTGTTGAGTTCAAAAGAATTATAGTCACTGCCAAGTCACCTTTATTCACTAAGTGAACAACATGGCTGGTCTGATAACTACAGTGGCTGAGAACATCTTCCATACACCGGAAGAGCAAGAGGCTCTGGAGATACCCACCTCAGCTAACTGTAAAATTGGGATTAAGCAATATCAACTAAATTCCTTGTAGAAAGAGGGAAAGAAGCTGTCATTACCCAAGGGAAATTTTAGATACATTTTAAAGGGGCCTCCTGATGGTTTCTAAATTTCCGCATTCTAATTTGCATGTCTAGACTTTGGAAAGTGTCAAAAATGGCTTTTTGTTTCAAAATGACATGTACATGTGTAAATCATACAGAATCTGCATTAAAATACATTGTTTGGGCTATGCAAACAATTTCTTCTCTTTCAACATAAATGACTTTTGATGCTGACTTCTGTGCATCAAGGTTTAGAGCTGGGTCCCTGGCATCCCTGAGTAGCCCCTGCAGCAGAAGGAAGCAAAAACGCTTTTCCTGGTGCTGGAGTGCAGGGAGGCAGCTGCACTCATGTAACCCTGCTGCTCTGATATGCCACTGTAGGCTGTAATGACAGCCACACGGAGCACAGCATGCCTGTCACCGCTCCCCTTCATGGCAGGGCTAACTGGGTTGAGGGAGAACAAAGGAGACATAGAACTTTTTTGCTTCATTATTCAACTGCTTCAATTTCACCAAGCAGAATTCAGATATCACTGAGGATTTCAGCATCTTCTTTGGAAAGTCTGCCCCTGGGCCATTAAAAATGCTTTCAATAATAAAATTAACTTGCCTCTTGATATCATTATGCCTGCTGTTTCAGATCAGTGATTTTATTAACAGATAACACTGATAAAGATTTATTTTGATGAGATTTTTTAGGGCTTTTAAATATCACATGGAAGTTCTCAGCTCTTTGGCTCCTTACAGTGCTGATTAGGATGGTCTCTCTGTTTCATTCTTTCCCATATTTCCAAAACAACCATGAGATAAAATAGAAAAGCACACAGAGCTGAAGAGATACACTTTAAAGAAATAATTCTGCCAAGAAATTCTGAAAAATCTTTTCAGGTCAGTGTCATTTTTGTAACTGATCTTACCAGCTCTATCCTTCTTTGTATTTCTTCCCTCAATAAACACTCCAAATATTCTTCCTGTGCTCCTCCTAAGTAAGGCAACTTGAAAATATGCCAAGCAGCTTGATTTGGAATTTTTTCCAGAATTCAGTGAGCTTACACATTTTACTGAACCATACACGTTTCTTGAAACCTACTACCTGACACGAACCTGTTCAGGTGCCAAGAAGAGTGATGGGAAGCACCTACTTACATTTCAGCTCCAGTTTGATGAAGTCAGTGTTCCCCAGATTCTCAAGAAACACCCCATCCGAGGCCGACGTTTTGAAATAGAAAGAGATGTCTGCGCTGGTTTCCCCTTGGAAGGTGGAGAAGTGAAGGTAGGATGATGAAGTAACAAAAGAAGCTGCGTTCCAGTAATTCCCTGCATGGGAAAGGCAGGAAAAATATATGTTTCAGAGCTCTCTTGAAGCTGTCTGAAAAACTGAAGCTTTTAATGTCAATATATGCTACAGTGTTGTCTATGCTGAAAAAAAACCCAGGCGCCTTGACTCTACTACCTCCTTTTTGGTTTTCTGGATCTGGTGTGTCAGATTTCAGAAGGCAGAGAAAGTTACTGTTACCTTTATTTTCAAGTTCCCAATTTATCATATTCAGTCATCCACAAATGTGTTCCTACTACATATTTAGTATAGTAAACTGAATTAATGGGAGATCAGACAGATGGGCCAAACACTAATTTGGTGACTGTTTCACCTCAGGTACATGTTTTGATTTCATACATTGCTTCATGTGTATCTTATCTGTCTTAAAATTTACTCAACAGAACTACACCCATTTCTTTAGAAAATGCATCCATGTCTATTAGAAGTCTATTAATAGATAAAAAAGCAAAAATCCAATAAATGAAGCTAAGCAATACAATTAACATATGCCCCAACAGTCCCCTAATAAATTTCCACTGGAGTAATATAATAATTATAATAATAATAATATTCAAGAACTATAAAAATACTTCAGCTAGCATGCCAGTCAACATTCTGTGCAAGGTAGCATTACATTGCAAAGACAAAAAACTGAGAAGAAATAGGTGATATGGTAAGCCAATGAGAGACTAAAACGGTTAATTCTACTTTCACCAGGATGCTTTTGCATCAAGATTCAGAAATTTATTAAAATATCACTCATTAACTCACCACAGCTGAGTCCTTAGTATTCCAGCTAATAAACACATGAAAAAAACTACTTTCCATTCTTAAAAAATCCCAGAGATTGATTTTCTCTTATTTGATTGCTGAACTAGGTGATCATGCTATCATTTCTCTGGTTAGCACTGGATGAATATGAATGAGCATGCTGAAGCTCCAGAAGCTCAACACTGCTAATACATAACACCACTGGCCCACACCCAAGTCCAAAGCGTTACAATTTGTATAATTTATTAACCTGTATTCAAATTTAAATCAAACATCTGAATTAACAGAAGAAGGCTTTAGTTTGAAATACATGAGTACATACAAGGCAATAGCATTCCGTATTTCTATCCCATCTCCTCCATTTAATTCTGCCTCTGTCAAGAATGCAAAATGAGAGGCTTTGGAAAAACAAGCAGCTTTCCATTTACTCTAATGCATCCCAGGAGGAAAGCTGTAACTGAGATTTTGTGTGTATGTGTGTACATGCATGTGTGAGAAATGAAAATGGGATTAAATGCGCATTCATAAAACAGATATATGGCTTTGTGACTAAACCAGTTAGGCTAGGTCAGCTGGTTTTCAACATGTATTACTGTTTACCCTATTTAGACAAACTGGTAATTTCCAGATTGAATATTATTAATGATTCCTATAGAAATGTCAATAATCTTAATACCATAAAAAAGCAAAAAAAGTCTGCTAACTAATTGCAAGGTCTTTCTCTGAATACATACCTAGTCATAAAGCAACACAGATAAGAAAGTTTTGGAATTTTCTTTCATTCCTGGTGTCAGGTGTCTTTCCATCTCCCACTTCTCAGGGTGCTCCCTCAATACTAGCATTACTTATGGTCTAGGCGCATGAGTGCTTTCTCAATAATATGTTAGTACAGGATTCAGATGGACTTCCATATATGCTTTCCCACTTGCAGATGTACCTGCACATCTGCATTTTCTTCTCCTGTGAGCTACAGATATGCTAGATGCTGCAGACTCTTAAACCAGGTTTTACTCTTCTTGCTGAATGAACTCAAACGAAGTAAGCGGGATTTTAACAAAAAATTGAGAATATATTGATGCAATCCTTGTAAGGAGCTGCCCTGAATAAACTTCTAGAAATGCTTGCATGTCTTTATAAATCAAGAACTTTAGACCCCTACCTTTACGTTCTCTGAATATTACCCAAGTTATAAGCCTAAAACACAAAGAACACAAGACAAGCAAAAGAGCTGTGAAAGCTCCAGGGAATCTGTTATGAAATTCAGGCATTAATGGAGAAAAAGATCTCTTCAGAGGCAGGCTCTTCAGCCACCTCAGTATTCCAAACGAGAGTAGGGTGAATATTCTAGCTATGTCACGGTCCAGCCAAAGAGTGTGGCTGCAATGGGCTCTGCTGTCAGGCTTCCTCCTCTGGCTAGGGATGCTGACTACAGCCCAGCCTTCCTGCCAGCATCATCCAGCCCTCAGTCACTGCACGCCAGTCCTACTTTCACACCATGCTCACATCTTCTGTGAGCCTCACACGGCTCACCAACTAGAAGTCAGACACTTGGCTTAACTAATCACTTCCACAGATGCATTGACAATGGCTTTGTTGAAACGATCATATTTTTATTTTGTCAAGTCCTGCTGCAATGAGATCCTAGTCCCTGAACTGCAGCCTCCACTGCAATACAGTGTATTATTATCATTACTACTACAATTAAGTAAGAGTTGGAGCTGCTATATCAAACAGCAGTTTATTTGGTATATTTTATTCATTTTTTTTTTAATTATCTTGCAAACTTGAAAGAATTAAATGTAATTCAACGTAGACCCAGTTTGCAAGTCTGGGACACTGTTAAGTTGAATCCTTAACTATAACAGCCCATGACCAAAGTGCAGGCTTGCCTCTACAGGGAAATAATTTTCACTTGCATGCCATCACTCCTTTGTATAGTCAGAGGAGAAATTGTCACTTCCTTAGGTTTTGAAGTAAAATACAGATTTCAGAGTTTTTAGGTATTAGTTGTGTGTTTATTTAAAAGGATCCAGCTGTGTCGCTTAAGATTTCAAACCATCACCACAGTACACTTAAAAGAACTACACTATGAAGTACAACTGCAGGGCTGGACTGGCAGATGGGTTCATAGCTAAATGCATGTCACCATGTTGCTGAGACAAAAATCAATCCATTTTTATTTAGTGCTATAGCTAGACTACTGAAGAGGTCTATCACTAAGGCTTCTACATTTCATTCAAAGTGCTGTGATTTGAGTCTGCAGAAAGACTTGGCTGCAGATGCTACTGCTGAGAGGATAAATACAAATAGTGCAGATTGAATGGGAAAACCTGCAGCTTGAGAGAGACATTTTCAAAGACTATTCATAACAAATTCCTATAAAGACAAAATTGTGTTCTCACACATTGGTATATACATTAATCTCAAAACACTTTCAGGGGAAAAAGACATTTTATTAAGAGTACAATGGAGATGTTTTGCTAAGCATACATAATGATTTTTATCACAAAATGGTATATTTTGATACGAAAGGGAATGCCTAAGGAAATCTTGAATAAAAATTCACTGTACACATGTTATTATTGTTACTTACTAGGAACCTTTGTAAGTCACTATGCCTCAAAATTTTCTTGGCACATTGTCACACTCCTGTCCTCAAATAGTTTGAAGATATTGTTCCTACAGGTATTCTTCTCCCACTTCAGGCTGAGCAAGCATTAGATGGAGGAAACTGGGACTGGGACTTGAACCACAGGGTAGATGTTATGGCAGCAGGGATAACTAACTTATAGGAAGTGGGAAAGGGAGTTTATTTAGAAAGAACACTCTAAATGCTCTGTTTGTAATCCATCTTGTTAGTAATTACTGTGTCATGATTATTGCCTAGGGGTAAGTGGACCTTACAAATGGTATGCTTATGGGCCATGATTAAGAAAGTCTTGCAAGAAATATTCTGCTTTGTAAGAAAGTCACTCAAGCTAGGAGGGATAGTATTTTTCAGGGACACAGTAGGCTTGCAAACATTAAGATAGGGAAGTCAGAAGGGCTCCTATTTTGAACATGGAAAGAAAGAGGTGGTCAAAGACACACCATCACTTTCTTTGCCCTTTCTCCCTCTGACAGCTAGAACACTATAAAAGCTAAAGATTACTTTTATTGTATAGTCTGAAATGTAACATTATAATTGTATTTTCTTCCTTCTAACCTCATCTATAATTCTGTAACCAAGACCACAGCTCTGCTGGACAGTTATGTTGTTTTAAGCTTGCTTAGTGTTTAAAATCAGATTTAAACCAATTACACAGGTACAGAGTATGCTACTATTACGGAAGTACAAATAGAAATAAATCAAGACACCAGACAAGCCTTTTCAGTTGTTTGCAACCCAAGATAAACCCAAATATGGCTGTGTTTCCCACAAAGTTGCATGTTTCTTGGTGATGCCATTAAGCCTTAGGAAACATGGCACATGGAGGCAGGCAAGGGAAGAGCTGGCCACAGCCCCAGAGGAAACTGTCATGGATGTTTGCCTGGATCCAAGCAGGGGTGAGAGCACTAGTTGTGCCAGAGGGACCACGTAACACTTCATGAGTCTGTTTTCAATTTGTGTCAAGGTTGCTAACAGCTCTGGTTATCTGCTGTGGAAATTAAAATCCAACTCATTAAGCTCCTGCAAAACAGCCTTACCTCTTTCTCATTAGCTTTGCTAACCCTGAGTTACTGTGCTCTTTATAATTTGTATGATCCAAAGCCTCTCTTCTACAGTTCCATAAAGACTCAGGCTCAGACAGAACGCTGCACTGTAATTACAAAGGTGTGATTTTTACAAGAAACATGACAGTCTGTAGCCACAAGAACTCACCCAGCCTACAAAGATTAATGAGCAGGGACACCTTAAATCTCAAATAAAAAGCTGAATAAAGATTGAAGATTTTTCCCGTGAAGTCCCACCTCAGGAAGGAGGAAGGAGGTGGTGCCATAAGACTGACAAGGACAAATTCACCTCATCCTGAGTTATGCAACATGGACTGACATCTTTTAATGTGTGGTAGTTCTGTAACTTGATAACACCGAGTCACTGTGCTTATAGCAATCAGCCTTTCAGCTTCTCCCTTGCAATATTTTTGTCCAGAACTCCCTTGCTAGCTCCCATCAATATCTTCTTTCTTAGCATGATTGAAATTCATGCTTTAACACCATCAATTTCACTTTTACATTTAAACCCCATTGAAATGGATAATGTCAATAGCAGAACTGTAAAAGACGTCAGTGCTTTTCGCCCTGCTAGGCAATAGCACTAGAGAACGAATGCTGCAATGTCAGGCAGCTCTTATGTATTACAATAGACCAAAAACCTCCAGGGCCCTCATCTGCAGCAAAACAGATTTTCTATCAAAACCATTATGTGAATAAAATGTAAGAACAGTCTCCTATTTCAGAGAAGATGGATGTGTGAATGGAAAACTCTTCTGTGCCACAAAGTAATGGACTGAAATTATCCATATAATTATGCTCAACAAATCAAGGTGCTTTTTTATTTTTTTTTTTCCATTCTGGGAGAGAGGAAGCTATGCATGCACACTAAGAACAAGTCTGGATATCAGTACAGCAAAAATTACAGCTTTGATTAAAGTCTTCAGATCTGCATAATGAGTGGAATTGGCCCTAATAGAAACCAAATTATCTGTTGGGCTTTATCCAAATTCATTGTCGATGACAAAAAAGGGGGGAAAGAAGGAGGAAAGATATTCCAATCAAAAAAGAATGTCACAAATTACTCAGAAAACAAAAGTAAAGTCAAAGAAAATTGAGAGTGTTTCTTGCCACTGTGTTCTGAGTTGTACCTTATTTTGAAAGGTGTAACTGCAACCTTGAAGCAAGGCAGACCCTGTTCTGTCAATGGTGCTAACCTGAGTGGGGCTGAGAGCACAGCTTCACTCTGAGAAGGGGGGAGAGGAGAGCAAGGATGGCAAGTCGTCAGCATAATTTGTGCTTTGCCAGGAGAACTACAATGCTAGTGCCGCCTTCTTCCTCACTGAAGGGTCTCCTCGGTGTAATTTTGGTTGTGCTAACATGCCTTTACACCTTTGTTCTTCACTGGTCCTGGATGACTTGAAGGGTACCAGCAGATTGGAAATCAGTCAACGTAACCCCCATATATAAGAAGAGATGGAAGGATTATCTGGGAAATTACAGGCTTGTTAGTTTGACTTCAGTACCAGGGAAGCTGATGGCGCAGAACATCCTAAGTACAGTTATGCAGTGCATGCAGAACAACCAGGTGAAAAAGCCCAGTCAGCATGGGGTCATGAAGGGCAGGTCCTGTTTGATTAACCTCATCTCCTTCTATGACCCGCTTATTGGATGAGGGAATTCCCGTGAATGTTGTCTACCCTGACTTTAGCAAGGCCTTTGACAAAGTTTCCCACAGCATTCTCCTAGAGAAGCTGGCTGCTCCTGGCTTGGATGTGCACATGCTTTGCTGGATAAAAAATTGGTTGGATGGCCAGGTCCAAAGAGTTGTGTTCAATGGAGTTAGATCCAGTTGGTGGCTGGTCTCAAGTGGTGTGTCCTAGGGCTCAGTGCAGGGAGGTGATCCTGCCCCTCTACTCAGCCTTGGTGAGACTGCATCTTGAGCATTGTGTGCAGTTTTGGGCACTGCAATAAGAGAAGGACATGGAGGTGCTGGAGAGGGTGCACGGAAGGGCAACTGATTAGGGGTCTGGAGAACAGGTCTTGGGAGGAGAGGCTGAGGGAGCTGGGGCTGTTCAGCCTGGAGAAGAGGAGGCTGAGGGGAGACCTCATTGCTCTCTACCTAAAAGGAGGTTGTAGTGAGGTGGCTGTTGGCCTCCTCTCCCTAATGACTAACGATGGGGCAAGAGGAAATGGGGTCAAGTTTTGCCAGGGGAGGTTCAGATTGGATATTAGGAAAAATTTAATCACAGAAAGAGTGGTGAGGCATTGGAACAGGCTGCCCAGGGAGGCAGTGGATGCACCGTCCCTGGTGGTGTTAAAGAAATGGGTAGATGTGGCACTTCAGGAGGTGGTTTAGTGGTCACAGAGGAGTAGGGCTGATGGCTGGACTTGATCTTGAAGGTCTTTTCTGACCTTAATGATTCTATGTCACACTTACTGTATGTTTTACTGCACTACAGAAAATTTATAAGTAATCTAATATATAAGGTAAGTTCTGCATATCTTCTTTGTTTTCTGTGGTACCCCTGAAACCAGTTCCATCCTCCTCCAGTGCTGAATTTACTTGATCCTTGGTGAGTTGTTTATAGCCCTGGCGTCCCTTGTATCAGTCAGAGCCCAAACTTGTAACACCCCATGCCTATACTCCTCTGCCCTGAATCCCATGTTCCCAGTTTTCAAGGCCATAGCTATCATACCAGGTGTGTATTCCTCTGCATTGCCCTGTTGTGTTAGTCACCAATACCTCATTCTGCACAAAATAACTATTTTTTACTAGTAGCTATATAAAAATGTAGTTGTGCCTTAAGATGATACGCAAAAATAAACACACTAGGCATGCCCTCCCTGTCATGCTAAGAACATGATGTTTCAGCTACACAAGTAAAACAAAGCTTGAGGTAGGGGCCAAAAGTGTGCAAGCTTGGCAAGCCTGTGGCCTTGCATCCTCAGTACAATATCCACAGACTACAACTAGAGTTGGCAATACTGCATTTCTTGGGCTATGGGTTTACAATTTATCAACATTGTGGCAGAGTACCATTTGAAAAGAAGCATGTAAATTACTACTTAATTTAAAATGAAGATGGTAGTGTCCTGATTTACTTAGTCCAAACATGAATCAAGAAAAATAAATTAAATGGAATTACTACACAAGACATTGGCTTAATGGCAGGAAAGTCCTTCGGCAACACACAGGAAAAATAATCCCCGAGTCAACAGATGAAGAGTGTATTAACACTGCATAACAGCAAACTGAATTACACCATTTCAGACTAAATAATAATATAGGTTAGATTTCAATTTTCAAGATAAGCTCTGTATCTTTCAACAAAGTAACAAATGGCTGGAAGTCCAGAATACAACCTGCTGAGATTATCAACACATCTAAAGATGAGTTCAGAGTTAGCAAAAGAGAACAGTTGGCTCTGCTGTGGTGACTGTCACATTAAAGACAATTCAAATTTTAAAGGTTAAATGATAGCTTTTAGTAAAAATAAAAAAATATTTTTTTTTATAATTACCTCTAGTAGCCTGTGGGATTGTAATGGAATGCATTTAGAAGAGAATAGAGTAAAAAAGATTCATTTGGTTGGAAGGGACCTGCACTGATCAGCAAGTTCAGCTGCCTGACCAATTCAGGGCTGACCAAAAGCAAAAGCACTGGCTATCAAGGGCACTGTTCAAATGTCTCTTTAATGCTGACAGGCATGGGACATTGACCACCTCTCCAGGAAGCCTCTTCCAGAGTTTGACCACCCTCTCGGTAAAGAAATGCTTCCTAATGTCCAGTTTGAACCCCTCCTGGTGCAGCTTTGAGCCATTCTCACACAGTCTATCACTGGGTCCCAGGGAGAAAAAAATCAGCACCTCCCTCTCCACTTCCACCCCTCAGGAAGCTGTAAAGAGTCGTGAGGTCAATCCTCTGCCTCCATCTCTCCAAACAAGACAAACCCTATGCCTCAGCTACTCCTCCCTCATAGGACATGCCTGCCAGCCCCTTCATCTGCTTTGTTGCCCTTCTCAAGACACGTTCAAGTACCTTAACATCCTTTTTGTATGGTGGGTCCCAGAACCACACACAATACTCAAGGTGAGGCTGCACCAGCACTAAACACAGTGGGATAATCAATTCTTGGACCTGCTGTTCATGCTGTGTTTGATGCATGCCAGGATGTGGTTTGCCCTCTTGGCTGCCAGGGCACACGGCTGACTCCTGCTGAGCCTGCTGTCAGCCAGCACCCCAAGAGCCCTTTTGCAGGGCTGCTCTATAGCCACTTCTCTCCCAATTTAGCCTTGTGCTTGGCATTACTTTATCCCAGGTGCTGAATTTGGCATTTGGACTTGTTAAAATTAATCCCTTTAATTACTGTCCAATGCTCCAGTCTATCCAGATCCCACTGCAAGGCCTCTTTTCCCTTGAGAGAGTCCCCAGCACCTCCCAATTTGGTATTATGAGCAAACTTGCTAATGGTGCATTCAATGACTGCATCCAGATCATTGATAAAAAGATTGAGCAGAACTGGCCCTCAAATCAAGCCCTGACGAACAGCACTGGTGACTGGTCGCAGCTGGATGTAGCTCCATTCACTGCAACCTTTTAAGTCCTGCCCCTCAGCCAGTTCTTCACACAGTGCACCATCTAACTGCTCATCTCATGGCTGGTCAACTTGTTCAGAAGGATGCTGTGAGGGATAGTACCAAAAGCCTTACTAAAATCCAGAAAAGCTACATCCACCTCCATCCCTTCACCCACTAGGTGGGTGGCCTTAATGTAGAGGGATATCAAGTTAGTTAGACTGAATTTTCCTTTTGTGAACGCATGCTGACTGTGCCTGATGATGGCATTGTTCATCAAATGTCTTTCAGCAGTACCCAATAAAATCTTCTCCATAATTTTTCCAGGAACTGAAGTTAGACTAACAGGTCTTTAGTTTTCTTGGTCTTACCTCACACCCTTCTTGTAAACTGAAATAATACTGGCTAGCTTCCAGTCAGCAGGGACCTCCTCAGACCTTTGGTGGTTGATTGAGAGACGTCCTGCCATAACAAGCACTAGCTCATTCAGAACTCTGGGATGAATCACATCAGGTTCCATGGACTTGTGAACATTCAGCTGTTCCCTTACAATTTCAGTGTCCACAAATGGAAAGTCACTGTTCCCACAGTCATGGTCCTTTGGCTCAGGGGAGCAGTCAGTCCAAAGTCTATCAGTATTATTAAAGACTGAGGCAAAAAAAAAACCCACCAAATGCCTCAGCTTTTTCTTCTCCATATTAGTCAGAGAATTACCTTCAACAAGTATTAGTCCAATGTTTTCTTTAGACCTCCTCTTGTTATTAATGTACTTAAAAAAGCAAAAAGCTCTTCTGGTTATCTGAAACAACACTGGGCAGTTTCAACTCTAATTGAGCTTTGACCTTTCATGTCTTCTCCCTGCATAAATAAACCATGGTTCTGTAATCTTCTAGCAAAGTCTGACCTTGTATCCAGAGATCATACAATCTGTTTTTCGTCTTGAGCTCCATGAGGAGTTTCCCGTTCAGCCAAGCGTCTTCTGCCCCACTTGCTTTACTTATGAGACAGTGGAATTGCCTGGTCCTGTGCTTCTAAAAGGTGGTTCCTAAAGACTGATGAGCACTCATGGACTCCTAAGCCCTCAAAAGCAGTTTCCCAGGGTACTCTGCTAAGTAACTCCCTGATTAGCTTAAAGTTTACTCTCCTGAAGTGCAGGGTAGCAACTCTGCTGCCCTTTTTTCTCATGACACTGAACATTTTTAACTCAATTGCATGATTACTGTGGTCAAGACAATCACATATCACCACATTCCTGAGTCCTTCTCTATGCAGAAATTCTTTCCTAGTTAGTTTACTGAGTACCCATGACAAGGAGTTACCTCCTACAACTTAAAGAATTTCCAAGACCTGCTCATCATATTTTGGCTGATCATCTGGTTCCTTCTGAAGAATGGGGGTGTTAAAAACCCTGAGAGATGGGGGGAATCTGTCTGAATTGGGCTGAGAGTACGCCTTTGTTAGGATTTGCAAGGAGGCTTGCAGGGGTCTAGAGCTGCAAAGCCAGGAATGGATCAATATGTTCAGATGCAGGCAAATAAGAAAGTACATTTGAGCTGAAAAACTGTGCTTATGGATTTCTGTAATACACCTCAAAGTAATTGCCTCAGGCTTCTCTTCTGGAAGTTCATTGCATATGTCTTTTCTGAAAGTGAGATCTTGAAAAAGGTTAACTGTCTCTGTGCATTTGAGGGGGTGATCTTCCATTAATGCCCTTGCCTCCTCCAGTTGTAGGAAGGATGTTTGGTCTCCAATTCACAGTCTTTTGGCACTTCTTTTACTGCTAATGCCAAAAGTCCTTGCACGCTTGCCACTGCTGTGACAATGGTTAATCTCATTACAGAATTTGTCACCTTTACATACAGGTCTGAAGCCTCAAACTCCTTTATGCAGAACAAGATACTTAGGAAAAAGTCTTTCAGGAATTACAAATGCAGGCTAGCCTTAATTAAGTCTGCCCTACTATCTGGGCTCAACTTGAGTACTATCGTCAGTAAGGAAGGACACTATCCAGCTTACATTAAGAGAGAAGTAAGATGGATAGCAGTTCATCTCCTTGCTGTTACAAATTATCTGTTTTCATAGAGATTCTCAAGTGGCATAACACTTACAAGATATAGATCAATGGATATAAACACAGATGCTAGATTTTGCTTTACTCTGCCAGTCACTGTATTTGCTGAGTGAGGGAAAAGTGCAATCACATTTATCAGTGGAATGTTTGAGTCAATGAAACAGATTCAGTGATGCAGAAAAGTTTCCAGCACCTCCTGTGTTACCTGCAATCATTTTTGGAAGATCATTTTTCAAAAGTCTTGCCTCCTGGTCACAATGCCTACTCACAATGCACACCCTGTCACTGCTGGCATCATTACTTCCATCCATCTGAAGAATGAAAGGTCCTGATCTGGCATGGTTTACAACCTGGAGCTGTGTAATGTGCTGATGGAGTTTTAATGATGCATGTAAACTGGTGTCCTCTCAAGGGAATTTTTTTTAAACAATAACTGACCTGCAAACATCAGCTTGATCACCCTTGTGCCACAGTCAATGCAGTGTGTGGGAATCCTGCCATGACTCCAGAATGGTGAACATTAAATACAGGAACCTGCTGTTGTTCACAAACCATGTTATTAACTACGAGGATCTGATTCTCTATTGCCTTGTAGATGCTGGTGGGTGTTTACAGCTGTGCAGAGCAATTGTAATAGCTTACCATTCCCATCTGGTACTAACCACCCTATGCTCAGCACATGACTGTGCAATATGTAAGGCAAAGACACATGGACAAGAATGGAAGAAAGCAAATACCTTTCTTAACAGCTCACTTCCTCTATGGTACTATATTTACTCCCTGTGCTGTGGAGGTGAACCGTAGGAAAGTGTAGTTCTCAGAGCCTTCCTGTCTGCTCTCCAGATCCTTGGCTAGGTATGTGGACAATGAGATGTAGCTCCGAAGTTCAGTAGAGGCACAGAGCCATTGCACTGACCCAATACCATGTGGACAACATGATCCAATAACCATTTTCATGTCTGCCATTCCCATTTGCTATTCCTGGCATGACTTTTTATAAGAAGGGTGTGCTGGGTAATCTTTACGCAGCTCTCCCCTGGAAGAAAGTTTCTCTGCTTAGGGTGAAATTTTTGTTCCAAAGTGTGGCTTCAAAGTCACCCATGTTTGGCTATGGATCTGGCCTTAGTGTCCTCACTCTCTCACCATCTGATTTGTGTTCTCCTTGAGCAGCTCCACTTTGGATGTTTTGGAAAACATTCTTCAGAATTAAAATGTAAGATGCAATTTAGTCTTGATGTTGCACATTAACTATTCTTCATGTCATTGATTCCAGAATTACCTGTTATTCACAAAGATGATAAAATTATTTTGCATGATCTTCTATTACTGGATGGATTTCAGAGCCTTCTGAACTAAAACTGAGAATATTTAACCCACAAGATATGACTAGGTCCTTTGATGATTCATAGCCCTCTGAGCTCTGATGAAACCTTTGGCTGTAACGACTTCCTTGAAGTATTAATTGAATTCAGCATGTGCACTAATTAAAAGTTATGCTGCTCTACTGTTTATCTGCAGAAATATACTTTTAATTACTCCTTTGTTCATCTCCCAATCCCAATTTCACAGTAATTAAGAAATACTTAAGAGATGTACATCAAACCTTTAGTTAAGGAGTAAAACAATAATCTTCATTCTCATGGTGTCACTCCAGTTTTATGTCACTGTAATATCAGTCCACGCTGAGTCTCCCATAATATATTTACTAGGCCTGTGTTTTTTCTTGATGGTTGCTATTTATGCTATGTAGGTGATCAATTAAGAACATTTGTGAAGAATCTGATTTCTAGAGATGGACAACCTGTGTTGAATCCAAACAGCCAACCTCTGTGGCCTCCCAGACCTAAACTGTTCTAGGAACTGAGAAGAACCAGTAGAGTCCACATTACAGTACTGTTCCAACTGAAGCTTTGGCTAGAATATCTGCTGTATTATGTGCGCTGGCCCTGGACAAACTCATTGATATGCCTATGCTGCCCTAGCCTTCTCCTCTTCAGTCACTAATAGCAGACTTTGCAAGAGGGTCTTTGAAAAGTAATTTTATTACTAGTTTCTATATTGTCTATAGCAGAGAGTCTCCTAATTTGGCTTCATTTGAGCCTTTCTTCCATTTGCTGCCTGTTCCTTACCTTGAAAATAACTCATTAAGACTATCACTGTGCCCAAAGATCTTACTTCTGATCTTATTAGACCTTACAGTATCTCAGCAGTGTTCAAAATCCAAGACTGCAAAAAGACCACTTACAAAATTTCAGTAAAGTGAAAATTTTCCTCTACTGAGTGGTCACTGAGAGACTTGTGCCTGGCTATACTCCCTCTATCCACTTTTTTTTTAATTATTCTTAATATTACCATTAGTGCCATTGCTAATATTGTTATCAGAGAGTAAAGTTACATGGGCAAAGTTACTCAGGTGAGCTCACTGTAGAACTGCAGCTGTCACTCTTTGAGCAGTCACTGCCTAGTCACTTTTCAAATACCATATAGGTGATGCAAACAAATATATGTAGTGTAATAGCAAATCTAAACCAGAGCCCTAATTAATTCTTTTTATACTAAATACGTCATCATATGGATAGAAGAAGGGATCTTTTGAACTCCTGTTGCAGGTAGTCATAAAAAATCTTACAAACTTCAGTGGTAGCAGGACTGAGACTGAGAATGTATGTATATGTTAAAAATGACATTATTAATTTAATGAGGAAAAAACCAACCAGAACTTACAGATACACAAGAAAGATGTATGCATAGCATCCCCCAATAGAAAATTACTACCTTTAGCATAAAAAATATGTAGTACCAATAACCTGTGTTAAAGGCTTGACTTCTCTAAAAACTCTTTCCAATCTCAACTACCCTGTGAAAGAATGAACAGTGACCAGAAAATAAAATTAATAATCTGGTTCTGGCTTAAATAAAAATGCCAAGGAAATCGATCTCATCCAAAAATTGAAATGAAATTAGTATATCGGAGATGAGATGGTTTGTAAAAGCAAAACATTCCTCTACAAGAGATCTGATTCTGACCTCTTTCACATAATTCTGGCATTGTTCTACTGTTCTTGGCATTAAACTCATTTATACAAATCTGAGAGCATTTACTCAATGCTTACATCCCAAATCTTTTCCACCTCAGCCTGCCTTCCTTCCTTCCTTCCTTCCTTCCTTCCTTCCTTCCTTCCTTCCTTCCTTCCTTCCTTCCTTCCTTCCTTCCTTCCTTCCTTCCTTCCTTCCTCCCTCCCTCCCTCCCTCCCTCCCTCCCTTTCCTTCCTTTTCCTTCTCTCTATTCCTTCCCTTCTTTCACTCTATTCCTTCCCACTCCCTTCCCTTCCCTTCCCTTCCCTTCCCTTCCCTTCCCTTCCCTTCCCTTCCCTTCCCTTCCCTTCCCTTCCCTTCCCTTCCCTTCCCTTCCCTTCCCTTCCCTTCCCTTCCCTTCCCTTCCCTTCCCTTCCCTTCCCTTCCCTTCCCTTCCCTTCCCTTCCCTTCCCTTCCCTTCCCTTCCCTTCCCTTCCCTTCCCTTCCCTTCCCTTCCCTTCCCTTCCCTTCTTCCCTCCCTTCCTCATGTTACGTCTCTCCACTGAAGTTATGCAGAAATCTGCACTTCTAAATGAATGTTTCAGCTGCATACGAAATAAAATATCATAGAGACAAACTGATTCCAGACAGTTTTCAAAGCATGGCACAAAGCAGGAAAAGCATGCACATCTAAAACTAGAATTTCCAGAATACAAAAGAAACCCCTTGCAATGAAGATTTTTATCTGAAATGGAAGGATGACTTGGCGTAAAGGCACTGTGCCATAATTCAGTATTTCTAAATTCAATTTATTGGCTCTGACATTCTTATCATACATGACCCTGCCCAAGTTGTTTATGGCTTATGGCTCCAGAGTCCAAGATCTCTGAGATGAAGAAAATACTAATTCTCTCTTCGTAAGTTTTTTTGAATCGTGATTTTGTAGGACTGTCACCATACACAGTCAACTGCAGTTACAATCTTGGGCTGCAAGAGGCAGCTTTTTTTTTTTCAAGCAGATTACTAAACTTTGTTGGCATTTGAACACATTACTGTGATACAAATGTTGACAGTAATTTTCCCTAAATTTATTTCTTACCTTTCCCATTTTCCAAATGCATTGCTGTTGTGTGAAGTCATTGAGTGTCAAAACAGGAAAAACAGATAACACAATTCCTAACATTGTTCTGCTTGCTCAAACGGCAATGTACCAGTGCGGCAACATAATTTAGAATAAAAATATACACATGTGTAAATAAAAGATCTATCAACGCTTAAAAAGCAAAGATGACAAATATTTCACTATGTGTTCAGAAGTAAATGTTTCTTCCCAGTGTTTTTCAACCTTGCCTGAGTGCCATTATTTCATGATGACCAAGATACTCATCACATCCCTTTACTTGTTATGACATTTATTTCCAATAAAAATCATAGAATGATAGAATAGTTTGGGTTGGAAAGGACCTATAAAGGTCATCTAGTCCAACCCCCCTGCAGTGAGAAGAGACATCTTAAACTAGATGAAGTTGCCCAGAGTCCTGTTTAATAAACTACTTTGTTCACTGAAGATTGCTGGTGAATTTTACTCAGGCTTGCTTGAGCCTTGAAGGCCACTCTATCACTTGTGATATCACGCAGCCCAAAGCAGAATGCTCCTTAAGACTCCATTTATCAACTAACCAACTAGCTAACTAAATATCTGCCATGGAAGATGCTAAACTTTTTGAAAGAGAACATCACAGTCACACTTACTATCACACATTTGGTGTGGAGAAAGAGTTCAGGATATACTAAAGAATAAGTGCTTTGTTCTGTATTTGTTCTAAATAAGAAACTACTTTCGAACTGTGAAGAGGTTGGGCTGCTTGACACCAGAGGTGTACATTGCTTTGATCTATGAAGTCTTTCTTCTTCTGTCAGAGGGAAGAGCTGAACTCTGACACTGGATTTGACAATGACAGTCTTTGTGAATGGCAACCTTAAGTTGCATAAGGGCATAAATGGACCAAAATCTGCTTGTATTGCATCAATCGAGACTTCAAATAAACAGTTGAAAGGCAGTCTTGGAGGAAAAAACTGGCTGCACAGAAACTGATATGAATCATGATCTGACTTAGGGAAACCACCTAATTTCACAGGAATTTGTTGTTGCATGACAGCCTCTGTACTTGAATGAAATCTCCTGAAGGACAGAAACAAAAGCAGCATTTCTCTAAGGAAACATTGACATGAGTCAAAAAATGCCTTGGAACAAAATCAGAGCTAACCCTGGAGATGGAAGCGCTTGAGCTGTGAGGGTGCACTGAGGGAGGCCACCAGAGCACATACACTTATCCAGACACGAGAGATGGAGGGTAGGGAGTTGACAGCAGAAGCTAGCCAACACTAAGACAGCTCTCTGTGTTGTGCTGCATTCTTGTCTCTTACCTGCACCAGCTTGGCTGGACTTTGTTAGTATATACAGTGCTGCGCTGCACCTTGTAAACTTAATGTACACCTGTACTCATTACCTCAACTGCAGTTGGACCATCTAAGTGGGGTGGTCTGGCTCAGATTCAGCTGTCATATTAGTCACTATAATGAAAATCAATCTTGCTCCTCCCTTCTCAGACTATAAATAGGCAGCCTGTAACCAGCATTGCATGTGTCCTGTGTAGTCATTGCTAACAAACAGAACAGCTGATAAACTAGACTCCTGATGGTGAATCTTGAAGATACCAAACCTGTAAATGTGACTGCAGGTCACCTTCTCAGCACTCTTGTACTGTTTGTACACACTGAACAGAGCATTTGGCTTCAACCATAACTGATTTGGGGATACTTCACCTGGACCACTGTTGTACTGCATTTATAGGCATTAGTTTCTGAATTCACCATGCATTCTTTGCGAGCTCAAAATACAAATAAAGAGAGGTTAAGACAGGAAATTTGATGAGGAGGAACGAAACCAAACTCTGTTTTTGTCATGAAGGTGTCCTGGTCTAAGCCAGGATGAAGCCAATTTTCTTTTTACTGATTTTTTTTCCTTCAGTAAGCTCCCTTTTAACTAGCAGCAAGTTTTCCAGCTAGTGGACTGATAACTCTGGAATGCTTATGTTACTGCTGAGTCTCCAAGGTCACTTTGTTCTACTTGTTGCATCTGTGGCCTCAAATGCTACAGAAGCAGAAGAGTCGAATCTGCAACCGCCCAAATGGAGAAGTGGACTAGACAGACAGCAGAATTGACCAAAGGTTTTCATTCCATATATATCTATGTAAGCTCAGTAGAAGGTCAGGTATCACGGAAGACAACTTCCTTCCTGCTTCTTCTTCCCTTCTCTTCCATCCATGGCGTCTGGGGAGGACTCCATCTATCCATCACCATTGATCTCTAGGCTCATGTGTTCCCGACCCTCATAACTCTACCCTTATCTCCAGCAGTGCTCCGGGACATTTTGGAACTGCTCACAGCTCAGGAGGGTGCTGCAGGAGTTGCTGGAGGTGGGGGGAGGCAATAGGGGTTTTGCACATTCTTGAACACATTTGTAGATATTCGTACATACTTTCTTTTATCATTAGTATTTAATTAAAGCTCTCTAGTTTAGTTTTCAATCCGGGAAGTCTCTCTCTTTCATTATCTCTCTCCTTCCCTAACTGGGTGGGATGGGGGAGGGGATCAAGAGCATTATTGTCGCTGGTTTGTCAATCCTTAGTCAAACCATGACAGAAGGAAAAACTGATACCCATGTTTATTAAATTGTCTCAGCATAAGTGAATAGTTTTAATGTTTATTATTATGTACACATGTTGGTATTTGTTAGCAGCCCAGGGTCTCTTTGTTTTTCTCTAAATACAATACTTAACTCTTATATCTCTTCTGTGACAGCAGTCTCAAAGGAAAATAACCTAGTATCACATAAAGATGGCCGTTTTCCTCCACACATCCCCTCTTCTTCTTCTTCTCCCTCCCTTCCTCCTTCTCCTTCTTCTTCTCCTTCCCTCAAAATAAACAAACCAGGAAAAATAGAACATATCAAGAAGAATAAAGAGTAAAGATTAAAATTGGATTTTTCTGGGGATGTGAATTAAAGCATTAGCCAGCAAAGGGTTAGCAAAAAATCATCTCACAGCTCAGTCTCTGCTGAGCTCACCTTGTCATTTCTGATTTCATTACGGAGTTTCCAGCAGAATGGATGAACTTGCAAAATGTCCTTTCTCTCCCATTTGCTGAGCACAGTAAGCCAGCTGCTGTGAATGCTGAGGCAATGGGGGCTGGGGAATAGGGTGGCAACAAAAAGTATTACTCCAGCTGCATCTAAAAATGTATGAATTCTGAAGAGAGAGAGCAACAGGTCCTACTTCAGAACAGGGCTGATTGGCTTTTCTAAAAAAAAAAGGTCATGACTCAGTGAAAAGCTCAAGCCCTCACAGGAAGGAAAGAAACATGTTTATAGTCTTCCTATGAGTAGACGAAGAACAATTCTGTCCATAAATATTTATTAGGAAAAGTAAATGAATAGCAGAGATTGAAAGCTTATTGTGCAAATTAAACCTTTTCTGCCACTGTTTTTTTTATTCTCTCCATATGGTAAGTAATTATGCATTATCTTTGGCTTTCACTTATATTTTTACTGAGCAAAATCAGTCTTCTTTGACAAGTGCATATCTGCACTGTTTCCTTTAAGAGACACCATGATGCAAAGGCAAGTTCTTCAGCTTCAATGGCAGTTGATACTGTTGCCCCATCAGAGGGCAGAGGAACACAGAAGCATCATACCAAGGTTTAGCACTATTTGTGTTTTCAATGACAAGGCAACAGTATTAGCAGCCTCTCCCCTCAGGGAAAGAAAACCTGCAGGTTACCAAATCACTAGTTTCTACTCTGTTCTGTTCTACCAGCTCTTGCTCTATTCCCAGTGACATCTAAATCAATTCTTCAAATAACTGAAAGAGCAAACATCCCATGCTAACAGATAAAGTTATGGTTAAAGGATGATTATTTGCAAAGTAATTTGTTTTTTGCACTGCAAAAAGCAAGATGGTAAGCCAAAGTCTAGCCACTGTCTTTGTAAACTCCTAGCTTTGCAGATTCCTCTTTTGTTACCACTTTTTTTTTAATTTGAAAATGAGTATCAGTGGGAGTTTTTTGTGGCCGTCCCTTCCCCCCCCATCCACACATCTATAAACTTTGGCTTGAGAAGGAATGATACACTTTTTTTATCATCTGATTATTTATCTGCAGACTAGTGCAACCTGGCAACCAAACTCATCTTACTCCTCTGTCACCACTTACATAGAATGCTTTTTAAAAATAAACAGAAATACAAGAACTGTGTGCCAAATTTTACTTTAAGACCAGATGGATTCCTTTCTTTAATGAGACGAACCAGTATTTCACTGCATGAATAAGATTACTCTTTAAAATGGATAGGATATATCCTGCTACTAATTATAGATGCAAATCAGGAAATGGTACTTTGACCTTAAAAGCTTTCAGTCCTTCTACAACTTGAATATGCCACTGCTATAAAATCTCTTCAGCTTATCCAACCTGTTTAATATTATAAGGAATTTTATCTGACACTACGATAATTGAAGAGATAGGTTATTGGAATGAAGAATCTGGGAAAAAAAATATCTGTAGGCACACAAAGCTTTGAAGGGCTTTATAAAGCTCTGTGCAGCTTGCCTGCTTAGGCTTTGTAACAACACGGCAAGCATGGCTATTTCTCCTGGACGCAAAGCCTAATGCCCAGTTTTCTGTTTGCTTTAACTCCTGTGAGTATTCCTGCTGAGCAGCTTTGGTAGACTAACCCCTCAGAGTAAAAGATTAAACATTTTCTTCTGTTCCCATGAGTTTCAATCTTGAGGGAAACAGAAATCAAAAGTATTGAAAAGGCAACATGAAGAGTCATAGCTAGCCATGGAGGGTAATAGATATAGAAAGCTTTAGATATTGACATGATCTGATGTTACTTCTTTTCGAAGGTGGTTAATCACAGGTTTCTACTCAAAAAGGACCCAGACTTTGAACAACTGTGCTGGGCTTCCTGCCAGCAAACATAATAACATAGTGCTGCTATCAGCCCTTCAGAGAGGAAAAGCAGAAAAAAGGCAAAAAAGGAAAAGTTCTTGTCCTTCTAATAAGCTTGGCAGGTGAGCATGCTTGTCAGAGGGACACCCATCCCAAATCCTAAATTTTATCTTAAAGAACAGAAATACTCTTGCCTTGGTTGCACATGAGGACTAAACACAGGCCTGTCTGAAGGTAAACACTACTAATCATATACATCGGTATTTTGATAGGTTGTGCCTTCTGCAAAAAGGCTGAGGAAGAGTAACTGGTACCTGCCTTACTGGCCACTACATATCTGAGCCTCAAGTAGTGCCTATCAGCTACCAAGGATAGGGCCAGGAAAAGAAAAAATTTCAGTAGTTAGCCCAGAGCAGTAAAAAACAAATGGCTGAACAAAAAAAAACAGGCAGAAAACCTTAGCTTTTGCAGGAAGCATAACTCACACCAACAAGAGCTTCTTCCGAAGCAAAGCTGATGGCCCTCAGTCTTGTTGCTTTTTTTTTCTTCCTTTCTTGTTCCCAGCTATATCCTGTTATCAAGCTTTCTCTCGTCCAAAGTTCTTCGTCGCATGCACCAACTCCATGTCTCGCCTATTAATCTACCACTGCATCAGTTCCCTCAGTATGGACATCCCAGGGAATGTGCAAACAGCATTTAATCAGAAATTTGTATAAGAAATAGTGTTTGTATTAGCAATAGTGTGGCCAGCAGGACTACAGAAGAGATTGTCCCCCTGTACTCAGCACTGGTGAGGCCGCACCTCAAATACTGTGTTCAATTTTGGGCCTCTCAGTCCAAGAACGACACTGAGGTGCTGGAATGAGTCCAGAGAAGGGCAACGAAGCCTGTGGAGAGTCTAGACCACAAGCCTTATGAGGAGCAGCTGAGGAAATGAGATTGCTTAGCCTGGAGGAAAGAAGGCTGAGGGGAGACCTTATAGCTCTCTACAACTATCTGAAAGGAGTTTGTAATAAGGTGGGTCTCAAGTCTCTTTTCCCTAGTAACAAGAGGTTTAGATTGAATATAAGGAAAAATTTCTTCAACAGAAGGGTTGTCAGGCACTGGAACAGGCAGCCCAGGGAAGTGGTGCAGTCACCATCCCTGAAGGTATTTAAAAGACATGTAGACGTGGTGCTTGGGACTTAGTTGTGGACTTGGTAGAGTCAGGTTAACAGTTGGGCTTAGTTATCTTAAGGGTCTTTTCCAACCTAAATGAGCCTATGATTCTATGATTCATGTACAACTTCTGAAGTGAAAACTGGAACTTGTGTCTCTTCTTTGTGTTCAGGAACAATGACTGCTGTGTCCCCTCGGTCAATCCGTTTTCTTCAGCCTCAATGATAATAATCTACTTCAAAAGCTGTCAGATAACAGAAACCCTAGAAACACTCTAGCTTTTACCTACACTGCCAGATAGTAGGTTCAAACTGGTTGGAGAAGCAAGTGTCTTGTTTCATGGTCCATACAACTGCAACCACATTACTTCTCCAACCAGTCTGAAACTATCTAGCTCACATCAAGCAGTGCCTGGGGTGTTTAGTAGAGGGAGACTAGTGCAGATTACTCAGGTATTAGGCCAAGCAGAGCCTGACACAGCCCTAATGGTGTGCTGCCTGAGATGGGGAAGCAGTTCATCCTGTTGGCAGGCTGGTACTGAGCTCTCTGTGCCTTACAGAAATGAAAGTGGTGTGATAGGAGAGATTGTGAGGGCACCAGTTCATCTGCACCACACTTGGAGAAATGAAGAAAAGTCAGTTTAGGCCTTTACCCTGTGCTCTGCTACATGTGGTGTCACAGGTGTGAGACCTCAACAGTCTGTTCAGGGTTTTCAGGAGTGTTTCCTCATTGTATCCTCTCTGTGCCACATCCATGGCAATTTCACCATGAAGGGGATAAACATGCACAAACATCACTTATAAGTGACCACAGTGATGTGGAAGACAAGCTAAAATTTCATCTCAATTTGGTTTCACAAAAGACTCAAAGAGATACTGCTTGGCACTTCTGAGGCCAAACGTGGTATGTGCAGCCACAGCCCTGCAACTAGTTCTCCATAAGTGTTTGCAATAAATAATCCAATTTTAATTATCATGGGATATTATAATTCTTATTAAATCTAAACTGAATCCATGTCAGGGAACTTAAATTTGTAGTATTGCCCAATACCAACTGCCAGAAGTGGCAGCTTCAATCCCATTACTCCAAGTTTTATCACTATGCTAAAACTGACCTGCTAAATGACTCTCTTGGGTAATGCCATAAAATTAAACACTGATTTGTTACTTAAATAAAAGACATTAGAGATTGTCAGGGTGTTAAACATAAGGGCTGCCTTGTTTTGCAAACCATATTTAATGGCAAACCCAGCTGGTAGTCCTTAAATGGAACTCAAACATACAAACAACCTTTTTTCTAAGTGAAGGCAGACAAAAGCTAAGGTGGGCTACTGGCTCACGGGATTTCAACTTTTTTTCACAACATGGATCATGTGGTAATGGAACAACTATATCCACCACTGCCACTGGTGACTGAAAATATATTTTCAGTAAACAAAACCTTTATTTATATAGATCACCTCCCAGGACCAGTGGGTTAAAAAAACACCCTGTCTGCAGTATTATTCCTTTCAGTTCACTGGTTGCTGTTCTTTATCACTGCTGCTTTGTGCCAACTTTGCTAGCCAGATATGGGACTGATAATACCCTTTCTGAAGATTTAATTGCAATTCTCCCATTGATATCAAAGGGACCACAAGCAGGAATGACAACACTTTCTCTTTTATGACTGTTTCATTTTATTTCCTCCTCCTAGAGTTCATACAGAACTGTAGCAGATCAAACATCAACACTCCATCAACTCTGTATTCAAGAAGGAAGAATAAGGCATACCATACATGCTATTGCTGCAATAGAATTAATTTTAAGCACTGGAAGTTGATGATGATAATATTCAACCAGACTAGGTTTTCAGAAGGCTTACAAGGGCGAGATAGGTGACCTCAGAAACGTCTTAATGCTGACCTTTTATTTTCTTGCATGATCGTTGAACTTCGACATCTTGCAGAATCCTAGTGTCTTTGCTCTGACATTATCTAGGTACCTGATCTATTTAGCCTCTTTAAAAATCTTCCTGCAGATGGCAGCAGGGTACAAACTTTTGTAAAAGGCAAAGCAAGAGGACAGTTCTGCCTTTGTATCTAAGAGGAAGGGTCAACAAATCGTTCAGCTTTTTACATCAGCTTTTTCTCCTCGTCTGTTCAAAAAGAAAGGGATGGATAATTTAGTGCCCTGTTACATCAGATCTCCGACCTGTGTATGTTGTTTCCAGTGAATGTGTTTCAAGCATCCTGCAACTCTGGTTGCTCAGAGGCTGTTGGTGTGTTGCCAGTTTTGTAAGTCTCTGCATTTGTTTTACAGAAGGAAGGCAGTGAGGAATGGCCAGGTAGCTTCCCAAGAAGGCTCAGCCTTGGCCTTGCTGCTTCTTTGACGCGACTCTCCCTGTGGCTATGTGACATTGCCTGCAGCATGGCCACGGGTCCCTCCACAGCATGTTTACAACCCTCTTGAGCCCCATGGCTCTTTGGGGAACTGCTCACTAGTTTCTCCCCTCCACGCTTTAGAAATGAAAGCCTGCACTCCCTGGTGCTGCCAGTCAAGCTTGCAGTAGCTGCCTGTCAGTCTTTCAAAGACAAGAGATACTCCCAAAAGCTGCTAGCTGTGGGCTCCAAGGCTGAGGAATCAGGCACAGTGAGTTCAAAGTCCACTAAGATGTGTCTTGTGGCTGTCCAGCCTCGATTACTGGACAACTGCACTCTTTACCCATGAAAGATCAGTGGATAATTGGTGTGGCATGATTTCTGACAGGCTGCACTGAACAAATAAAGGCAGAGGGTCTGACCTACAGCACAGGGCGAGAGCTGCTCTGGTGTCATGTCCTGACACTTCTTGCTCTGCCAGTATTACATCTTGATGATCCATGTCTTGCCCTTTGCCATGCTGCCCTATGTCAGTACTGGGACTCAGTACTCATTCCTCAGTCTTCCTTCAACGTTTTTCTTTCACTCTGCTTTCCTGGTGGCTTTCAACTGCTGCATCTCTAACTATATTGGAACTTCTCTTCAAGAAAGACTCTGTTTGCTGCCCTGCGGCAACCACAAAACCCAGTAAAAATAGAGTTCCCACTTCCTTTGTAAAATGCACAGATTTATTTCATAAACAAGGATAAAATGAGCACCTAGTACTGTGCAAAAGAAGAAGAGGGTCTGTGGCAGGTGAGTATGAGAGCTGGAAGGGAAGGAGGCTGGCTGGAGCAACAGGCAGTACTCTCTGACAGTCTGCTCCCTTCCTGGAGCAGAGGGAAGAGCTCCAGGCAGATTCTGACACTCAGATTCATAATCTGCTTCCTGGGCTGCTCCACCAGTAGCACGGAAACACCCTATAAGGATGATCTCTCTGCGTGACACAACATAAATGACAGGGAATTTGGTTGCTGGGCGCACGGTGTGCGCATGGGTATGTGTGTCAGTCTGACATGGGAGCAAGATTCACATTCTCATAAATTATACCTGACATAGCACATCAGGTAATATGAACTGGAAGACCAAAGCCCAAGAGGTCTGAGCAGACCACAAGAAGCATCCAAAGATAAAATACAGCCTTATGGGTGTATGTAAGTAGTTTCTTTTCCTTAAGGTTGAATTCTTAATACCAACCACAAATGGAATAAAAATTAACCCTTAGTTTTTTTTATCACAGCAACAGTCTACATCACTTTTCTGCACCACATCCATTAATTTGCCTGTTTCTTTAGTCATTTTCACGTTCTATAAATTTCTTTTTCTGAGAGGCGAAAGTACTGTGTAGCAATCACTGCCAGCAGAAGAGCTCCAGTCTGTGGAAGCCACTCAGTTGCAAAGCTTCTTAATTGTGCTGGGCACAGGACACCCTTTGGTCCCAGAGAAGCTGAGGGACATGGACAGTTCATCCCACTTCTGCTGCTGCTCTTGAATGCTCTAGGCAACTTGCTTTCTTTCACAACTGTGGGAATGCAGACAAAAAAAAAAAAAAAAAAAAAGGAGGTGCAAGAAAGGTACAAAATCAAACACCTGGTATTTTATCCATTGCTCTTATACACCAACAATTTAAAACAGATGGTGCTTGCTTGGAAAGTTTTCTATAAATAGAAGTCTGCTATAAATAAGCAAAAGTAGTTTGTTCAACATGCTAAGTAGTATTTTCTCATGCATGACTGCTAACACACCTAGCATATTTATCACCTTCCAAGACGTGCTGCACTGGTTCCCTATGAACAGGAGGATCAAGAAAAAAAACTCACAAGCTTGAATATAGGTTCCTAATTTCTATTACTGGATATTTATGTAAGTAGCCAATTTGATCAAAATAACCTAAGCGGTGGAAAATACTTCTGAAATATGGGTTTAGTAGTCTGGTTTTCCTGGATTCCAAGTCCAGTAAATTTAGTGGGTCTTTTATTTGTTTTTAAACATGCTGAATGCAGATGAGAATTATATTCACAAGTAGAAAGAAGGAAAATACTTGCATGTCAGAGACAGAAGTCTGAAAACATCTTAAAGATCCACAGCAGCAACAAATACAAATTTTTCCACAGTATTTACAATCCGGCCACTCTGGGGGGATCTGATGTGTGGTCTTTGAAGGTGCTGGGTTGGTAAATCTTCACATGAAAGTTCAACTGAGAACCCTGGACAACAAAACTGATCTTTCTTTTAGAGGAACTTATAATTCCTTTTGAAAATTGTACCTTTCCCAAGGTGCAGAGTGGCTTGAAGTGGCAGGAGGAGTTTGTTTTTATTCCAGCTTTCCTCATGCACTATTGTTTCAGTGTATGGAAGGATATTTCTCTTCTTCTGCAGAAAACTTTTTGCATTTCAATACCACTGAGATAAGGATTAGCAGTTTCCCAACAGAAACACAGTTCTGCTAATTCTAGCGAAATATCCACAGTGAGAAAAACTAGGAAAGACAGCACTTTGGATTAGTATCCAAAAGCCATTATTAATGCTTACACCCTGTAGTCTATGTTTCCTGACCATCCCTAATGTGAGAAGAGCAGCCCTTCTGCGCATTGGTTATTATGAGCAGAATCAGCACACATTTACTGTCTTGTAAGTACCACAGAAAGCATCTGCACCATTCAAATAACACTTAAATTAGAGAATCAGCAAGCCAACTAATTTAAATATAATGAAAGGGCAGAAGAAAAAATCTGGATAGATGTTCTGAGAGCTTTCAGGGTGAAGAAAGGAAGCCACAGCCTGCTCAAATAAATATTTGATGACATTTGAATATATAGAGACAAAACTGGTACAAAGAAGAGCAAGCAGAGAAAAAGACTGCAATTTAATGTGCATGTCACAGTGCTAGCAACATAGTGCCCTATACCATACTCAAAATTGTTTGGGTAAAGTAAGCATTTTAGTCAACAGCTACCCTGTTTTTGTTGTTATTTCTTTATAATGGACTGTCAGAGTCAATTGTCAGTTACAGGAAAGCCTACACGCATTTTGAGAACACCTGTTATATTCCCAATTTCTCATTTTTTAAAGAAAGAAATATCCCCCATTGTTATTTTACATCTTGTTCAAACATTTTCAGTCTTTGTATTAAACCAGTGGCAACCTTGGTGATGCAGAAAACAGAATCCTCTCTCAGACCAGAAAAGTACTTAGAGTGACTGAGGTACTAAATTCCTATGTAAACATTTCAGATCCTTTTCATTTCAATGACATAAACCACATCGAAGCTCAGCCCACTGCTTGAGCTAGATAACAGGAATTGCTACTAATATGGATGGGTAAGATCTTTAACACCCAAATACCTCTCCGGATATGAGCCGTGGAGCAGGACATGGGCCTGTTGTAGAAACCTGGTGCATTCTCAGGGAAGGGTGAAAATCCTGGTGAATGCCGGATACCAATACAGGAGCTGTATGCCTGTTTAGCTGGTCTTACATCACATTCATTTCCCTCAGAAGCAAGCTTCCAGCTGCAGGCTGTATTATCTGTTCCTCAAAATCTCCCCTGGCCTGTCTGGCTTACCACCTCCATATCATGTCCTCTCTCGATTGATTTCCTAATCGTTCACACATTGCTTTCAAGCTCTCATTTCCACCATCTGATCTTTGTTTTTAAAAATGAGAAACCTCTTGTTCACAGACCATATGCCACCTGTGATGATTAGCCAGTTCTGGGAGTGCAGCCAGGAAAGTGATAGTGGGGCAAGGAGTGATGGACTGGCAGGAAATGCCTCTCTTGTACCTGCCCCGGCACATGCACTGGCAAAAGGGGGGCATCAACATCTGAGCTGGAGAGAGAGACTGAAGGAAGGAGGGAGAATGTACAGCTTACATGAGGACTTAGAAGCTGACAGGAGAGGAATTTGTTTTATACCAGCCTTTTCAGGAACTGACCATCATCTTAATACGGGGTTTTATCACACTGGATGGAGTAATTTCTAGCTCACACTTTTGATTTTCCCCAGCCATCTATTTTCCTAATGTTATTTTCCAGACTACATTGAATCCTGAGCCTCTTTTAATTTCCTTATTTCCTTCTACTCTAAACATTACGCTCCTTATAGTCTGTTTGCCTAACCTCTTCACAAAATCAGGGAGCACAGACACTCCCATATTTCCAAGGACTGTCCCTAGCCAGTCAGTTATCAAAAACAAGCACGTTTACAAGATGGATACATTTACAATAAGGTTAAAAATGAATTATAGGGGGAAAGTAATTTGAGTGAGAGATATTTAAAAGGAAAACAGTTAAAGACACTTAATTACTTCTTTATTGTCTGAATTAACACGATGGCAATGGTTTCAGCCTTTTTTTCTTGAGCTGAGAGACAGTTTGTTATGCACTTTGTCTCCATGAATACCTCCAGCATGCAAATGGAATGCCTTGCAACTGCAAAAGGCAATCACTCTTATAACATATGTATAATAAAATCTGACTGCATTATCTTTTTATCTTTAATAAGAACAGTTTATATTTTTGCACTTTGTGTTGCATTTTTCCTTTAGGATATCTATTTCCATGGTGTTATTTTTTAAAAAGAGGGAGGAGTACAGGTAAAGTTGCCAAAAAAATACATTCAGAATAGAATTACGGCATTGCTAATTAAGCTGAAGACAAAAAGGAAGAAGGCATTTGTACAAGGACATGCCTTCCTCTCTAAAGCATAGAGAAGACAGATGAAGTAGTGGTCAGCTTCTGACACTTCAGGCCAGTGCCAGCTGTCTCTGGAGAATGGAGCTGGACATGCTGAAGCAACAGCAAGCATTTGTGCCTACTGTCTAACTGATGGGACTGCCCACCAGAAACAAGGTCTGAGCCTGACAGCCTTGCTGTGCTATGGTGATGATGCCCTGGGAGATCAGAGTATCAGTGCAGTTCCCAAGAAAGTCAATGGCTTGTAGAAAGATACAAAAATGTATATGTGCACAATCTTACCTAGATCTACATCTGTCTCTATATGAGCCTTCAATAACTCACTTTTTCCATCATGACATACTGTAATTTTATTGAGACTCTTTTACCGAATATTGTAAATAAGTATGACTGTAATATTGAACCTGGTTCAGCCACTGATCCAGGTAGTGTGCTGTAGTCCAATAGTGTGGACTTGCCTGACAAGTTTTTCAGTGACTTTAATGCGGGTGCTGAACATTCAGACAGGGTTGTTGATTTAGTTCAACATGAATGATTCCGCGGCATTTCTGAACAGACATGTCAGCTGAAATAATGCACTTCTTTTTGATCATAAAGAAGTACAGGTATTCAGATAATACATTTAATTCAGATAATTAGCAAACTGCCTTTATATGCTTATTTTTAAAATAGGTGGATAAGTGATAGTTTATAAAAAATCCCAGAGGTTAATGCTCATTGTTTCACTGAGCAACACTGATCTCTGTTTCAGTACATCAGAATGAAGGAACATGTAGTCCATCAAGCAGCCAAAAACATGAAGTGTGGAATATAAATAGATGTTTTTAGTATCACAGGTGCTCCTGAATGTCTGGAAATGTATAATCCAAATTTGCAGATAATACTCCATACTATTCAGAGATCATGTTCTCCGTTGTTTCTATAAAGTGCTGTCCTGGCACTACTTAGTAAGACTGGTTTATCAAGGAAAAAGGAAAAGCTGTGCCATCTGAGATTGGTCTCTTTCAAGTCTGCTTATATATCCCACCTGTAACCAAAAAGAAGAGCTTTATGCTGTGAGATTATGGTACATTTGGTACATTGCAGGCTTTTACTTCTCCTAGCGTTGAGTCATCTCGGGCAGAAGATATTATTTACTCTGGGTCATGTACATTACATCAGTGTGGTGCCCTTCTTCTTTCTTCAAGTGTGATACAAAACCTTGGGCTGGGAAACTGCAAGTCAAATAATAAATTGTGAATACAGCAATAAAATATATTTACACTAAGACATTATTGTACTCCACATTTCTTCAGTTTTCAGGCCCTGAAGTATCTCCTACAAAACATGCAGGTCATATGAAAAGGTTTAAAGTAGCCATAGTCATTCATGGAATAATTATCTTCAGGCTGAAGCAGCTCATGGCCTTTGCAAACAGATCTGCACTGCTTTGAAAAGGTTCCATAATGTGTTAGGACTGCTAGGCTTTTTTCCTTTTCCAGGATCTTCTCCACTGTAGAAACTAGGCAGCCCCAGATTTAAGTCTTCTCTGCACTTCCTGAGAATCACAGCACAGAGTTTTAATAGAGATCTTAAGTCTAATAACTTCATTTGAGTTGATTAAATATTGTCATCCTAATTCCACACTGCATATAGGTGGCAAATGATGCAGAAAATCAGAACTATTTGCTTTGACATCTAAGTGACAAAGTATGGACCAGGGTCCCCCAAGACCATACCATTGCTCTTCCTGGCAGTACCTCCTTTCCACCTGGCATAACAAATAAACACTAGCAAGTAAAAAAGGAATCTTACTTTATGAAATGTGACCAACCTTGTGATAACATCAGTATGAAAGCAAAAATCACAAATTAAAGCCATGCTGACATATTAGTCCTGAGCTTTGAAATTTCAGTTTCCATTCTAGCAACTCTTTAGTGGAAATGTAAGTAAAATAAAGACAAGTGACTGACATCCTCAACAGGCTTATCAACAGAGACTGTGCACGAAGTGGAGGGATAAAACATTTGCTTTTCTAACTGCATAAGAACATACAGACTTTTCATTACATCATAATTATCTCAATCATACAGTTTTTTAAAAAGTGCTGTAGCAGCATCTGAAATCAGAAAGTAGAACTGCCTGTAATGAGAGAGTCTATTACAAAGAATGAAATGAAGCAGTAAATAAATGAAGGATGGTGGCAAATAGATTGCATTTTTAAAGCTGATGTGGTAGTAGTAAGTGCTGTTGGTAACAGAGACAAGTAGCTTCTAAATAGTGACCTTAGCTGAAAGTCCAGCTAGCCCAAGCAGATAGTTACACCCACATGTAAGCTGACTACAGTTTGGATTTTCCAGGGCAAATCTGACTGCAGGACTGGGACGTAGTTGTCAGGGGACACAATTCAAGCTGTGACATTTCACCATGTTCACATCTTACATCCATATTTTGTTTGTGCCTTTGGGTCCTAACACTTGTGTATCATTCTGTGTGTGGTGGCAATCCCTATTGAAATCTTTGAGTGCTACTGCAATATCAGCAACTGCTGCTATTAAATAACTTTAAATCATGTTTATATTGCAACTATGACACGTGTCTGTGTATCTAAGTAACACACCAGTAATTTTCAGAGTCTAGTATTGCATAAACTTACTTTTGCAATAACACTAGCTCGCTGCTGCACAATCCAAAAGCCCCTAAATGTTATATTAATAAATATAGGCTTTCATGACATTCTTTTTGAAGACAGATCCTTCCAAATTAAATTTTGCTCAGTGTTTTAGCTCTTTGAACCCTTTATTCCTGAGGGTCTGACTTTAACCTTTCTCTCACAAACTGTAAAGGTAACGTGAGTGGCATTGCTGAAATACACAGCTCCTCTGTGATTCATCCAGATTAGGTATGATTTAGATAGCCACAGTTTGGCCTTTAGTAACCTACAATGGTTTTCATCCCAAGTGAAAACATATCTTACAATTCTTCTGGGAGAGTGAACATTATGAACACTGCACGTGTTCTCACTCAAATGACAATAAAGTCTCTGGATTGCACAATCATACAAGGGTTCACAACCTTCAGTTCCCCAGGACATTCAGTTAAAAGGACACTCGAGGAGAGAAAATAATGTCGAAATCCAAGATGTTCTGGCATCTGTACACCATCAGTCTTTCTGTTTCTCAAAACCATTTTGCACATTATATCTAAAATATTCGTTAGGGATTTTATTTACCCTATGACTACACATACCTATTAATTTATTTTTTTCACCAGTTTTCCTTGAAGCGTGCTTCAATTCTCAACACTGCCTTTCAAAATCAGTTGTTCCTTTTATTCTTCTCACCAGTCCTATACACATCACCCAGAGAAACATAGTTAACTTATTTCCCTCTGGCTCAAACTCCATAACCAGCTATGAAACCTATTTCTGGTTAAATGCTTATCAAAGTTTGATCTGTGTGTCCCTATTTCTGTTCATGAAGTTGCTCAGGTATAATTCAAGACCTATCCATAATTACAGAGTGGGTCTTTGTCCCTGCAGAATCGGGTACACGGATGGACATTACAATGGAAATTAGTTAGCAGCCTGTCTCTGATTGATGAGTTGGTAAAGAGCCCAGCCCTTACCCTCGCTGGAGTATAGGTGCTCTCGGACCAAGCTGGCAGAAAAGAAAGCAGACAGAATTCCAGAGCTCACATGACAGGTAGTCTTCAGCAAGCACATCTCCTGAGTAACACGTAACAACCCTATACAATCAGTTATTCAGACCAGAATATCTCTCTCTCTGAGAAGGATACAGCAAGAAACACTTAAGCACTGCTTTCAGCTCTTCTTTTTGCATCAGTAACAGGGACAAATTCCAGACAAATGAGTCTTCTTAAATGCAGAGACGGCAGTCCTGTATTTACTTGACTCACATTACTACAGATAATTTGAACATGAGGTCTGGCCACGTTCACGGCTCATGATCAGACCCAGCGCACAGGCTCCATTTTGATGGCATGCCTAATGAGAAAGGTTTGTCATGCCCTCTGAAAAACAGTCAAGCCTTATATGTTTCTCAAATCTCATTTTCATTCCCTTCCTTTCGGACTCTCTGCTGCAAGGAGCTTGGTGCCACTGCCTAGAAACAGATGAAGGGGAGAGGAGGCAATGCAAGTGTAAGCTGGCTCAAATAAGTGCCTGCTTGGCTGCAGCCAGGAGATCAGCATGCAGGAACCCTGCTGCAGCCCAGGAAGTTTAGACTAAGGCACAACACCAAGGGACACTGGGACAGCCATATTTATGAACCTGTGCTGGAAACATCATGGGGGGGTCAATTTTCTTTAAACGGAGGAAGAAAAGGAATGGAGCGGTAAAAAGATAAGGAGAAGAGAAGAATTTGTATCAGCCTCCTGAGATCAAGTATGAGAAAAGGAACATATCTGCTTAACAAACAAGTGAATTTAATGGTGTATTTTTTTTGCTGTCAATCTCTCACTTTTTGATAGGTACAAAATGGTAATCTTGAGTCTAATCAGTACAGGCTGGAACTCTTTATTGTCTGTAGCGATGTGTATATAGTCCTGCTGCAGATGAACCAGGGAAGAGAGCTTCTGACAAACGCGTGATGATAATTTCTGTCTTGTTTGAAATAGACCATAACTAATTCTATCAGTTTTACTTTCCTCAAGCAGAAAGACAAAACTTTTACTGATTCCAGTTCTTGGGATCTTATCATAGTCTTTTGACTGTATAAAAAATTCAGCTCTTGGAAGTACAGAAATATATTCTCTCAGACCCCTACTGCACCAAATAAAAAGCTAAAAAAGGAAAAAAGAAGAAAATAATAAAAAGAAAATTATCCGAGCTTTAATGATTGCTTTGAAAACACGAGATGCATACTCAGAAGATAAAAGGCAGTGAAAGGAACCTACTTTAAAAAACCCTCAAACAAATATTATTAATACCTGTAGATGCAATATCGCAATAGGCTAATCTGAACGCCGGATTAAAAGTGTTTATGATATGTGTACACAGAAACAAATGTAGAGAACACACTTTCATTAAGCAGCTGTAGGTACTGTATTGCTACACAGAATCAGAGCTTTGCACTGGGGGAACTTTTAAAGGCTTTTCCTAAAGCTGATGGCTATCCCAAATGGAATCTAATTCTTCCTGTGGACAGAAACTGTAACAAGCCACTGTACTTACTGCTGTGAAACTGTCACCAACAAATATTTGGCACAAAAAAATCCCAAACCTATAGCTAATATGCTTCTTAATGCCATGAATGTATCATCTTTGGAAAAAGGGAAAGGTGAATAAGGAAGTATTTAAGGATATTGTAAGGGCATGTAGAAAGAGAATTAGAGATGCAAAAGCTCAGCTAGAACTTAATCTGGCCATCTCTGTAAAGGATAATAAAAAATGCTTTTAAAAATACACTAATAATAAAACGAGTGGCAGGGAAAATCTTCCTTCCTTATTGGATGAGGAGGGGAACTTAGTAACGGAGGACAAGGAAAAGACTGAGGTGCTTAACACCTTCTTTGCCTCAGTCTTTAACAAAAAGACTAGCTACCCTCAGGACAACTGGGCCCCTGAGTTGGTAGACAGGGATGGGGAGCAGAATCCCCCTCCTTTAATCCAGGAGGAAGTAGTTAGTGACCTGCTGTGCCACTTAGATCCCAACAAGTCCATGGGTCTGGATGGGATTCATCCTAGGGTGCTGAGGGAGCTGGCAGAAGAACTGGCTAAGCCGCTCTCAATCATTTATCACCAGTCCTGGCTCACTGGGGAGGTCTCAGATGACTGGAGGTTGGCCAATGTGACACCCATCCACAAGAAGGGCCGGAAGGAGGATCCGGGGAACTATAGGCCTGTCAGCCTGACCTCAGTGCCTGGCAAGGTTATGGAACAGATTATCCTGAGTGCCATCACGCGGCATGTGGAAGACAACCAGGGGATCAGGTCCAGCCAACGTGGGTTTAGGAAGGGAAGGTCCTGCCTGACCAATCTCATCTCCTTCTATGACTGGGTGACCCACCTAGTGGATGAGGGGAAGGCTGTGGATGTGGTCTACCTTGACTTCAGCAAGGCCTTTGACACAGTCTCCCACAGCATCCTCCTGGAGAAGCTAGCAATCCACAGCTTGGACAGGTGCACCCTTCACTGGGTTAAAAACTGGTTGGATGACCAGGCCCAGAGAGTGATGGTGAATGGTGCTGCATCCAGTTGGCGTCCGGTGACCACCAGTGTCCCCCAGGGATCAGTACTGGGCCAGTCCTATTCAACATCTTTATTGACGACCTGCATGTGGGGATTGAGTCCACCCTTAGTAAGTTTGCAGATGACACCAAGCTGGGGGGGAGTGTTGATCTGCAGGAGGGTAGGAAGAAGCTGCAGGGGGACCTGGACAGGCTGGGTTGATGGGCTGAGGCCAGTGGCATGAAATTCAACAAGACCAAATGCAGGGTCCTGCACTTCGGCCACAATAACCCCAGGCAGCACTACAGGCTGGGGGAAGAGTGGCTGGAGAGCAGCCCGGCAGAGAGGGACCTGGGAGTGCTGGTGGACAGCCAGTTGGACATGAGCCAACAGTGTGTCCAGGTGGCCCGGAAGGCCAATGGCATCCTGGCTTATATCAGGAATCATGTGGCCAGCAGGAGTAGGGATGTAATTCTCCCCCTGTACACAGCACTGGTGAGGCCTCACCTCGAGTACTGTGTCCAGTTCTGGGCCCCTCACTTCAAGAAGGATATTGAGGTGCTAGAGCGGGTCAAGAGGAGAGCAACAAGGCTGGCGAAGGGACTAGAAAGAAAGTGTTATAGGGATAGGCTGAGGGAGCTAGGGTTGTTTAGCCTGGAGAAGAAGAGACTCAGGGGGGACCTTATCACTCTCTTCAACTACCTGAAGGGAGGTTGTAGTCAGGTGGGGGTCTGGCTTTTCTCCCAAGCAACCAGTGACAAGACAAGAAGGCATAGCGTGAAGCTGGGCCAAGGGAGGTTTAGGTTGGATATTAGGAAGCACTTCCTCATGGAAAGGTGATTAGACATTGGAATGGACTGCCCATGGAAGTGCTGGCACCATCCCTGGATGTGTTCAAGGAAAAGCTGGATGTGGCACTTAGCTGATGTGGAGTGTTAGGTCATAGGCTGGACTTGATCTTAAAGGTCTTTTCCAGCCTTGGTGATTCTGTGATTCTGTGAAGACATACCAGAATGTCATTATTATGGCTTCTGCACCATCTACTTAAATTAATAACTGGCATTAAATATATACTGTCTCAAATTTTGAAATAGCCTACATGATTGCTTCGTTCAGAGCTCACCATTACTATCCAAATATATTTGAAAAAGAAAACTCACAGAGGCTGTAGAATTCATTAGATTAACATTTCCTCTGTACTACCCCAAAGAATGCTTAAATCCATTCATGCTGCCCAAATCCTTTTGAAAGCATAAATGATAAAATTTTAACACTTTTAAATGAAATGCAATGCAGTGCAACAAATGATGAACTATGCACTCAAAGGGTAGTGGTCAACGGCCCTATGTCCAAATGGAGACCAGTGACCAGTGCTTTCCTTAAGGGGCAGTACTGGGATCAGTGCTGTTTAACATCTTTGTCGGTGGCATGGACAGTGGCATTGAGTGCACCCTCAGCAAGAGTGCTGGCAACACCAAACTGTGTGGTGAGGTCAACACACTGGAGGGAAGGGATGCCATCCAGAGGGACCTTCACAGCCTTCAGAGGTGGGCCTATGCCAACCTCAGGAAGTTCAACAAGGCCAAGTACAAGGTCCTGCACATGGGTCAGGGCAATCCCAAGCAAAATTACAGGTTGGGTGAGAGAGAGAATGGACTGAGAAGAGTCCTAAGGAAAAGGACTTGCGGGTGTTGGTTGATGAGAAACTCAACATGAGCCGGCAATGTGCACTTACAGCCCAGAAAGTCAACTGTATCCTGATCTGTAACAAAACAAGCATGGCCAGCAGGCCAGGGGCGGTGATCCTTCGCCTCTACTCCACTCTGGTGAGACCACACCTGGAGTACTGTGTCCAGTTCTGGAGCCCCCAACACAGGAAGGACATAGAACTGTTGGAGCACGTCCAGAGGAGGGCCATGAAGGTGATCAGAGGGCTGGAGCACCTCTGCTATGGAGACAGTCTCAGAGAATTGGGGTTATTCAACCTGGAGAAGCGAACGTCCCCAGGAGACTTTAAAGCAGCCTTCCAGTACCTGAAGGGGCTACAGGAAAGCTGGGGAGGGACTTTTTACAAGGGCTTGTAGTGATAGATAGGTAATGGCTTTAAACTGGAATTGGGTAGATTTAGGTTAGATATTAGGATGAAATTCTTTAGTGTGAGGGTGGTGAGACACTGGAACAGGTTGCCCAGGGAAGTTGTGGAACCCCCATCCCTGGAAGTGTTCAAGGCCAGGGTGGATGGGGCTTTGAGCAACCTGGTCTAGTGGGAAGTGTCTCTGCCTATGGCAACGGGGTTGGAATTAGACGATCTTTAAGGTCCCTTCCAACCTAAACTATTCTACGATTCTATCGCTAGCCATTGCTTTTGCAGACTACTCCCACATAAACAAGTTTCCTAGAGTGTTTAGATATTATTTACTTACTCCTATTTAGAATCACATAGCAAAATTAAAGGCAGATTTCTTTTTTTTTTTTTTATTATTTCAGCAAGGAGCAAGTCAATTTGTTCTGATTCTGAGATGTGTCTTGTGATGAGCAAGACAGGTATAGCAAACAGGTCTGAATATCCTCATGTCTCCTGAACACTGGACTGGTAGGTGGATTTGTGCATGCAATATCATAAATTAAAGTAGCTCCTGGGATTGCTGCTCACATCACCCTGTGAAACTCTTTCAGAGCTCCAGTTACATCTCCTTCAATTCCACTCCTGCTGGGCTGATGGGCAGGCTTCAGAGAGAGCAGCAAGGAAGCAATACAGATCTCTGAAGATCTTCCTTCTAATATCTCTATCCTATGGCCTTTCCGTCCAAGGATGGCCCAAAACTAAGATTCTCTCGTTAGAAGAAAATATGAGCTCCCTATATTGAGAAAAGTTTAACAAAATAATAGTTCTGAGTAGAAGGCTAGGATTTACCTGAGCTAGTCCTGAAAGGTGGAGCTCATCCAGTTTTATATTGCTCAAATATTTACTTAAGATTTTAGAGTAGTATATATCAAAAGTCACTTGCATTGCACTTTACATAAATACTGTATGAAATGTAGAATATTTTGGGATTATATACATAATTTGATTTTCACTCTTGCTCTACTTCAGCTGCATAACGTTCATTCCTTGTAAGTGCTGCAGGGTATTTGACTTACAAGTTGCATTAGAATATGATTTGGACTTGCCCCATTTGATTGATGTTAGATCCCTGCTCCGCCCTGAAAAATGGCTTTATAAAATGGCAGTATAGAACCTATTTTCTTGAGAATTTCCTTATCAGATATGTTTGGCTGAAGTACATAAAAGTAAAAGAAAACCATGGGTTTATTTCCCAAACAGTCCCCTCAAATCCAGACTTGAGAAAGGCTCTTTCCTTCTGTGTATCACAGTAGTAAGGAAGAATGTAGAATCACAGCCCATACCTAACACTGGTGCACTTCTACTGTTTTGCGTTTATAGTTTCACTGTCACTGTCATAAAAACAGATTTACAAGTGTTTAACTGATTTAGTTGACATTCTACTTTACTCATTTGCAACTGTATCCATTCTTAGTGCTTTGCCAGGACACAAATGTTTTGCTTCCTATGCAGGAAGCATTACTCATGTTAGTGTCATTTAGAAATGAGAACTGGAGAGAAAGGAAAGAAGATGAAGACGGGACATCTCTAAAATGCAAAAGATTTGCAATGAACATGGTGCAAAAGGGCAAAATGTACCAGACAGACTTTATAGTTCTAGGAAACTACTTACGTTCAGGAGCAAAGAAAATTGATGTTATGCTCTCCTTTTATGCTGTCCTCTTGGAAGAGAACCCTAAAATGCTCTGCAAATGATACATTTTCATGGCAGTTAGAGGGGAAGGCATGTCAGAAGTGCGGGTTTAGCCTGAAACACATCGACATTTCTATCCAAGAATATTTTTAGAGGCAGAGTTGGTAGGAGCAGCTCTGAATACACAAAGTGTGGATCAATCAGTGGATCACAACTCTGCACAATTTCTGTTGGTAAGGGTATTTTACCCATTAGGTTGCTCCACAAGAGCAACAATCTGTCTTCCCTTGTTACCTGTTTTCAGTCCAGACAAACCCCTTCAAGTTTGCTAGAGAGTAAAATTTGTTTGTAAAAAGAAACATACCAGATTCTGAATATGATGAATGACCATCAGTTTGTAGGCCTATATAATGTATACTTATTCCAAATCACTTGACTGTAAAACCTAACATAAAATTTCATTTCTTATATTAATATTAATTCTTATATTAATAGATAAGCAATTCCTCTGGAATAAGCAGAAAAGCTATAGCTATTAAGATATATCGCCCTCTAATGTCTTGCCAAAAGGCTTTGAGTTGCATACAGAACTAAATCATATGCTCCTTCTTGTAAATCTGTGCCCCATTAAAATAACAAGACTTCTGCAGTGGTGTGAGCAGATGCTGTGATCTTGAGAGAGTCCAGCAAATGAAAGCCAGCTCACAATTTGGGAGGGAAGGAGGGCTTCTATCAGAAATGTTTGCGGCAAAGAACTGTGGATTTGGTATTTATTTGGTATTTGACATTATGACAGTCACATGAGCAGTGAACAAATGCTTGAGGACAATATTAGAAGGTTCAGTTTGAGTTGCTGCATTTTAAATAAGATTTAATATTAAGGGCTCAGTCCACTGTAATTATCAAGGTTTCAGAAAAAAATTATAATTACTTAAGTCTATAATTAAGTCTAATTAATTCCAGATAAGGATGGGCCCAGCACACAGTTTTGTGCTTTGATGAAGTAACATTTAAATCTCTGACAGTATTTTTTAAAGGAAGGGTGCTTGTTCACACATCTAAGTGAAATGTTGGAAGGATCAAGCCTCTGTTCTACCTACCATTCTTTCCCTCTCTTTTTTTTCTAACTTTTTGTGTGGCCCTCTTACACCTGAGAGTTATACCACCAGCAGAGATTTTTCAAACCAGGGGTGAACTCAACAGTGACTTTCCTCCTCTCCTATTACCTACTCTTCTTGTATATAAATTAAGTCAGTTTCTTAGGCTTTTCACAGTAAAGAGTAAAAGGAAGTCTTGTTGGTGAATATTCTCCTTCCTAGGTTAATTTGCAGGGACTGCACCATCTATGATGGCTACATTCATACGCCCTCACATCTGTGACCACACTGCATCCCTCTGGCAGCTGCTGGCCATTAGCAACAATAAAAAAAATTTGATTGGCGAAATATTTAGAAAGTTTATGCCCCAGTAGCAACCAGTTTCTGAAGGGAAGAAAGGAGTGAGCACCATGCCATAACTGAGTCTTCTCTGGACTATCAGTATTCAGAGACCTCATCTTCACCCACTGACCAAATTAGAGGTTAGCAATCTTAGAAAGGCTAACCAGTTACAGCGAATGTTATCAAGTCTCATGACTTTCATGGTCTGTCAGGGGATACTCAGGGACTACATTTAGTATCTTCAGGTTTGAAGTCTCACTTCTGGCCATTGTGAAATTAAAATATTTTTTCTGTCATTAGAATTGCAAGGAAATTAAAGTTAAGAATTTGGAATTAAGAACTTCTAAAGATCCTTTCCCCCAAATCCACCAAATGGAAAGTGTTTCACATTCACTAATTTTACAAATCGTGAGAATTAATCTCAGTGTTACTTTTTTTGGGGGGAATCAAGTATTTGAGCCAGAGATACATAAACTTAGAGTGTTATTTAGACTATGTTTATGCCCTACCCTCTTTCTGAATAGTACCTGACTATTTTTTCATGGAAATATATTGCATGATTAAATCAGTAGCATATTTCCAAGAATTTGCTCAGCCAGTGTTTGACCTTTGTGTCTAATTGGTATTAATAAGTAATTCTTGACTCTGGAATAGTAATGACAAACTGCTCACTATAAAGATGCAAAATATTATTACTCAAAATAATTCCACAATACAAATTATTTCCAACACTTTTAGTTTTCTGGTGTCAGTATCCTCCTTCAGGGAGAAGGTGAGGGAAGAAAAGATGGTTTGAGTCTTGAAGTATCTCAGATAAGTGCAAAGCGGAATGGATAGAACTGTTCAGTTTCTAATCAACTTTTTTTTTTTTTTTTTTTTTAAATTGTGCCAGAGCCTGAACTTACTCTTACATTTTTTAAGGAAAACCATTTCCTAAATTTGTTTGCAATATTATGTAGAAGTGACAGACAGATTCTCAATATAGTGGCTCTTGGAAAGAGAAGAAAACTTTTATTTTGAACTCTCCACTTGACAGTCTTTAGATACTCTCCTCATATCTGGCAACCAGCAAGGTTTCCATGGATTTTTAGTTCCATCTCTCAAAACCATAACCAAACTATACTCCGGTGAAATGAGAAGTGAGCCGTGGGGATACTCAAAGAAATTATAAGGCTTGCTTTCTCCATGTGGCCCAAAAAATGTTCTATTTCTTCTCTGCATGTCTGAGCCTGCAACAAATATACCAGTTCCTACCTATGAAGTTGTTTACAGTATATTAAATGTGTTCCAAATCATATTTGATATTCATAATCTCACATAAACATCTTTACTGTTGTCAAACTGTGACAACTGTAATTTTCCACAGTGGTTTTCCCAGATACCTTTGATGAGGAAGGTGCTGCTATTTTCTTTCATTGTGGGGAATGATAAACTTTCATAAATTAGAATTAAGTTTAGAGTCTGTGGTCATTCTCTGCAATACACGCCTTTAATTTATGATGACAACACCACCAAACTGTTTACTGCTGAGGGTGGTAATTAAGCATATGCACAAAAGCAATAACATTTAAGCATGTTAACAGCTTTAATAACAGCAGCTTCACAGCCTGTGTTTTGATCTATTAAGATTTAAATCGTATTCCAAGTTCCAATTTTAAATTTCATTATCTGATTATGTCTAGTTTATTAGCAACATGAGCAAAACAAAGTGTGAACTGCCCAAAGCTCAGTATCTAGAAGGTTTTGAATCAACTTTTTGAAGTGCTAATGTGAGTACTTAACCCAAAAGCTTTGGTGAGGAAGTGCACAGACAGCATGAAAAAGAACTAGAGTTGGATGCTGTGGACAGGAAACCTCATGTCCTTAATGTCCTTAAACAGATCCCAGAAAACATAGCCTAAATCATCAGACATTAGTACCTATCCGAGAAAATACAAAATGGTACACTGTACTTCTGTTCTCTGAGAAAGAGCATTCATTCATTCTTATAAGTCTTACACTGCTCCCATTACCTAGCCTCAATTTTTGTAACCAAGACATGTATTCTACAGTGTCAGTGGCCAGACAGTTCTCCTCGATTAAGCCAGTTCTTGTTACTTTGGCAGTGAGCTCTTAAAGACAGAAAGAGGGAAGAAACCTCATAGTACCATCATTGTACAAAGGAAACAAATGCTTAAACTTAGCCACATACTACCAAAGAGGTGAATAAAATTTACTGACTGCGCAAGCAGAGCCACGACATAGGTTATGATGACAGTGACTGAAATGCAAAGGAGTACACCTATATGAAGGCACAAACAGTTAACAGCAGAGTTCTCCCTTTGAAATGGCTCTCCTGAACATACAAATTTTTCCCTCCAAAATACCACAAAAGCCCAGGGAACAGACTCTCTTTCAATTGCAGACTCTGCACCCAAGTTCTTAGATCACGATACTGCCTGCTGTTGCACAAAGAAATCTACACTTCTGGGCATACATTGTCTTCAATGGAAAACAGAGCTCAGCTTCCTGCGTCTGACCTTTGCTTCACACCACAGTTGCAGTAGGGGAGGCAATGAGGAAGCTATGTCCTACATCCAGTTATAAGCTTTTGTGCAACATAGTCATAACTGACTAAGGTATCATAATTTGACTCTATTGGTTTTGCTTAGGATACAGTAAGTTGAGAGAGCATTGCCATCCTCTCCCAAGTGATGCTAACATTCACAGGTTTCAAAAAATTGTTAGGGAACATTGGTAATTCATCAAGTTGAATTCCCATTGTTATTCTTAGCATTAGGGGGAAAAAAAAAGAATTCTAGGACCACAGAGTTTCTGGTTATTTTCAGACTCAGGCAACAGATTTCACTGGCCATTTAAGTAATGACTTGCTTTACCTATCTCAGTCCGCGACACCTTATTTAGGAGTAATGCAGCTGTTTGTCAGTATCTTTGAATGGAAAAAGGAAAATAGCGTAGTCAGAAAGAACAGCAAAAGAAGGTAGCTCAGTCCTTAATTTGGATCAAATATTCATGATTCTATGATTCTATGATTCTATGATTCATAGTGAGATTACAAATTAAATTGCTCATTTAAAGCAACTGCACTATTTCTGATAGGTCACTAAAAACTGAAACAGGGAGACTGATTGATTTTCTTTTCCCAAACTAAAACAACAGTGAGCATCAAGACCTAGCTCATGTCACAGAACCAGTACAAACTGAATATATAAATTCCTTTGAAGCTAAACAAAAATATACTCCTTTGCAAAGATTCTACTTTTGTATCTATTAGGAATATCACTAAGTGAGCCAAAGAAAAGTTATGGAAACACAGGATAAGGACTATATTTTTAGTATTTATATGGTATTTTAATAAAAAATAATTTGAGTAATATTAATACTATCACTTCACTAAAGCATGACATTCTATTTTAGATCATGGCATTTCAGCATTTGCTTAATGTTAAAAAAGGTCATTAAATACTCTGCTGTACTGGTTCCAATTTCATTACCTCCGAGGTACTCAGTTTGAGGTGACCTCTCCTGTAAGAATTCAGATGTAAAAATTAAGAATAGCTGCACCATGTCACACTAAAAGTCTGTCCAGCTTTGCATGTTTCTTCTGCTCAGGACAATGCTGGGTGCCTAGGGAAGAGTACAAGGATAGGGAAAGTAGACAGTGATACTCTCTGTGAATATTTTCTGAACACTGAGTTAATATTTTCTGAACACTTTGTGATCCAGAAGTATGGCTAGACTTTGTCTCTCCTGAAAACATGAGAGTCCTGAAGGTGATTCCTCACCTTATGGGCTGAGAACAGGACAAACTCTGGCACAATGACATGATCTGTGCTTTTGAACGACATGAAGATGTTTCTGCACCTTCACTCTGCTTCCAGCTGTGTATTATTAGCATTGGTTTTTTTCTTTCTTTTTGCCTTCCCCCCCTCCCCTCCACCCCACAGAAGTCAGAGAATGTTCAGTTACTACTGGTTTACTCTTCCATAAAAAATGAACATTATTGAGGAAAAAATCCTACTGTTAGACTTAACAGCACCAGCATTTAGGAATTTAAAAACTCTGCTACAGCTATACTTTTTCTGCATAAATGTATGTGTCATTTGTGTTTTTGAGGTGTCCTTTTGGATCTGCATGTACACTCTGGACAAAGGAGATAGGAAAATGAATTCAGAAAACAGAAAATAGAAAATTAAAGAGGGAAAAAAAAACAACACCAAGAGGCCAAAGGGGAAGGGTGAAAAAGGGAAAATCAGTGAAGACAGAAATATTGTAAAATACGGATGTTGTATTTTAAAAGAACATATCCTCCCCGTAAGGCCTAGTACTCCTCTGTGTCATGCTTGTAAAGTGTCTTCCTGCCTTCTCTAATTCAGAGAGAACAGAGGTGTCAGTGTTTTGGAAGGTGAGTATTTTCACAGTGGTCTCTAATAGCAGGGATGCAACTGAGCTCGAGATTAGTGTGTTAGTCCTGTAAATGCAAAAACCTGGCACAGTCAACTGTCAATAAATGTTGAACTTTTAATGACAGGTACATTGTTTCCTAGATGAATAATATTTTAAGTACGTAAAAGTGGCAAAACAGTACTCCAGGGATTACAAACTCATCAGAGGCTACAGCTGGCAGTAGTTCTTGTTGCTACTGTGTCAATTTGATTTGAATAAAATATCTTTGTGGCAAAAGATTTCTTTGAATTGTTATTGGAATAGAAGAAGACTTAATCTAAATATGAGAAAGTCAAAATGCACTTAACTCATCTTAAGAAAAGGAAAAATGTTGCATGTGAATTCCAAGTATTCTTTGCAAGAGCTAGCTTTGCAGGACCATATCTTTGGTATAAATTGTACATGCAGATGCACGAAGCAGTGTAACCACAAGGTTAAAACCACCAAAATACCTCAACCAATACATACATAAAAGTTATGGTATTGGAAAGCCAACAATATCAATTCTAGCTTTACACTTGGTAAACTTAATCTGTCTAGGGGAGTCTAAAATCACTTCTACTTACTACTATCCAGATTAATGCTGAATACTGGAGCTATGTATGCCTACCTTTCATAAACGCAGAGGTACAAGGAGTAAAATAGTACTTATATGTGGACAGCAGAGAGACAACAGGGTGTTTCCAGATGCTGTACAAAACTATTACACCAAACAAAATAACCCAGAAAACACAAGCAAACAAAAGCACACATGCTCAACTGTCAAGTTATTTATATTGCTCTTCCTGACAATGTAATGGACTTCCTCCATTTTACGAACCAAACAAAATCTAACATGTCTCCTAAATGCCACTTCAGCTCAGTTTAACCTATGCCAAATCAGGAACTTCGATGATCTGGGCAGAAGAACTAGAATAGATGCAAGTACATATCTTATATGTTATATCTTATGTTTTCACCTGGTTGCGGCGATGGAGATTGTGACATTCAGTGCAGAAGGCTCCCAGAAATGTCAAGGATAGTAGCTATGGAGGGGTTTCAGTGATATCTGTAAAGCAGGAAGATGGTTAGCAGTGATGCTCTCTGAACTCCTACTGACTGGATGCCTCTGCCTCTCTGGCCCTTAAAACTTTAACAGGGACCTTAACACTCCAAGGAAAAGTAGAAGTCTAAATACCTGTGAGTACAGAAATACAGACTTAGGTAGGTTAAACATGGTAACTGACTGTCCTTGCTCACTGGCCTCATCCATGAAAATCAAGAGTATGTAAGCTGTATTTCCTACTCAAGCTACCCTCATGTTCTGACACATGGTTGGATGTAATAGAAATGTTTAGCAATCTGTCCCACCAATGGAATGGCTAGGGGTCAGTACAAGGCAAGAGTCAAATGGGCTGCAGGCAAACAGCAAACAGGCTGGTGTGCAAGATGCTTGGATGCTGTTTACCATGAAGACAGATGGCAAAATAAAGTGCTTCTTGCAAATTGCTGGAGTGACAAAGGAACCATGATGCTCTCTTATGTCTGGGCCTGCTACAGGGACAGAGCAACAAACCACAATGCCTCCTTTAGCATAGGTTATAAAATAATGTCTAAAGAATCAGCACTAGTATGATTAGGGAAACATTTGCACTGTTCCACATTAGAGACAGTCCAATGACTCTGGGTGCATACAGGGCTACAACTGATAACCCTTCTGTGAACTAAATCTTTGCCTTATTTTCAACCCCTTGCATTCTTGCTAAAGTATCCTCATAAATTCCATTAGGCTCCTAGTGTTTGCGATTTTTAAAACTGTGAATTCAACTTCCAGTTTGGTGATGAGTACTAGCAAACTTAACTTGAACCTAATGGCATTTCTCATCTAGTAGTGGCTACCTGAGTTCCCCTAGGAGCTCTTCTCTATCTATGTTTTCAAAGCTCATACCTCTTTTGGCTGCTTTCCTGTCACAAGCAATGTTTTCTCTGTTCATTTACAGACTACTGTGCAAAAAGCCTCTGGAAATGGCTGGTGTGCAGCACATCATAAGACTACAAATCAGATACAAAAATATACCATTAACACTTTAAAAGCTCCAGGCAGCCCTGCTATTTGCATCTGCTCCGTGCAGAAACAAATGGATGCTCTTCAAACAAAGAAGTTAAAAGTCCAGAGTGCTACCTGATTTTAATGAGCTGATACTTTCTGTCACCTACTTGATGACACCCACTGAGCACCAGTCTGTGGTATTAGGAGTATTACACTGGTGAGAGTGATGTTTCTGTATTACTGGGAGGCGATACACAAGAGTGGTCGGTAAGGGAATGAGGTATGCAAAGCAAGTGTCATTCAAAGCCTCTCATTTATAGAGACAAACAGGTCTGTGCTCACGTGCAGAGAATGCAAGGCCGACTCGGAAGATTGTGGCCTCCTTACCATGTGAGAGCTGCATGCAGCACACCCACCCACGGGTTGGAGAGCTGCAGAAGGCACCCTCACAGTGGCTTTGCTTGTGGATCCCACTGCCTGCTGTCCCACCTCCAAGAACAATCTGTGCCTAAAAGCTGAAGGAGAGCTTTTATTGTTCGACTTATTTCAGTATACATGATAATTTAATTTCCCATCAAATATACCAGGGAGTACGTGTATTTGTCCTAGTGATTTCTACCCACAATGTGTGTTTATTCATTACGTACTCAGCTATCTGTCTTTAATTAGTTCCTCAGCTGAGCACTTCAAGCTGTGCTGTGCATGTCTGGAAAGTTTCTTGTTTTACTAATGAATTTAATTTCAGGAAGCTCCTTGATCATAGCTCAGTGACTATGAACTACTGACTCTTCAAGTGTAAATAAAATGAAGGAGATGTGGAGGCCCCCAGGCTTGCCTTCTGTGATAACTGATGATGTTTACTTACCTAAGTCTCTTCAAAAGAGTGAGTAAAACTGCAAAAGAGGGAACAAGGACCAAGGTGGAGAGATAAATCTACAGCATAAACCACCATCTCTCTGAAAATCTCAAGGGAAAGGTCTAGTCTAATAATTCATCCTACCATGCATATTTAATACAGTCAGCAGGGTTCAGAATTCTTGGAGTCCAGAAGAACAATTTTTTCAGGTGGACTCTGAGAAACATCTGAATGTTACTTATGAATAATTTTGCTTGCAGAGGAAAAAAAATAAGTATGGCAAATCATGGAGTAATAGCCTTATTTTGTTGCATGGTATTGCATAGAGTAAGGCTGATATGAATTGAGGCTGGTGGCCTTACATGTTGTGTTTTCTTTCAACATAAAAAAGTATTTGTTTGAGGCAGGATACTACTCTTTTTTTGTCCTGATAAATCACTAAGCACATATACAATTTCCTATAATTTTTTAATCTTTTTTGGTTGGAGGTTTTGCTCATTTATTTTTGGATATGAGTGGAGATTACTAGCGCAAAGCCTGGATCCCTAGCAGCATCTCTGTAGCTAATTACAAAGGAACAGAAATGCTGGAGATGGTCTTCAGGTCCATTCTAACCTTCGCCATGTAGAAGTACAATTATTATCTTTTAGCATCTGAGTAACCTGAATGGAATGAAGGACTGTGGTCAGATATATATCCAAGAATGGATATGGTATTTGGGAAAGTCTAGCAGGATGATTAGCAAAAGGAACACATTTTACAAAGAATGAATTAGAAGAGTTTGGCTAGATTAGTTTAGATAAAACACTGAGAGGAGACAAGATGACACTTCATTAATACCTTTTGGAAGTACTGATTAGGAAGCAAGATGTATTTAAGCAAAAAGATTAATATGAAGATTAAAAGATTAAGATCAAAAGGATATACATTGGACATTAATTTGTGTTCACTGCAAATTACAAGTTGTTTTCTATCTACCTGACGAGTGGCACACTGAAGTACTGTTGCAGGCGGGAGACTTGCATGATGGGATTTTGACAAGTTTATGGAAATGATTCTAGAAGAACTGATGGAGACAGGCACTGCAGCTCCTAATATATATCCTTAGGTCTATGGTTTGTTATGATATCCACAAGAAGTAAAAAGGAGACTGAATTACTGTTTCCAATATACATTGTATTTCTTCCCCATTACTGAGGACCAGGAATGGAAGAGGAGTATTTTTGTGTTGATATTCCTTTCTTTTGAACATGGTAGATTTGTGTTTGCTGGACAGACACAAATTAGTCATTCTGAAGTTGCTCAGCTGCTTGCTATGTGGTTTGCAGCAGCTAGGGAAAACTGTCATTTGTGAAAAGACATCCTCTGTGTTGGCTGGGCTACTGCATCAGTAGTAGCTATCTGTTAGCAGGACTGTCTCCTGTACAACGCAGGAGACGTAAAGGCCTGACTTGTAATTCTTGACTCATGAAAACCCATCAGCATGTGATGTCTGCCCTTTTCCTGATTCACAAGGTATCATATATTTAACGAGCATTCGAGGACTGAAGCATGTGAGGTATGAGGAGAGTCTGAGGGAAGCGGTTTTGCTTATCCTGAGAAAAGCTCTGAAGGGAGCTGATTGCTGCCTGAAGGGCAGTTCTAGAGAAGACAAATCTAGGCTCTTCTCAGATTTGCAAAGCAAAAAGATCAAGAGACAACAGTCACAAATTCCAACACAGAAAATGCCCACTGGATATAAGGAAAATATTTTTCCGATTAGAGTGGTTAAGCACTGAACAGGTTGCCCAGAGAGAAGGCAGAAACTACATCCTCAGGAATTTTCATAAAATGAATAGAAAAGGCCCTTAGCAACCTGATTTGGGTTTGAAGTTAGTCCTTCTTTGAGCAAGAGATTGGACTGAATGGACTCCACAGGTCCCTTCCAACCTTAAATAACTTATGATTTTAAACCCTATTCTTCCAGCTGAGCTCAGAAGCACTTGCAAAATATCTAACATTTTATGATCTTTAAGAACTTAATGTCTTGCTCTGGATGGTGAGAAAGATACAAAGCAATCTGCAACAACAGAATAAAATGTGGGTTTTTTTCTGTAGCATCGTCAAACAGATCTTGTGACTGGAGGATGCATATTCTCTGCTTTTGAAATACTGCTTTATTGTTGTGCTTAATGTTGTTGGCTTATATATGTCCTCTTCAAACTACAGGCAGTTCCCATTCACCCCATCCCCCCACCTTTGGAACATATTTTAAGTACAATGCAAAAGAATTTTATCAACTAAGAGCTAAAAAGAGAAAGAACAACAATAATGAAAGTCTACACATTATTGTTTTTCGAAGGCTCAAACAGTTCATGGATTAAAGCAAAACCTCAACAAAACTCTATTTCTTTCTTGTTGCCATGGAAAGTTGTTAAAAAGTTGCTAACGATGACATCCCTATCTCTTAAACTTACAGCTTCAGATGCCAGTTTCCATTTTTCTCAAAACTGCCTATTGCTTTAAGCATCTTAATTTGTTTCCTTTTATCTTGGACTGCTACAGATTTTATGAGACTGGGATAGCCTCAATGCACTGTATAATAAGATTTTTATTTCATAACTGTCAGTTCTTATGGGATCCCAAAGTTACCTTATGATATTACAGAGAACAATCAGATTAGTCACCTGAAATTCAGCATGTGTAGAGAGAACAGGAGAGATCTCTCTCTGCATGATGATATATAGAGATAAAATCCAGAATACTGATGGGTTGAGTATCAGTTAATCACGTTCTGATTTAAGGAGGGCTGAAGCTACTGCAAGACTGTTTAGTTTACAATAGCGAAAGCTCGCAAGTCTCCCTCAGCATAGGGAATTACTTCACATTTAAAAAAAGAGGGAGTGTCCCTCCCATGAAGCATGTATTTAATTTAGTTTCGTATTTTCTAATGAAACCTTGTCATTGGTACAAGACACTGAAGCTTTTCAAAGTTCTGAATGAAGCTGAAAGTTTGTTGAAACTGTTCATGAAATGTAACTACACTGAGCTGATAGTTTTTAAAATTTTACTCTGCTTTGGACATTTTTACTCTTTTACTTCAAAGCCTATTTATTTATGAACTATAATTAAACAGTGATAAAAAGGCTCTTTCATAAAATGTTGAAAGTCACAGTCGCAATTATATCCTACCATCAATGTGAACTGGTTTTGATAACCAATGTGTTCTGTTTCAAATGACTTATGTTTTTTAGTGCTGGCATGGCAAGTGTTTTTGAGAATTTTCTCTCCTTTTGGGATGCAAAATTGAAGTATTTCTTGGGAAAATCCCTTCTCTATCATGCTTTTGGAAGCATCGTAACTTTCCTGGAAGATACCCTGGCCAACTATCGATTGAGTTTACATCTGTCTGCATCTGAAATATGAAGATACAGTAAGAGTTCATAAGAATAAATTGTTTCAAATTTAACCTTATCAGCGTAAATCTCAAATAAGTTGTAGTCAAGTGAATGGGACACAGAACTACTTGCAGTGATAAGGCATAAGTTTTCTACCCACATGACTTAATGAAACCAAGGGTAAATAATAAAATATACAGTGTGCATGCTGGAAATCAAATAGTAAAAGAAAAGGCTGAAAAGATTTTGAAACCACAAGTCCTTATTACCTCTCCTTCCATAACTGCTTCCTTGAAAGCTGTTCTCATGAAGAACATTGCTACTCTGCATTAAACCAAATATTGATGTGCAGATGATTCTTCACAAATGACAGTTGAAAGACAGGCATATAAAAATGTTATAATTTGCTGCTTGATATTGTAAAGCTGAAAGCTTCATGATTCTGCAAGCTTTTGCAGTACAGATTACTGTAAACTCCTGACAATAAATGGATAGAATTGCCTTGAATTGCTTTAGTAAGAAAAAATTTACTATTTTGTAAAATAAAGGACTTTCCACTCATGTCCTTTTAATTCTAGCTGAGCTAATTCAAAGTTAAAACCTTGATTAGAATTATCAACTGTTCTGGTTTGAGCCAGGATGAAGGCAATTTTCCTCTTTCTGATCTTTTTTCCTTCAGTAAGCTCTCTTTTAACTAGCAGCAAGTGTTCCAGCTAGTGGACTGGTAACGCTGTAATGTTTATGTTACTGCTGAGACTCCAAGGTCGCTTCTTAGCTCTGCTGGTACAGAGGCTACCAGGACAGGAGAGTCACATCTATGATGCCCCCCGTGGGGAGCTGGAGTAGACAGAGAGCAGAACTGACCAAAGGTATTCCATTCCATATATCTACGTAAGCTCCAAGGAAGGTGAGAGATCACAGAAGACAACTTCCTTCCTGCTTCTTCTTCCCTTCTCTTCCGTCCATGGCCAGCGTGCGGGGAGGACTCCATCCATCCATCACCATCGACTCCTAGGCTCAGGCATCTCTGACCTCATAACTCTCCCCTCAGCCCCTGTCTGCTCTGCCTTACCTCCTGCCTGCTGGCTGGGACATTTCGGGACTTCTCACAGCTAAGGAGAGTGCTGGGGGAGTTGCTAGGGGTGGGGGGAGGCAAGAGGCTTTTGCACATTCCTGAAGATACTTGTATATAATTGTACATATAATATACTAAACTGTCTAGTTTAGTTTTCAATCCAGCAAAGTCTCTCTCCTTGTTATCTCTCTCCTTTCCCTACCTGGGGGAGGGGATTGAGAGCATTGTTGTCTCTGGTTTAATTGCTGATCCTGAGTCAAACCGTGACATGAACATTTTCAAAATTTTTTTGCCTTAAAGAACCAAGGAGGCACCTCACGAAGGATAATTTTTTGGCACAGAAAAGAGGAAAAATGAAGGCGAAATGCAACCTTTCCTCTGAAATCCGCTCTCTAAACATTGAATTCATGGCACTTCACAGGTTTCAACTTCAATTTGGAACTGAGCATATTCAAACCCAGAAGTTCAATAGTGGAAGTTCTCCACGGCATCATGAATGGAAAAAGGGAGTATGTAGGAAATTCTTTGTATTTCTTTTTCTGTTTTCTCATCCTTTTTTTCCCCCCACATTTGTAAGTTTTTCCACAGAAGGCAAAGGTCATAAATTTTTTTCAAAAATATATATAGAGAAGAAATAGGACGTTAATTCTTCACATTGTATCTATTCTACTTCTCTTAAGCTATTGTCATGTTCCCTTTCCCCAGTTCAGACTTCTAATCACTTGCCAAAATGCATGACTTTGCAACCCTGTGATTATAGGTACTAAAGCTGTTCCTCTGGGCCCGCATAACAGATCTACATACAAAACTAGAATTACTTGCTGCTTCTTCGAGAGAATAACCAGGACACATTCCTTAGAAAATCCTGGTAAGCACCGAGCGGGACATGATATACATGCCAAATACTGTAAATATTTAGATGTAATAGGACTTCATAAGGGGAGTGTTTTGAACAGAAGCTGTCATTATTCAACCTTAAAATTAAAGGATTGGGAAGGGAGCCTGCAAGATGAGAAATCATTATGAAGTGCAGCTATTGAATACACATCTGATCTTCCTTTTTATTCAACCATTGCATAGAAAAAGTTCAGCTATTTTAAAATCTTTTATTAACACAGTTAAAGTTAACTTGGTTCCGCAGTACAGAGATCAGTATTTCAAGTTTAACAAGCATTGAGGGTCCCCAACTACTTCTTCTGTTAGTTTCCCCATCTTGGTGGTTGGGCATTTCTTAGTGTTACTGAGTTACTTTGTGTTGTGTGTCAGGTGTTGGGTGCTGCGAGGTTAGATGAGCTCCTTTATACCTGGATATCCTCCATCCTGCTGCCACTCACTTATCTTTGTCTAAATGAGAGTGAATTTGCATAACTTACACAGAGCGATGAATGAGACTGACCTCACTCTACCTCACCTTCAATCATTTTTTTCCTTTTTCTGCTCTTTCTGCTCTTTAAATGTCAGTCAGTGCTGCAGGAATACACAGGCCAAAAGTATTAAAGAAAGTATTCCACCTAAAAAATGAGTATCAATAATAATCCTCCATTTTATACCTCATTTCTGAGGTTACTCAGGCTGATGGGGTGAAATTCAAAGACGATCATAAATTTGTGCATGTAATTGACAGGACTCCAACAACTTCTCATCCCCAGTTCAGTCTCAGGTTCTCCTAGTTCCTTATTGTTTTACTGACATCTCCTTCTCATCACTTCTCTATACACTGTGGGAATTGTTTAATCTTTTCATTGTTAGATATTGTACTCTGCACAACTGCTTTTCTTATTTTACTCTAGGTAAGTGGTAAGGTACTAATATGCATTACAATCACATAGATGGTAAAGTGTTTGAAATTATAATTAAAGCATAACTTTAACAGGATTTGAGTTTAATATGAACAGCTACTGTATGTCATCTATCAGACTAACTACTCTCTGCTTAAATTCCCTAAGACTTTGGAGACAATACTTCACGTGAATTGTTTCAGCTACTTTTTTTTGCATTAAAGAAGACAAAATTAACATGTAATATAATCATAATGATGAGAGGAATTTGAATAAAATTAGCTTGTAATTGCATTTGAATTCTATATCTCTGAAACATAAAGCTGATAACTCCCCTATGGAGTTTCGCCATTTTTTTCTTTTATGATTGGTTGGAGAATTGATCTTGGGCATTGATTGCCATATGTTTTCATTACTTCAGCAAATACATAAAAGAGAGTAAAATGTATTAGTGCTTTGAAATTAAAATTAACTGCTTTCTGTAGTTTAGAACAACATACACATTTAGGTGGAATTGAAGGCATGTGAGAATTAATTAACAGTAGGCAGGTCCATTCCTATCTTAAACCAGGTAAAATGTATGTACCACTGTCTGGTTTACATTTCCTTATGAATCTGGGAAGTCTGGAGATGTAAACTGTGGAACTGTGTTATTCTTCATACCTAAATTTAATATATGTGTAAAATAGATGTGACTTGCATTTTATAAGACAGTGAAGAGTGCAGAGAAAAAGTAACTGGCAGGGAAGCATACAGTGAAGTTTACAAGGATTAAATGTATTTCCCACCAAAAGAGATATCCGGAGCGTACTACTTTCCTGTCCTTGAGGAAAAGTCTCCAGCAATGTAAATACACAATGAAAACACACACACTAAATGACAGTGTAATCTACAATACTTTCATAAACCACCAGGCACGGGCAAAAGTGGCGTAAGTCTCGCTCTTCTCAACCAAACATTTGGACTCTATTGGATCTTGGCAAAGCTCAAAAAGGATTAAATGGAAGGGGTCAAACTACATCAAAAGGCAATGCTTGATGTTAAATGGATCTCTCTTCAGTATTTCTAACAAGATCAGTCCTATACAAAAGTGGGTGGTTTTTTTTTCTTTTTTTTCATCTTGAATTCTGACTTGCATATGGCACAACCCGTATGGGGCTGGTAGGTTTTCCCAGTATGCCAAAATTGTAATTTTAACTCTACTTTTCCTTTATTCTTTTGCACTATTTTCAGGCATCCTGCTGCCAGAGTCAGACATGAAAAGACATGTCCGTCTAGGATGATGGCTAAATTTTATGTGATCGGTGTTTTTTCTGCTCCGTGAGATGAGTAGCGCTCATGGGTAGGGTTTGCTTTCAGACAGCAAACAGAACAAAACCTGACAGTGAGTGGGACAGGTTAGAGAATATTCATCTATAACTTGTAAGTCAGTATGAATTATGTTAAAATCGGGTCACTTTACAAGTATTTATTCCAGGAATACACTTGTATGCAAAGTTTGAACTGAAAGATAATTTTATGGCCATATTATAAATCTCAGAAAAACATGTTCTACAGTAGAAATGTTGATGGCTTATAATGAGTGCATGAACACATAGATAATTAATCTTAGCAATACTTTGTTGGGTTTTTGAGATTATATAAAAGGTGGTATGTGGAAAGAGCTCTCAATGAACCTTACAGTGCTCTAGAGACTACTTCCTCCCGATTTTCTAAGCCAAAATGTCTCCTACTGTACAAACAGAAAGAAGTAGGAGCAAATAATCTAGAATAGTTAGCTCAGACTAAGTATTCTCAAGACAAGAGAAGGTATTTTTTGGAACTTAACTAATTTCAGCTATACATGTTCAAATGCCGTTTACACCACCTACCAGCCCCCATGCCCCAAACCTCAAGACAATTCTAAGCTAATTTGCAATTCCAGAGACATTAGGTCTTCTGGTTTTGGTACTGTCCACCATGGATCATCTGAGGTAGAGCTTATCTTGTTGAAAACTTAGCTAACAGTAAGTTATAAATTCAACTTGAATGTCTCTTGTTTACACATCAGAAAATAATTTCTGAGTGTAATTATAGTGCTTCTGAGAATTGGTTGGAAATGAAAAAGGATACCAAAGCTACCAGCCAAAAAGCCAGCACTTTGCTGCTTAAGGGAGGATGTGAGAACACACGCCACAGAGAACATACTCTATCCTATGCCCACCTTGAAGTTTCTTTGCATATTTCAGCATGAGAGAGAAATGCCCCAAATTCATGGGAATGGAGATTTTTCAGCTCCTGTTTTAGGGAGAGGCAAAGTTTTATTTACATGGCCAGAAATGGTCCGTATTTGTATGAGACAACTGGCCATGGTCTGAGATTTCCTGGGAGGAGAGAAAAGGAAGAGTTCTCTTAGAAAAATAAAGACAGTGCAGGAGGGCATTGCAGCACTGTTCACAGGAGAAAACATTTCCGCACAAATACTAAAATTAAATCCTAGTTAAAAACAAAAGCAAATTATGCATTATGAAACAGTGTTAAAGATGAAGAGAAAGAGACAGACTTTGCTATGGGAAATGACATTTTTAAATCAGAGATTAAACAACTGTAAAAGGGTGGATTTGTTTACGCAGCAAGATTTAGAAGGATGACCTTCTAAAGGATGAAGGTCATTCCTTTCTCTTGATTCTCTGAGGAAAGCAACTGCATGTGAAGAATGATCACAGCAATTTGATTAACTGAACTAGACAATCCCTAACCCAGTTGTAGGTGAACACTATGATTTATCATCTTTAACAAAATCCACTGGAAGAAGCAAATGAATCTGAAATAGTACTTCTTGGTTGTCAGGTTACTTTTACTGAAAGAAAGCTTTTATTTCTCTTGTTTTGCTGGTAGCATCAGAATGACTGTGATAAACAGTGAGTGCAATGTCCTGATGTTCTTTGGATGAATCTGTATTCCACTTGAATTGCACAACAGATAAAGACATCCTGGGGTACTCACTGTGGAAATTCAGCAGACGAATTTTTTTTTTACTGAAAGCAGCTACCATTACTGGGGAAAAAGTTAAACTCTTAGATGTATCAACTTTTGACCAGCATTTACCCTACTGAATGTATCACAATTATTTGGAAAGTCGTAGGAGATTCATAAAAAATTAATGTATAAAGATTCATCTAGCAATACAAAGAAGAAATAGGGAAATGTAGAAAAATCTAGAGGTTTTGATTAGTTTTCTAATCTGTGTAGCAGAGAAGTAATTAAGACCTCAAATGGGAATTGCCAAAATTTCAGATAAGTAATCCCATCACACAAGCTTCCAGTGGAATCACTGCTTCAGAACTTTCAGAAAACAAATTATATAAACAAATTATACATTTAAGAGGCCAGCTGCAAGCACTCAGGCTTGATTTATTTTTGGGGGGTATCACTGATGTTAATTTTCATTTGATATAGTGTTTTCACTTCCAGTAACCTGTAAGACAAGTCACTATTAATGGAATGTTGTCTAAGACACAGTAGGAGTAAATAGTTTCTACTGAAATTCCAGTTGGATCTCTTAACAATTCAAAAAAGTTTCTTGTTGAGATACTCTCCAGCTTACTATACCTATGTATGTCAACACTGCTGGTCTGACATTTTGCATATCCTGCTAGAGAATTGATCTGGTTCACAGGTTTAATGTGTAACTGAAAACTGCACTGTAAGGCAGTACTATTTTTTAAGAAACTCGGGTGGTACCATTGAAAAACAAGTTCAGGATGTTGAGAGAGTGTTCAATTTGGAATTCAATGAAAATGGAGTAAGCATGCACATGAAAGAGTAGATTTATTTTTCATGACAACTAACAGTTCTGATTTACCAACCTCCACATGGGATGCATAAGAAGTACTTAAGGAATACAAATACACACCTTAACAATTATACCAGACTGTGAGCACTGACCCTGGCAGTGGCAGTCTGTTTTACGTACCTATAGAGTGGTTTTAACACAAACCCAGAGTCAGAAAAAATGCTCATGTCCACACTACTGTCTAGTTAAGTAAGCCAACTCTACTGGAACATTCTAAAAGAAAGTACAAGAGTAAAGACAGAAGCAATATTTACAAGTGAAAGAAAAAAAGCCTCAAGTAATTAAAGGAGTAATGATGAGCCATGGTCAAAATCACTGAAAAAAAGAACTCAAGGTATATTTCCCCTGAGAACACACACTCACAGTCACACACACACATGCACAAACAAAATCAATGCTATGTGATGTAAGAACTGAGTTTTGATTTGTTCCTGAATTTCTGTCATCTGTCAAGGAAACTTCTTTGTCTGCAGATCCTGCATGAACACTGCTGATACTGGTCTTCAAAACTCAGAGAGAACCACATAAATGCAGCTGCTTCCTCCTCCACATTTTGAAGATTAAAGATAATAGAAGTAAAACACCAAAAAGACTCATGGCTCAGAAATCAAAGTCTTACAGGGAGAGCAAAAACTGAACACCAGAGGACATGGAAAAAACATAAATCTCAGCTGTGTGAAAAACATCTCCCCCTTAAATTCCATCTTGCTATAGAGGAAATGGCACAAAAGGAAAACAGATTCAAGGAGAAAGGCAAATCTAGAGGACAATAGTCAGTCTGTTCCCCTCAGAGCTTATAAAGAGCAGACTCGAATAAAAACCCCTGGAAGTCCTTGGGAAAAGGATACTCTTAGCAGGTTACAAATACAGGAGCTTTGAGAACACCAGTATTTTCCTAAAGGGAATGAAAATAAAGTCTTGAAAAGGTGTCAAAAGTCACAAAAATAATTTTGATTCAGTATGATTATTGATGAAATCTCTGTAGCAACAACCCCAACTTAGTAAGCTAATCTTCAGTTTGTTTTCAAAAGAAATTACCAGATCCATTTTTGCAGCCTTGAACTACCACCTCAGGCTGAGCTGACACAGAATTCCTCCCTCTCCCGGTGTTCTTCTCTAAAGGGGGAAGGCTTGAGGTGCTGCTTTGCATTACAGTGGAATAACATGAAGAGATGGAAAAAGTCTTTCTATTACTGGTTGGACAAGGCCAAATGCAGCAGGGCTGAGGAATCCAGGTGCTATTGTATTAATACATCTGTAATATGTCTCTAAATGGGTTTTAATCAGTGTCTCAAAGACACCTGAAGAATAAAGCTGATTAATTAATGGTTCTGTGTTGGGCCTTTTTTCTAGATCCTGCACAGAACACGTTCACTTGAGAAAATCAAGAGTAGTTTCCTTATCCAATATTATTATAGAGTCTCGGGACTGGTGAATGTCAAATTTATATAGATACGTGTTTTCCCTATTTCCATCTTTAACTCTCGTTCAGTTCAGAGGCTCTTGAGAATCTGACGATAAACTGTCATTGCCATCCTGTACATTCTCATACAATGCTCATATAGCAATGCCAAAGGACAGCTTTGCTTTATGTCTGGGTAGAGTTGACATTTGGTCAAAATCCTCACTTGATGTTTGTAGGCAATATAATGCCAAAAAAACCCCACTGAATCCATATCCTGGTTATGCACCTCTTCTTCGTAAAAGAGTCCGCTCCCTTGGTAGGTCATCACTTGGAAAAATAATGGAATATTTAGAAAGCATTCCTGAAAACTACAATAGCAAATGGAAAACAGACATTCTGGGTTATTTTATCCAAGGTACAAGACAGGCCCCAAGCAAGATTTATGGAATTTTTGCCACAATGACCAGATGAGTCTTCACCATTCTGGCAGAACACGGCAGCTTAAGCAGATCTTTAGAGGAGTAACAAAGGATATTTTTGCTGACTGCTTTTCAGGATGCAAATAGTGTTTTGTGAGGTGCAGTTAAATATGAAAAGTACTTCTGGAACACAAAGATGGACAATTATGCATGGCCAAGTTTTCTGATTTTGTTTCTACCAATAGCTGCTATCCAAACTTGCCCAGAGCAGCCTTAATAAAGGATAAAATCAGGCGACTAAAAAAAATGAAATTGTCATTTGTGGGACCAAAATAAAAACTGTATTTCAGAAAAAATCTAGTGATTTTTGAAGTAGGAGAAAAATTACAATTCTGCAATATTCCTAATTTTCTTCAATTTGTGTCAAACCAATGACACTGAAATGAATGATTTTCAGATTTACTTTCACCAGTCAATAATGTAGGAATGGTTAATTGTTCTGGCTCAAATTGATTAACTGATTCTTTATGAATTTTGGGAGGAAGGGAACTGCGTGAGACAAATCATATCTTTGCTTTATTTAATCATCCTTGGACTCAAATAGCAAGCTTTCAGCTGTCTGTTCCTACGGACTGCAAAGGCCATCAGCTCTGCTGTACTCTTACAGCTCTCAGGTACAGCTGTGACTGGGCCCAGGTGGTATGTCAGCGTCTCTAGGTGTTACACAGAAGTAGCTGTGATATGCGTGGCAAATTATACTGTAATTCTGATGTGAGAATATGGCCCTTCATGTGCTGCAAAATATCACTGGACTATGGCTTGATACATCATATGCCATGGACAAGCCTCAAGGCAATTTGAGATAAGTCATCACATAACTGGTAGGCTCTACAACCAAAATGAGAAATCCTTCTAAACAGGTAAATTTTCATTTGACTCTTTAGGCACTCATTTTTTCCACCTTTCTTCCAATCAGACCAAAAATCTGTATTTCTTTGCTAGTCTTCGTGCCTTTAACTGAATTCCATTTCTCACCTTCAAAAATTACAGTGATAACTGATACAAAACTTCTACAACTGAACTTCTTGGACTGTGTCAAGAGAGTAAACATCTTTAGTGTTAATAATGTTGCGTTTGATGCATGTAATATATTAAAAAATGGATTAATTGTTTTTTTTAAAAATGGATTAATTGTTTTTAAAATCCTTTTCCACAAGTTCAACACTTTGCACCTTTCTTCCTTTTGGAACAAAACCATAGTTCGAAATTATGGGATTTTCCCCAGGATAGAAACCTTGTTTCCCACAAACTCTTATCCATGGTGAGACAGAACTGGTCTGGAGTACAGTCAAGAAAGAATAAGAAGGAGAATGCCTAGTAAATGCACTCAGAATCTAAAATGGGAGCTTCTACTAACTGAAAAAGAGTGGAGTTTATATTATCTTCTGTGAGAAAACTTGTACCAGCTTTTTGACAATAATACATGGTCACGGAAGTAGATTAAAATTTATTCCTAGGCAAAGTTTTTTAAAAGCTACAAATCGTATCTGTAAAGTTCAAACAGAAAATTCAGGATGTTAGAAATACACCTGTTCAGTTTCCTAAATGGCCATGTAACTCAGTGTGAGAGACGGACTCTATAATGGCCTTTAATCCAGCGACATTCACTGACCATTCCTGGCGATGCGCCCCCCGGCACTCGTGAGAAGAGGACAGAGGTACCAGGCGCATGCGCACAGGACCACAGACTACAGCTCCCAGGAGGCACGGCGGGGCCGGAACCGGAAGGGGAATAAGGTGCGCACTCTGTGAATATTATACGGATCCAGCCGCTGCTGTGAGCGTACTGCTGCGGAGGCTGCCGTGACGTTATACGGCGTCTTTTCCTGTGGTTGTTGGCGTGTGGGTGTACCAAACGGACTGTCTCAAGGGAAAGGACGTGGATCCCGACCAGGGATTGGCTTTGGCCGTACCCCGGTGGTGAGAATTGCGAACTACATTCTGACGCTTCTTACTAACATTCCTACATAATATTCACACATACCAGACACTCACTTCTCTTTTTCGATATTCTTCTATTTCCCAAAGGCTCTCTCCAGGCTTTCCCTCTTATCCCTGTCCGGGAACGGGAACAGGGGAAAAGGGGAAGGGGAGAGGTTATCTCTTGTTTTCTGTGCGTGTTGTTATTGGTACATATAGTGTTGTATAGCTGTTGGTATATGGATATATAGGTGTGGATATAGATATATAGATGGTCCTTGTGTGTTATTTGATATCGGACTTGCCAAACCCTCAGTGCCTTTAATAAATGTATTGATTCCTAAGCGTTGTTTGTGAGTGTGACGGGGAGTGGTCCTCAGCCCTCGATCCCCCGAGGTGGGGGTGTGGGTCGTGGCTTTACCTATCTCGGCCCGCGACACTCAGTCAAACTCTAATAAAGGCTACTGTCTGCTCACATGAGGTTTCATTTATACTAATATTTACACTCACACTTTAGAGAATATTTCTAGCAGCACTCAGAATCTGGATATGAGAGCTACAGAAAATGTTTGGCAAAGACAGTTGAGAAACAAACACAAACTGACCTGTAATTAGTCAAACACCATAAATAACAAGCACCAAATAGGTAATGTGAAAGTTTGCAAACACCCCATGGTATTTGTTCCTGCTTGTTAGGTATCAGATTCATTAATAAAAGCTGGAGGGGTCATTTGTGCAATCCAGAAAGACCCTGAAAAGAGAAAGAGGCCAAGCACATTCAGTTGTATCACTGAGCAATGGCCTAGGGTTTTGAGGCACTGGACTGGAACTCAGAAAACTCTCTTTTGTACTTGTTCTGCTGGATGACTCTTGAATACATTATTTCCTCTCAGCTGGGATTAATTACTTTAGATTAAGACAGGGATAATGATACTGACCTCCTTTGTACTTAGAAACATGCAGATGGAAAGCATGCAGCTGTAGAGGGGCAGAGGAGGAAGAACAAACCATATTCACCATTTTTGTGCCATGTTAGATGGCAGTCAGAAGTGTGTTGTTCAACTTCCATGCACCCATTCAGTATTTCTACATCACTGCAATCTCACAGACTGACAGACAGTACTTTACCAGTATCCGAGGATGGATTCCGTATTCCTTATAGACCATGCAAATATGAACTATTGTAAAATAAATAAGGCAACCTTTCCTTACTGCATGTCTTTGTAACAGAGTGGCCTTCAAATGCAGATGACGAGTACAATGTGTATGCCAGCTGCATAGAATTTAAGGTTTTGAAGTGGGATTTCAAAGTGTCTTAAGTGGTTGCTCTGCTTTCACTGGTGAATTTCACCTTCTGACATAAAACACAGACTGAAGGAAGAATATAGACCTCCTAACTGCATTCCAACTTTTGTGTGTTTGTGAAGTGGAGGTTTATCCATTATAGTGATTTATTCTATCACCTGTTGATCAAACTGGAGGATTTTCACTTCCTATCAGCACTCAGCCTCGAAATCAGAGACTGCTACAATAAACTGCCAGCGTTTTACCCTGATAGGGTTAACACGTGATAACAATCTTGTCAAATATTATACACCTGTAAACAGAGTTTACATCCATAAGTTTTGCGATCATTCTATTATTTATATCCCATAAACATAGTTTACAGTGATATGCATAGAAAAGATAACGACAGTGAAAGAGCACACAACAGGAGCACAGATGTTGAGAGATATTCTTATGCAATCTGTATTATTGCTTGTATCTACATAAACTTAGTTGAATAATCAAGGTTACTGCACTTGCCTTTCAATAGACACATAAATATTTTAAATGCAAAGATGAGCCATTATATGTGCAGTTTCATAGACAACATTTCCCAAATCACACCATGCTTTCATACAAAAAAGTCTCTGAGTAGACAACCACTTCTCCAAAGTTGCATGAGGTGTCTACAAAGTTACCAGTTTCCAATTTATTTTGCTTTCTACCCAGTAGTAAGTGGAAGAAAAACTTACGATCTCCTTGACAACGCACGGGACCCACAGATATCTTGGCTTCAGACCCAGGCCGGTCAATGTCTCCAACCACTACCTGACTCACTGGTAGGTGCTCTTTGTATGACAACATCCCACTGTCTTTTCTCCTGAATTACAGAGAAAAAGAAAGCCATTGTGAAATATATTTAAATATTTAAATAATTTCCTTGAGCATTATTATTATTCAACAAACTAAGCACCAAAAATATAGGTATGCAACAACTACTCCAGCACATGTTGCTGTCCAAAAACCTCTCTCAAACATCAGTTTACTGGAAAATGGATAGACAGCAGCTACTGCCACCCAGGAACACGGTCAGAGTAACAGCTTGCTTTGTGGCCAGTCCTGGGCACAGCTGGGCTTGTGTGGGTGTCCCTGCTTTCTGGACTGACCAGCTCCATACTAGTAGGTAACACTTTGTTGTTGATCTTGCTGATGGGGACAAAACAATACTAATGCTTCCTAGAAGTGTATCTTTTTTGCTCTAGCTGCTGCCAGTTACTGCCCTAACAATACGACCTCTGCATACGAAGGAAACAGTGCTTCTTTTATATTTAATGTTGTTAGTATATATTATAGAAGATAAATTCAAGACTGATTATCTGAAAAGGCTGGTCATCTTAGTCCGCTCATTTCTAACACTAAGTGCATAAATAAAAAAAATCTAAATTTGTGAGTTAAACCACAAGTATGCAGCTCAAACCCCATTTTAGTTAGATCACAAAAATTCAATTTAGAGTCATATCTAAAAGCTCCTCATTTCAACTGCAGTGAGTAACCTGGTGCCTTTTTCATGTCTAGACCAAATCACAAACACATACACAACCTTTTTTCTTTATCATTCGAAGCGCTGAATCCAACTGGAGTGAGTGTTGAGAGCTGTTTCTTCCAAATAGAAAATAAATCAAAACCCAAACTTAATTGTACTGTATCTCTCTGGTGCTTTTTTTTTCCCCTTTTTTCTTTTTTTTTTTTTTTTAATTAGACATAAACACATGAAAGGCCAAAATTATCCATGCAGGAAAATATGCACTATACATACTGTTAAGACTACACTTTATGACACAAAAGAAAGTAAGAGAAAGCAAAACAAATTAATCTATTTTTCTCTCTTTTTCTTTTTCGCTGTAACTTGCCAGAGAATGGATTATCTAAACTAAACAACTTTCCGATCTAAAAATAAATACATTTGTTCACAAATACCACAGGATGAAGAACAAATTCAGGATCTGGAAAAGTTACTGAACTGCACAGTATGAATACAACTGGGAACTGGTAAGGATTTCAGGAACCTGGAAGTCTTCATCTCTAACTTGGATGACTCCACGATCTGACTGAACTTGCCAACAACTGGGAAGCACAGCAGGTAATGCTGGAGTTTTCCAGTAGCTCAGCAGTACTTTCCAGTAGTGTCTACAGTCACCATCCTCACTGGGTCCTTCTGAAGAGGTGGAAGGCAAAACACTCTTTTTAAAAGACGTGAAACTAAAGTAATCAAGTAAATAACCATCACATTTTTGAACAACAGCTCATTGGAACTCATGTCTGCTCTCTGTGATGAAGAGAGTAATTAGAGATTTAATTACAAAAGTATCTCAAATGGTAGATTACTGTTCTCCTTAATCTGTATGCTCTCCCCCTTTAGAGTACTTGCCTTTCTCCATGGGCCTCTGCATGGTTGAGATAATTAACCCTCTCTGGTTGGACACAGATACACCAGGATCTATGCTGGTGAGGCTGCTACAGGGGACTGCTCGAAAGGAAGGAAAATGGAGAAGAGTAATCCTCAAAGGCTGCTTCTGAATACTGTGCTAGGTTGTGGCTTACTGCTTTTCATCCATAGAATGCAGTGCCCTTTACAAAGGTCATGGATCAGTCTGGAGACAGGTGATGTAAGAAAATGGAGATTAAAGAACTTTCCCTTTAAGAAAGAAAAGAGTGAATAACAAAGCCAAGTATGTAGACCTAATCTTCCATCTCTGCTAAAGACCTGTATCCATGGGACCCACTCCCTTCTAGTAAAGGATAAATGTAGGGCATCACTTTGCTCTTTCTGAGAGACTGACTTGTTCTGCTGATTGCTACTCTTTTAAAGAATGGATGTATCTATTTAAAATAAAGAATTATTCAAAGAGTGGTAAAAAGAAAACTATTGGCATTTCTCTTCTTTCCTTCCTCTCTCACAAAAAGAGCTAATATTTCAACTCCAAATAAGGATGTAAAAAGGTGCCCTTTTTCTGTGACCAATAGCTTTCACTTCCTTTGAAGGTAATAAAAAGGAGCAGTAGCATTTTTTTCCCTCTTTACTTATCATGTTTCTACTAATTTTAATAATTTATGCATTTAGTGATATGGTCACTTTAAAGCTGTTGACATGACAATAAAACTAAATGTTAAGAGTTCTTTTCAGGAACAGCTTTATTTTCTGATAAATGCTTATGTCGCGGACCGAGATAGGTAGAGCCGTTTATGATGCCATAATTAAGCATCTAACTGATATTCAGCTAGAGATCCCTGAAGGAAAAAGGCAACCACCATCCCAAGAGGTAAAATTCTTGGGAATAAGGTCGAAGGGGGGAACCTGGAATATTCCGTCTGATACAGTGTCCCAACTGACTCAGATAAAGGTGCCAGCTAACAAAAAAGAATTGTAACGATTGCTGGGAACCCTTCAGTATTGGAGAAAACATATCCCTGATTTCTCTGTTATAGCACGGCCTCTTTATGATCTCTTGAAAAAGAATCATCACTGGGAATGGAATAAATTTCATTATGAGGCCCTTGAACTGCTAATACTGGAAGCACAGACCTTCCAGACTCTGGGACCTCTTCACCCAGAGGATCCAATAAAAATAGAATGGGTATTTTCAGCTAATGCCTTATCATATCACTTTTGGCAAAAGGGACCTGGTCTAGTGGGAGGTGTCCCTGCCCATGCAGGGGGGTTGGAACTACATGATCTTTAAGGTCCCTTCCAACTCAAACCATTCTATGGTTCTATGATGACTTAGAGTTGAGTGAAATAAGGTGTCTTTTCTCTAGCAGAACCTGCATAGTTTGTTCAATCTTAACAAGAAAGGGATAACAATAACTTTTGGCCCGTGTGTGCACCAAAAAGACAAATACATTCAAGAGACTGAGTGGCTCTGTTATGCTTTTCTAAGGTACTTGTAGTTCTCCAGGACATACTAATCAGTGCTGACAAAGTCAAAAAAGTTATAAAGCAAAGACTCATATAATGCTTGACTTCTTGCTACATAGTTAGAAATAGTCACAGCTGGAACAGTCAGTTCCTGCAAGTGATAATGCTTCTGCCTGTATTTAAAGACTTTGCACATTAAGAGGGTGCAGAAAGTCTCTGAAGTTTTTCTTCACCAAAGAAAATCCCTTTAAGAGAATAAAGACTGAATTCAGAGCGTGTCATAGTCCTATTAATAGCCAAATGGGAGATGAACGAAACTGATCAAATCCTGTAATTATTACCAGGAGTTATTGATGAAATCTCAGTGTAATTTTCTATTTCTAGTTTCTTTTCCTATATGTAACAGTCTGCAGAGTGCTTCAGGGTGCCTTTGAATGAAAGCAGCAGATATTAGTACAAGATTTATCATTGTTTTGATTACGATCATCTACTTACTCTTTATAAGCATTCTGTGCTATGTAAAAAAGAAATGCATTATGCATGTATCAGCAAATGACATATTCAAAGTAATGATAAGATTCTGTCTCACAATAAATTTGTTTATATAATGATTTCATACAACCAGACTGCTGCTGGAGTAATTTATTTTCTCCAATTTTATTAGACATCACTTCATGATCAGTTCAGTCCTTCACAGGAAAAAACATCAAGAACATACTACAGGCAGAAATGGGCTTAATTTTAAAAGATATGCTTACATGACCTTAGGAACTGGAATTTTTTTGAGAATACAAATAAAACACCTCCTGGATTGAAAGTGCTGTGTTAAACACATTGTTTTTTAGCAGTGGTTTGAAGAATAGAAACTCCCATGTATTCCAATTTCAGAGGTGTACAATTGTCCACCTCTCACAAGACCCAGCTTTTTACTATATGAGCACCTCTATTGTAAACCCTGTATTTCCATAATCTAGCTGAGAGGTATAAAGTAGTTTAGTCCAGCTAATATCTGCAAATGAATGCCTGTAAAAACATTGTGAAAGGTAACGACATGCCAAGTGTTAGTATTTTCTCTCTTCCAAAAATATCTGGCAAGAATTTTATTTGTTTTCAAACTGCTAAGAGCTAGTATTACAGAGAACTTAATGAACAATGCAATTTTGGCAGCAGCCTTAATAATCTGGAAGTGAGTTACTTGGAAATATGCAAGTTCTAATTAACAGGATTAAAACCAGGCCAAACAAAAGCTAGGATTAAAGCAGAACTAGCTAATTTTGAGAGGTTTTGATAAAATGTATTTAACTTTTTAATGCACATACCAGGCAGCACAAAAGTCATACTTTTAGATTCACCCTGTTCCCATGGCTCTGCCCTTCTTGGCAATTGTAAACTGCAACGATATACTTTATGCTGAAAACTTTTATTTCCACTTGAATTTGGTGTTCTAAAGGACAAATCTCTTGTCCCTTTCCCACAAATCATCAGTTCAGATACCCTTATACATTAAGTTGGAGCTAATGACTCACCCGTGACCTGGCTGCCAAGGGGTATTACGGACAGTTTCTCATCACTCTACGGGATCACATAAACTGACAGAAAATCATAACTCAGTTCAAGTTTTTTCCACACTGGCATTGGACAGGCTGAGGTCCTACAAAAGCTGTTGTTCTTATACTCTTAACAGCAAAAGAAGATGAAGTTTGAACTCTCACAACTAAGAGCTCATCTTAAGGCAGTGAGGCTTCTCTGGTAAAAAACGAGAAAAGTGCCACCAACCTTTAGCAACATGCATTTAATTATGATGTAACACATGTTCTGGTTGGGTAAGAAAAGCTTATGTCCAGGTACAGCTAGCTACATGCTAACAGGAGTTTGCAAGGCATTTGTTTCAGTGGAAAATGCAGAAGTAAATAGGGAAGCAGTCTGAGGTTTTATTTTTGAGAGCTCTCAACAATATTTTTATTTTGAGAGCACTCGTCTCCTGAAAATCCAAACAACATGATTAAAAACTATCTAAACCCAGCACTCTAATTACTATCATAAACAAGTCTAACCTTTGACCTCTATTCGTAAATATATTATATCAAAGACATGAGTCTGACAGTGCAGCAGGCATAAGGAATCCTTGTTTAGAAATTATAAAAGATTGAATAGATTGCAGTAAATCACATAATACACAAACATGATACTCACAAATAGTCCCACTAAAAGAATAATGAACAAATTTAAGATACCCTCCATGACAACGACCTGTACAAAAGACACACTGGAAGTTTCATTTAGCACAAGCAGTGCATTTAGCACTTTAATAACTTCACAAGTCACTTTCAGTAACTTCAAACCTTCTTTGAAGAAGAAATAACCAGTTTAAATTAGCCATGTGAAGATATACTTAATTCACATTTGTTGCTGGGATGCAGACTTAGATTGCCGTTTTCACTTTACAGTCTCTCTCTCCCCTGACCTTTAAGATGAGTATTCCAGACAGTGTCTCAACAACACTTTCCAGTATGACCAGTCATGTGGGATCAAGCTGAACAATTTAAGATGCCTGATGCTGAAACTGTATGACTACAGAATTTATGCACGCAGTTTAGTGAGAGTTTCTGCATTAAGAAGTTGACAAGAAGTCTGCTCCATTTTTTCCTTTTTCCCTTTTCTCTGCTTGGCAAGAGATGAGACACAGACACCCGTGGCAACTCAGGAGGAAAGCTGAAGTCCACAAGATACGCCAATGCTATCATAGCACTTCCTGATTCCATATGTGCTAGAGATTTGAAGTGAGATACGTTGAGAAAACAGTGAGAAAAATACCTTATTTGAAAAACCTATCAGGAAGGAGATGGAGAGAATTTAGATTGACTGTCCAGGGCTCTTGCCTGAAAGGACTTTCCTCTCAAATACTGGTTTGTAAGAAACTGAATCACCACAGCAAAATTAATAATGGAGATAGCAAACTGGGCTCTGTTTTCTTTTGAACAATATGGATAAATTCCAGAAGAAAATCTGCCTTTGCTGAGGATTTGCTCATGTTCTCCTTCCAACAAAACAGTGGAGACAGAAGGTTTTATCCTTCCAGCAGAGCAGCTCCTCTTATGAACTTCATTTCTTCAGTGTTCTTTCCTAGAAAAAATGAAATTTGACGCTCTTCTTTTTGGGTGCACCAACTCATCTGACTTGACTGTTAATTTTTTCTACACCAAGATATTTTAAGAACGGACTCTAGGAATCCTACTATGCTGTAACTGATCTCCAGCATCTCTAAATCTTTGCATCTGACAAAGCTTTAATGAACTTTTGGTCTCAGTTTCAAAATCTTTGAAGTAGGACAGGGAATGCCTGTGACGTTTTCTTTGGGATAAATACTGAATTTTGTATTGGGATGTCCCTTCCATTTTGGGTGATTATGGAGACAAGTTTACTTGAGGTTTAGCTGAAGCCAAGAAAAGAAAGTTCTCCTGTGGACGTAGGGCCGAAATGGGATGCTACAGGAATTTTCCAAGATAAATTGACATGGGAAAGGGCAAATAGCTTGCCCAAAGAAACTTTTTAAAAGTTAGTTAAAAATTTGATTTGATGTTTTCTAAACAGTCCGATTCTTTTATCATAAAATATTTAAAAAGTCAAAAGATCTTTTGAAAAATAATAGTTAAAAATAAAAATATTACCAAAAACCCCAAATTCACAATGGCAAAAAAGCTTTCTAGTCATCTCTCAAAAAGTTTAACTGTTTTTTGTAAAGACGGAAAAGTGAGAAAACTCTTGTTCTCAACAGGTGTAATCAAATGAAGGACAATAAATTAAAGCATCCATTCAATTATTCAACACGTTCCAGACAGTTAGATGTCTTTCTTCCTCATCACTTTGACAAAGAGAAACCTGTGTTCATTCCATCATCCATTCACACATCCTGAAACTTCCCATGAAACAGCAAGCTACCTTAGCTCCAAGGGGAGAAAATAATGAAGGACTGTACTGAGTTTTACCAACCATTTGAAGTATTCTTTAATTCAAAACTCCAAGCATATTTAATTACGTATTTGTACATCTGAATGCACTATAGTAATGGTAACATTTTAGTGTGCATACTAAAAGCAACTATCTGATGAAATGTGTGGTTTTAATATCTGTACTATTGAGTGCACTGTTGCAAGATCTATGCAGATAAATTATGAATTCTTTGCAGTTATCTGTTCTTCTATTCACAAGCCTTTGGGTTATGTCCTATCAAACTACCAGAACAAATGTGTTTCTGACAGGATTTTTAAGGCACAAGTATCTGTATTGGAAGAAATGTTAAAAATCTCAGAGCAGCAGCTTAAAGGCTTCATTTCTTGGAGTTCTTGACAACTTTGACAGTTTTATTTCGTATGACTGAAAGAACTAAATAAAAATAATTGAGTTTGGCATGACAAAATAACAAATGGCTTTAGTTAATGCTGACTTCAGCCCCTATATACCTGTTGAGTTCAATAAGGTACTAAAGTGCATAACTTGGTGTTGAATTTGGTCCAGAAAACTTAATGAAGTATGGGACTTACTGCACCTAGAAAAGGTCAGTAAAACCTGATTGTACATTACTCCCACACTTTCACTGACACTTCCTTACATCCTTACATCACATCTATGCGTATACCTCATACAACACTGAAACCAACCTACACTTCACATTAAGGCACCATGGGGAACACAAGGGTGCTGTGATTTAGCTCAGCTCTTCAGTTGTTTGTACAGCTGTGACACCAAATATTCTGGGAAAAAATCTAGGTTGACCACAGCTTGGAACAGAGTGCTTGATTAGGAAACTTCACAAAATCTCCCTCATACAAATGATGAGCAGGTTCATTCTGTCTTCCAAATTTGTATTTCCTGGTAAGCATTTTTCATGCTTATCCTCTTCCTTGTCTTTTTATGCCGAACTATTGTTTCATTTGGGCTTATTTATTCTTAATATAGGTGCCCTTTTAGCCTTACTTCAGGGCTTCTGTAAAATAGTTTGTTAATAAGCGTAAGGATGTCCTATATAAAAGATGTTATATTCCAGTGTGTTGGATTTGGCTCTCTGTAAAAAACTAAACTTATCCTACCTCCGTATCACAGGTGATATTTTGGAAGACAAAGAAAAAATACCTTACTTGCTGGACATCACATGGAACGTAGGCATACCCTCTTTCTAAATAATAAATTACCTAAGTAGCCAATAAAGAGACAAAATACGGGAAAAGAAGTAATGTCATACACTGTTACTATTAAAAGTAAAATTCCAAGAAAATATACTATGCGGCTATTATTTCCTTTCTGTAAAGACCCCAACCACGTCTGCACTGATTTTCAAAAAGATTTAGCTATTTGAGCCTATTCTTCTGTAAGCTCTTTCTATTCTGACTGACCTCAACCTCTAGTTGCAACAACCACAGCATCTTACTTTCTATATCTATAGTAAATTCTTGCTCTTGAAATACTGTATTTTTATGGTATCGCACATGATCTGCTAATTTTATCCCCTCAGAAGATCTCAGTTTCCTTTCAGTCATTGGAGGTAATTATCACATTGTACTTCAATTTTCTCTCCAGTCTCAGCCCCAGAAGATTGCTTCCCATTTTACTTTCATGGGTGTGCAGAAGAAAGCAGACCCCCAAGAGCGATGCTTCTTTCAAAGCGCCATTCAACCCAGCAGGAGAGATGACCAGTTTTATTTAGTGTTTACTGTGTACCATATAGCTTGTACATCTGTAGCTCCTTAATTCAGCATGAGGACTTCTTAACCTACTGCTGTCCAGAGCTGGAATCAGTGATCCTACAATTTTCTATTTATTTATTTATTTGCTTATCGAATAAGTAGAGAAGTTGTTTCTAACTGTGAAATTATTAGTAAAAGTGGTATATGTTCAAAGTATGTTCTGCTTTTACCTAAATGATTAAAAACATGTCTCAATACAGTGAAGTAATCCAGTTCACAGTTTTTTGGTGTTTTTGTAATAATTTTCTTGTTTTGTTTGACCTATTAAAGTAGACCCCATAAATTGTTACAGAAATGGTAAGGAAATAATAACAGAATCATAGAATCATAGAATGGTTTGGGTTTGGAAGGGACCTTAAGGATCATCTAGAACCAAACCCCCTGCCATGGGCAGGGACACCTCCCACTAGATCATGATGCTCAAAGCCCCATCCAACCTGGCCTTGGACACTTCCAGGGAGGGGTCATCCACAACTTCCCTGGGCAACCTGTTCCAGTGTCTCACCAGCCTCACACTAAAGAATTTCTTCCTAATATTTAACCTAAATCTAGTTTTAACTAAATTCCAGTTTAAAGCCATTACCACTTGTCCTCCTGCTACATGTCCAAGATGGGGAACAAACAGGTGTTTCCAACATCAAGCCATGCCACAGCCAAATGGAAGAAGAAATTCTTAACAGCTATGGCTAAAAAAATCCAATAAAATCCAGCAAAAACCTCACAAGATTATCTGCAAATTGTGCTGTAAACACAATGCATTATGTTGCTACATCTACTGAGGAAGGAAAGTGGTGTCTATTATCACGAAAGTGCTCTAGTTAGAAGAATAATTAAATATCTCACTACAAAACATTTTAAATATACCCCCATTCATCAGAAATAAGTATCTGAAACTGAATGTTCCAAGATATACAAGCACATTTAAAGCAACCGTGCAGCATAGAGGTAATTAACAGATGTCTTTTTACATTATGCAAACACTTTGCTATAAAGCACAAGCAAAACATGGATACTTGTCACTATCCCTCTTCTTGTAAACATGCACATATGTCTCTCAGAATTAATTTAATTTCAATTAGGTTTATTTTTTCATGCTTCTACTAAAAAGAAATTACCTTGTTTTGTAATGATATGCAACTTTATTCATAGGTCAGTTTCTTTATGTACGGCCTTTTAATGTTCTTATGATACCCTTACCTCTTGTCTGTGTGTTTGTATATCCATGTACATGTATTACAGTAACAGGGGAAATGAGAAAGAACACTAAACATGGTACTTGCTGCAGTTTCTAAAAATTATATTCCTGCATGTGTACAACTGTGTCACCTCCAGAGGCAGCTGGGTTCTGCAGGGCAGTAGCTAGCAATTCTCTCACTGCATTCTCTCACTGCACGTTGGATCGGGCCCTGAGCAGCCTGATCCAGTGGGAGGTGTCCCTTCCCATGCAGGGGGTTGGACTAGATGATCTTTCGAGGTCCCTTCCAACCCCTAGAATTCTATGATTCTATGATTTACTCACAGCATCAACAGCTGAGCGACCAAGATTAGGACTTAAGCTACAGGGAAGGGATGGCATGGTCTATTTGTTGTGAAATATTAGGCAAAATGCAGATGCCCTTGTTTAGAAAAATCTGTTTTGCTGCAGTATACTGACTGTAGAATGTCAAGTTTTGTTTACCATTTTGTTGACCACACTTATACAGGATTAGTGACCTACTCATTAGTCAGATCATTCCACTTGCTCTGATGGATTTCCATTATACTTCTTGTTAGCCTTTAATCTCAACTCTCCTTATCTTACACATTACCCATTTTTCTTCAACAAAAGAGTGAAGCAAACTCAGCAGAACTCAACATTCATTTCTTAACCCAGTTTCATATAATCAGAATATTTTGGGTTGGAAAGGACCTTAAAGATCATCTAGTTCAACCCCCTGCATGGGAAGGGACACCTCCCACTGGATCAGGCTGCTCAGGGCCCCATCCAACCTGACCTTGAACACTTCCAGGGATGGAGCCTCCACAACTTCTCTGGGCAACATGTTCCAGTGTCTCACCACCCTCATGCTAAAGAATTTCTTCCTAATGTCCAACCTAAACCTACCCTCTTCCAGTTTAAAGCCACCCCTCCTTGTCCTATGGCTACATGCCCATGTAAAAAACTGCTCCTCAGCTTTTCTGTAGCCCCTTCAGGTAACGGAAGGTGCTCTAAACATTTCCCAGAGCTTTCTCTTCTCCAGGCTGAACCCGAAGTCTCTCAGTCTGTCTTCACAGGAGAGGTGCTGTAGCCCTATGATCATCTTTGTGGCCCTCCTCTGGACTCACTCCAACAGGCCCATATCCTTCCTGTGTTGGGGGCCCCAGAACTGGACACAGTACTCCAGGTGGGGTCTCAAGAGAGCAGAAGCAGAGGGGGAACTAAGCCTCTTCTGATCTGAGCCTGTCTTCTCCTAGCATAATACTTGATGAAACGCCACAACACTTGGTGAACCCCCATACCACTTTTTACTGCATAGTGTGCTGTCACAACCCTGATTGTGTGGACTGAAAAGGCACTGGGCCATGGGTTTCTAATAAACCATGACAAAATGGGAGTGAAACATTCCCCTTACAAGGAGAGGCTGAGGGAGCTGGTTCTCTTTAGCTTGGAGGAGACCGAGGGGTGACCTCATCAATGTTTATAAATACGTCAAGGGCGAGTGTCAGAAGGACGAAGCCAGGCTCTTTTCAGTGATGTCCAGTGATAGGACAAGGGGCAATGGGTGCAAACTGAAGCATAGGAGGTTCCACATAAACGTGAGGAAAAATTTCTTTACTGTGAGAGTGACAGAGCACTGGAACAGGCTGCCCAGAGAGGCTGTGGAGTCTCCTTCTCTGGAGACATTCAAAACCCACCTGGACGTGTTCCTGTGTGATGTACTCTAGGTGACCCTGCTCTGGCAGGGGGGTTGGACTAGATGATCTTTTGAGGTCCCTTCCAACCCCTAAGATTCTGAGATTCTGTGAAAATGGTCGTGGCCAAAGAAGGATGACGTTGAAGTGGGTGAGAAGTCCTAACACCACAGTCCCCTGCCTTATCCACAGCAATGGTGCTTTTCAGAACTCTAAGCAACCCTGGATAGACCTCATAAGGAAGCTGACCTTGAAATAACCTGATTTTGCTTCTCCGATCTTTCACACTGTGTGTTTTTATTACCATTACGTGATGACGGAAATTAAAATGTAATACTTCGGGTACAAAGGCCTAGGGCCCAGAGTATTTGCAGCTGGTGCATTGAGAGCCTTGACAAATTTGTGCTGCATTTTAATGCTTGAAGTATGTTAATTTGCCAAGTTTTGATGTATCTTCTACTTTCTGATGGCTTAATGTACTTTATTGCAGAGGCTTCTTGCCTTAAAACAGGTCTATGAGATAAAAAGTTGTTTCATGGATGTAAGAATAACAAAAAAAGTCTATCACTTCTACCTGTAAGCAAAGACTACACACGCAACACAGGAGAGGCTGCAATCACTGAGGACAGCTCTCTGCTACTATATGGAGCCACATCACCTAATCTTCTGCAGGATCTGATCAGATTTGCACTGGTTTTGGCTGGGATAGAGTTAATTTTCTTCACAGTAGCTCCTGCCAGGCTATGTTTTCGATTTGTTGCCAAAACGGTATTGATAACACAGGAATATGTTATTATGTTATTGCTGAGCAGTGCTTACACAGTGTCAAGGTCTTTCCTGCTTCTCACACTGCCCGAACCAGTGAGTGGGCTGGAGGTGGGTGCATAAGACGTCGGAAGGGGACACAGCTGGGACAGCTGACCCCAAGTGACCGAAGAGATACACCATACTGTATGATGTCACACTCAGCAATGTGGGGAAGAAGGAGGAAGGGGTGAGGGGGTGTTAGAAGGTGTGGTTTTTGTCTTCCCAAGTAGCCATTATGCGTGATGGAGCCCTGCTTTCCTGAGATGGCTGAACACCTGCCTGCTGATGGGAAGAAGAAAATAAATGCTTTATTTTGCTTTGCTCATGCATGCAGTTTTTGCTTTACATGTTAAACTGTCTTTATTGCGACCCAGGAACATTTCTCTCTTTCTTTCCAATAAGAGGGTGTGAGGCAGTGGCTGTGAGGGGGTTGGTTGCCTGCTGGGGTTAAAACACAACAAAATCCTAAATCCGGAAGAATTTGGCTGTTCTTGCCCAATACTCTTATCCAAAAGCGATTCCATTTAGCCATTACTGATGGTTTTAAATCCTCATTTTCAGGTTCAATATATTTGTAAATATTTGACTCACAGGACATTATTTTTTGGGTTCATCAATGTCTGCTAGAATTTCTTCATCACCCATGTTCACCTCACTGTACTTTTAGAGAAAATGGTATTACTACATTAAAATGCACATAAGACATGGAAGACAATGCAGAGACAAATAAGCTGCTGCTATTGTGTGCACATAACAATGAGCAAAGATTGTAGTTTAGTCCTGAAAAGCAGCCTGGCTCCATGGGCAAGAACCATGGCTGAGCAAACAAGCCTTGCCAAAAGCCTTCTGAAGAACAAAATAGAAGAAATGTCTTGTAGGATCATAACAACAGTCCACCTGCTCCATCATCCTGCTGAGGACAGTGGCAGTAAGAGACGCTACTCAGGACAAGCATGTGAGCATGGCCACTTCTGTCACACATTAACCTTTCACTCCCCCACCATCCACCATGATTACATTAAAAATGTGCACAGCGCTTACAGTATTCGTCAAAAGACCTGTTTTCCTTCAATCTGTTAAATCCTTCTCTGAACCAAATAATGATGTCTGCTTGCACAGCCTCCTCTGGCAGCAAGTTCCAGAAGTTTAGTAGTGGCTGTGTAAAGCACTACTTTCCCACCTCCCTGTCCTAAGCTGGTCTTATACCAGCTAACAGGTCTGTACTATCTTTTGGTGTCTGTGCTATGTGCCTGTGCATTATGTAGGCATGTTAACAGTGTTCTATTCTACGTGAACCTCCCGTCTTGTTTTTTCTCTATAAAATGACTAAAAGTGGCCCCATGTGCATGCAACAACAATACTCAGTGAAATTACCCCAGTTTCTTCTGAGCAAGAAGCATTCTTGAAAGAAGATCTTAAGGGCATAAAATAAATAGAGTTAATGAGGAGACTATGTTCCCATCTTTAAGGAAGGGAAGTTCAGAAACAGAAAGGAATGAGTTAATTGTTTTCTAAGGTCTTAACAATAATTGTTCGCGAACAATAATAATCTGTTTTAAGATTATAGATGACTCACTGACAAAAACCACAACAGAATCTGGAGGTTTGAAAATACATTCTTCAGCTGTATCAGTATAATTTATATTGAGCTTATAATAATTTATACACAGTCGTAAGTGACTTGCAAGCATCAATACATCAGAAGTGGAAATCAAATCACATAAGAATCATGAGAAGGTAGGCGCTATAAATATTGGAAGTGCATCACTAAAAGGTTCTTAAGGAAGTTAAGTAAGTTAAGAAAGTTAAGTACAGGAAGGTATAAAAGATCAACTGATCTGCTGAACTCTGGAACAGTGGAATAACCACTTTGCTGAACCTTCAGTAATCATTACAGAAACTTGTAAATATCCCTAAAAATTAGTGTTGCCAGAAATAATAATAGTTTAACGTTCCGGAACAATATTCATTCTAGATCAACAGCAAGAGTGAGCATGAACTGGTCAACTGGTTGAGTCTTAAAAAAACACCCTTGAGAACATCAAAATGAGAATTTATTTTATTTTGTTTTGCTTTAGTTTCCTTGAAAGAAAGTTTAAAGCAACTTGAAAATATTTTCCCATTTTGTTTACAGGGGCAGCCTCCAGTTTTCATAATTCAATTTATGCTGTGACATGACTTGCAATTGACTCCATTCCCTCATTTCTGTTTTGTGTTCACATCCTTGACTGAAGATGAAAAAGATTTAACAAAATAGAAGATTAGATTATTTAGTACTGCCATCAAACTTGCATTTCCTTCAGAACAGACCCTTTCTAGGGAGGTATAATTAAAATAAAAGTTAGTTGGCACTCTGGCAGCTCTATTATGTATTATTTACATCTTCTTTTTGTGTTGAGAATCCTTGAAATACAGTTAGCCTCTTTGTTTTCCAGGAAATCCTGAATTACTGTAGACACTTCAAATGGATGCCTCTACTGGAAGGTGTCCCTGCCCATGCAGGAGGGTTGGAACTACATGATCTTTAAGGTCCCTTCCAACTCAAACCACTCTATTCTATGATTCTAATAATTATTCATTCTACTTTTGCTAAGTGTAAAATAAGTGCTGGTACCCAACTAAGCACCTATCGAAAAATAATTTGTAGTTTGTGAAGCTGACAGGCCTTACTGTCAAACTAGATCTTTGAGGTCTTTTTGGTAAGAAAAAATGGAGGATATTTATGTGTAAAGATGACAAGGACACCTGTCTTAGCAACTGAAGTTACATGAAGTGTTCAGATTGATGGAGTTGTGTAAGACATCATAGATTAAAAAATGATGCAATTCCCCAAGAAAAAGCAGAATTATGATCAAGTGTCAGTTTTCATTCCTTGCAGTTTTAGTGGCAATCCATTTTCTACAGAAGAAATAGCATGCAGCAGTGCTAATAAAATCTCTCTCAAAATCTTCAGCCCTGGAGCATGCCTCTCCATAAAGTCCCAATCATGGGGAAATGCCTTCTCCATTCTCCATACTAACGATGGATTTCTGTTGCCAATGATGAGAAATGGAATCAGTTTCCCTATGTTTTGAATACGTTCTCCCTTGGATAAAGCAGGTTTTCTTCCAAATGAATCCATATAGTCTACATTATTAGTTTAGTAAGGTCCATTATAGAAAGTTCAAATATATATTTGATTTAAACTACTTTGGAATTTTCAGTTTTCAACACTGTCATATTTCCACCTGGTGAAACAAGCCTCTCTCCCTTTGACAATAAGACCTTACTACCATGACGAAAGTGAAGGTGCTAAGTGGATTGAGAAAAAGTGGCATTGTCACATCTGTAACTTCTGCACATGTCTGTAAGTAGACAAAGGAGAGTTATGAGTCTCCTCAGAACAAACAACAAGCTGAAATGGCAAATATTCAAAAATACAGAGAACAAGTTTCTGTACAATATTGTTTGCACTCTTCTGAAATAGAGGTTTACCAGCAGTCCTGGCTAACTGGGGAGGTCCCAGTGGACTGGAGGGTAGCAAATGTGTTACCCATCCACAAGAAAGGCTGAAAAGAGGATCCAGGGAACTACAGACCTGTCAGTCTGACCTCGGTGCCAGGGAAGGTTGTGGAGCACATCATCTTGAATGCCATTATGCACCACTGGTCTCTTCTCACAAGTAACTGGTGATAGAACAAGAGGAAATGGCCCCAAGCTGTGCCAGGGGAGGTTTAGACTAGACATTAGGAAGAACTTTTTCACTGAAAGGGTTGTCAGACATTGGAACAGGCTGCCCAGGGAGGTGGCTGAGTCACCATCCCTGGATGTGTTTAGAAGTCTAGATGTGGCACTTAGGAATATAGCTTAGTGCTGGACTTGGTACCGTAGGGTTAATGGCTGGACTCGATGGTCTTAATGGTCTTTTCCAACCTAAGTGATTCTATGATTCTATGATAGTGGATGAAACCTGAAAGTGATCTGTATCAGTACTGAGACTTAGATATAAAACATTACTCTTAAAAAAATATTTTTATAAAAAAGATTTATTTTATGATGTGTTGTTAACATACCTTTTTCTCCTCTGAGGCAAGCATATGAGAGGTGCATTACTTATATTGACGATTCTTAATTATTTTCTTTTAATGCAATACAGGCCAAGATCCCAGTGAGGATCAATGACCTATTATTATATTTGGTCTTTCATGTCAGTACTTCTGCTAAATGATTATGATACTAAATTATCTGATTCCATTTCTCTGCTTTTTTATAGTACATGTACATAACATGATGCAATGACATACAGATACTGTCAAATTAATGCCAATTGTACAGTTAACTATTAGAAGTAATAGCCATTTTAGGATTAGTTTCTGTCAAAGACCCATCTCCCTGTGATTGAATTCCCACACTCGATAATCTTTAATGTCTTGCTCCTGCTCTTCCACTTTCTCACAAGTCCCACATTTTTCCCTCTTCAGCTTTTCCACATTTCGTCTATCCCCTAGTTCAATCATACTGTATCATCTTTTTCTCTCATTTCCTTTTGCTGTTCACCATTATAAAATGCCTTTTAAAAAAATTATCTTCTTAGGAGAGTTTATAAAGTTGCCTGACGTGTCTGTATAGTTGTGACTCCCTTTTCATAAATTTTGTGGCTTCCTTCCCCCACTACTGGAGTCTGACTACAACTGCTCTCAGCAAGTCTATTCTTGTGAGTCTTCTATCTTCAACCACCTCTGACTTCCTGTCATTCTGCACACCCAGAATGAAAAGCCTTGCATCATTCTTCCAAGAACACCATCAATTCCCTGTATATGATGGTCAGATGACAAATCTCCACCAAAACAACTGTGTATACGGCTTTTATAAAACTTAGGTCATAACAGTCTTTGTGTACATGTTATTATCCACATCTCTTAACTAAGATTTAATTGTGTGGGGGACGACCCCTACATTCATTAAAGATATGCCCCACGTAAACCATATATATGATTCTCATGGCAATAAGGGTTAGAGGCAGGAAAGGGTTAAAGGCGGACCTAGTTGAGGACTGACTGAAAAAGAGAAAAAAAAACAGCATACCAGGCTCTGAGAGACTTTTCGGCGCCTCAGCGCCAGGGACCAATGGCAGGGCGGATTGAAAAGTGACAGACCAATCAGAAGCCAGACCCCGCCTGGCATTTTTCCAATAAAGGCGACCGCCTCCACAGCCTCGGGGCAGTTGGAAGCCCGGGGTCGCCAGAAGAAGAAGGGGGAGAAGAAACCGCCGCGTCCAGCGCCTGCCGCTTCACAGCCGCTTCGCCCGTGCATTGCTCCGCCCCCCCGCCGCCGTCTGAAGCCAGCACGTCGACCACTCACCACACTGTGGGGGATCGAGCCCAGGCTAAAAGCCTTTTTAAAGGCTCTTGGAGCTGAGGCCTTAGGTGCTCTCTCCCTGAAGATCTGCAAGGAAGAGCTGGCCACCAAGAGCCAGGGCTGGTCCCTGACTCCGCCGGGATACGAGGCGTAAGACAATTACCTAAAGACCGCCTTTCCCGTCTGCTCTTCCCTTATTCTAAATTACCTTGGGGGGTGGGAGGAGGGGAGTTGGGAAACTCTCTAATCCTTTTATCTTTTTCCTTTACCTTCCCTGATTCGGTGCGGGTGCCCCTCCCATACATTTTATAGCTGATAAGTGGTTGCTAATTCTTGTACTAGTCACATTGTGCCTTCTGAATTAATTGTAAAGTAAAATAAGCACATAGTTTAAACTTCCCGAGTGTGGAGTTTTCTGTTTCTACAGCAAATATCCCTTAAAATAGCTGTAGTGGCGGGGGTGCACCGGAGGTATCAGCACGGGACTAACCGCTCGAGTCCCCTGAACGTTGTGATTTTGGGCTTTAATCAAAGCCGGGTGTGTGAGGGCAAGATCTTTGCATACACTCCGCCCATACATAGCACCACCCATATACACTTACATACAAGAGCCTGGATCACTACATTTATTTAATTGGTGTCAGGATTTGAATCTCTTGTCGGATCTTGACAAATTGGTACGCTAAAAAACCAAACACAATATTTTCTTTACTGTACAGCTAAACCTAAGATATATTAGAGATACAATAATCAGTATATCCACTTCCCCCTACAAACTATTTCATCCACACATTGCTGTGCTTACCATCTACAGAAAGTGTTCCATACAAAAAACTCCCAGTCAAAAGACTGATTCAGCATAAATATTTTAAGTAGTAAAATGCAAGAGTAGCACATTCAAAAACCACACAACTTTTGTAGCAACTGAAGCTGAACTACATCATGACAATGAAAGCAAGAACAGAATAAAGTTTTGCATACATTTTTGCTTCATTTTGCAGATGGCAAGAGCAAAACTGCCAGAGAGCCAGGGAAGAAACAGACCCTGAATTTTACAAAAAAATGCAACTTGTTCAGACCACTTGCACACAGAAAGTGAACCAACTCATAATCCACCAGAAAAAACACTGAATTTGCCTAACTAACAAAGTCAGCTGCCAGGCAGAGGCATCTGTTCCCAGATGCTGGGTTTTTTTCCTATTTCATGACGGTTTTTCTTTTTCTTTTTCTTTTTTTTCTATTATTTTGATACATCCTCTGCTAGGCAAAAATGTATCAACAAATAAACACATTTTGAATCACAGTACTTTCTTTGCCTTCTCTCAAAATACAGAAATTCTTAGGCCTCTAACCTCATGAGGACTTTATAGCAAATTGTAAGACTTGCATCATTTTTCAATGAAATCAAGTCTACAAATTTTAGGAAACGCATGTAATGCAGCAAAAGCACATCAATTAACAAATATTGGAAGAAAACAGTGGAAGATCCCTGTATTTTGAAGCCTAACCTCTGCAAGCTCTGCAACTGGACACTCCAATATTCAGCTTGGACAGCTTGTTGGGTATATTAGAGCTAAAAAGGTATTTCTTACCCATTTCCTATAAATGCAATTGGAAATTAAAATTTGAGGCATCCATTAGGACTGTTCAGTGACTCTCAATGCCTTTACCTACTTAATTTTTTTTCATTGTTTCTATAACTATAGTGCTCTTTCATGGAAACAGGGAAGAGATCTGCTTCTACAAAAGGTTGTTAGAAATAGTTGGTTTAGTCAGCAATAGCTGGTTTAAATAAAATGTTTCAGTATTTGCAAAGTTCCCTTTTGTCCTTACATTGGCTTCACATTATGAGAACAAGGTCTGTGTGTGAATAGATATAGGTATACACACACATCCATACAGAGAAAGAGATCAACTCAAGTTGAAACATGGGAAATTCCAATTCGATATAAAGAAAAAAATTTCAACATGGGAGTTGTCAAACTGTGGGCTTATAGAAAATTAATTGTGGGTTTATAGAAAATTAGTCTGCCTGAGTTAGAGAGGGTAGCAGTGTCACAGGTGCTGCTGAGGCAAACCGTGGGACCAGTAAACAAGCTGGTGTCCCACAAGCTGGTATCCCACAGTCGTTACCTCAGGAAGCAGCAAGAATAGAATGTTGTAGCAAGAATGGAGAGGCACCAGCTGGGAAGTGAGAGAAGTGGAAAACAGTACAAGTCCTGAGTCATCACGACATAGGGGTGCAATGGTGTATGCGTCCAGGGGTGCGGACAGCGAGTGACAAAACACGTAGCCAATCATGTATAAGCTGAGAATTTATGTAATCAATGGGGTTTGTACTAGAGGTGTGTGCTTAGGAGTCAGAAAAGTATAAATTGCAGTCACTTTTGTAAATAAAGGTCTTCAGTTATAACTTTTATAGAGTTGTGTGAAGTCCGTTTGTGATGCGGCCCAACATCAAACGCTACCATAGGTTGTCCAGAGGGATTCTGCCTGCTAGGTCCTATCCTTTCGCATGGGAATCTTTCCACTCTAGGCCCAGGGTTTCAAAACTGAGAGACAGAAATCATAAAGGGAAACCAATGCAGGCACAGTGGAGCATCCTGCTAGAGATCTCCATCCTTGGACGTGTTTAAGACTCAAATAGACACAGCCCTCAGCCACTCAGTCTGATTCCGTCGTCCCTGTACAGCAGGTCAGTCTAAGTGATCCCTGGAGGCCACTTCCAGACTGAATTACTCTGTGATCTGATCCCCATGATATGTATAGCAGAGTACAGTGCAAAACCTTACCACCCTCAAAGAGTCTCTAAATTGATCTGTCTTTAGCAAAAGTATGTAATAAACTTAAGCTTCTGCTGCCCAGCTCAGTTTCCTCAATGAACTCCTTAGTTCTTTACCTTAGAGTTAAGCAAGCCAATGTTTATTCCCAACATCTTTTTGCTTTCCTCCAGCTTTCAGGACAATGACAGTGTTTCCTGTTTATCTTTTAGGTCTGTTCTGCTTCGCAATCACCACATATGGTAATTTAACAGTTAATAAAGTCATATTAATAAAGTCAATAACTGATATTTCTGAGCTTTCTATTCACTTTTGCCATCATCTACCTGCCATCTTGATTCAAGGAATTTACATCAGTTGATGCTATCTATTTAGTTGGCTTTTTTTTGGTCCTTAAAGGAACTCACAGTTTCTGCTTTTAATGCCAGTGATTAAATATTTCTTGTTCTGGGCTTTTTTATTGAACAAAATGGCAGCAGGAGATGTCAGTTTTAAGAGCATTATTTGTAAGTGTGCTGTGTGAAGCAGGAGTCTGGATTTGACTCTTGGGTCTTATGAAATCCTGTAAATAATTCTGACATAATTTTCTTTCAGGAACAATGGATAAATATTTTAGATGTGACGTAAGATACTTAAACTCATACCCTTTTGCAAAATGCTTTAAATCAACAGTCAGACTGTTGACTGTTAAATGTTAATATCACATTTTATGTCATACCCAGCAAATAACTGGTTTTATATGTGAGATTATAGGTTTAGTGATAGCATTTTAAAAAATTCTGTTTCATAGAAACAATAACTGCATATTAATCTATGTTTTTCCAATGACAACATACAAATCTTGCATCATAAAGATACAGCTTTTTATATTTGGATTATTTTTTTCTTCATCACATTCTAACACTGCCAACAGATTTTTTCTTATTTTCTTTATATTTCCCAGCTTTCTTGGAAATTGGCTTTTTCTTCATGTTCATTTGGCTCTACTTTAACAATTTATATAAATAAATAGATATACACTCGGATATTCAGAGTACTTCAATAAAGGTAACTATGTAACTTAAGCAATAACCTCGACTTATAACTCTAGAAAGATTTTGTTTCCCTCGATCTACACTTAACCAAAAGCCGAGCAAAATATAGTATTTGTGATAATGTAAAGGAATACACATAATCAACTGTCCTGAGGTACTGGTTTAGATAGAACCATTTCATTACAGTAAAATATTTATTCCTCTTCAGCAACATATGAAAAAAGCCATTCGAATCCCATCAGCAAGCTTGCTTATAAAGACACCCTTCTACTGTAAATAATTCATGCACCATTTTAACGCAAATTTACAGACTGTTGAAAACAACATGAGACAAAAATGCAACAAATTACCTTGGATCTTATTTACAAAGGCTCCATTGCATACTCAGACAGATCCTACAAACTTAAAGGGATCTCCAGAGATCCTGTTTCTTACATTTACATCACTATTGTATCCTGCATGTAACCAGGAGGCAGAGGAAAGAAAAACAACTGGAGAACTGGGTGGTGGGGAGGGTTGGGGCTGAGACAAAATGTCTAGCCATGATTAATTACAGGTAACTAGTATTTCAGAAAGCTTGGGGCATTTCTTCATTATGCAATACACACACCAAAAAACTGAGATAAAACCATACCTGGTCCATGATATTAAAACAATTTATAGAATTTAAACTTCTTTTACAAGTCTAACTGCAGAAAGCAGAGCAAAACAAAACCAAACCCAACAAAAAACCTAAAAGCCTTTTCTCCCTTCTCTTGCTGTTATAACCATTGCCTTTATTGATCAATGTGCAGGTTTTATGACAGGTTACTGGATTGCTTTGGGTGTTTATCATAGATAGTGCAAGCAATCTCCCTCTTTAAAATAAAGTTATGCACTATGCATATAACATTAGTTTCCAGCAATACTGCACGTGGCTCTTTTTGTTTCCTTTTTCTTTATCATGCCTTTTGCAGTGCTAACAATCTGCTGGGTAAAATGAGAAAAGGACAAAGAACGATTCTTCCTCTAAGAGCTGAAGTTTTGCTCCTACCTGAGTGATGAACTGTCATATTTCGATCAGTGGCTCTGAAGAAAATACCCCCATCAAGTCTGGGACTCGATACAAAAAAAAAAAAAGTATCTTACGAGCTTCTGGGCTCTCACCTCTCCCCCATGTGTATGTTTTCTTCCTCTTCTCCCCCTTATATATATATCTACGTGTGTGTATCCTGGTATGCCAAAGAACCAACACTGAAAACAGATAGATCTTTTGTTTACACTGGAGGCTTAATGCCTTCAGCTTGATAGACTCCCTTGTGATTGCTTCAGCTCAAATATGACTGTTAATAGTAGTAACAGCCAAGCATGCACCCCAGTTTTCATCTACCCTATAGAACAGGTTGTCACAGATTTCAGATGCCTTCTACAGAGGATTGCACTGCTTCAGAAAAAAAAACAACAAACAAACCAAAACAGTCCAGGGGGTCCTACAATTTAAGAAGAAAAGAACTCTCTTCAAGAGATAAGCAGTGCCAGGCATTGAGTGAAATACATTGGATTGGTCAGCACTGGGGTGATTTCATCTTCATAGCACTACACTGAGGCCAGAGTCATTACTTTTTCAGTGAGCACACAAATAAAAGGAGGAGGAGAAAATAATTGGAAGCTGAAAGTTCTGCAGTGCACAGTGCTCGGCATACTCTGCCCTTACCTGACAAGCTGTGACAGTAAGGTACTTTAAAGATAAGACCTTAAGCTTTTCATTCAGACTAAAATTTCTGTATGTTTCTAGGCAAAACATAGCAGACATTTCTGTTCTTGGTCACTTTATTTGTCACTCACACATTAATAATGAAGTTTAGTAACAAAAAGAATACAAATATGCTGGAAATTACATTTTAAATCATCTGTATGTTAGAAAAAAATCACATCTCTGCATGTTCACCTGCTTATTTGTAAGCCTCTCACAAATTTCTTAGAATACTCAGAAAACTATGGGATGTTTCTAACAATAGCAAGAAAATCCCAGAAAGTAATAAATACAGATATCTAATTCTGATGGATTTTTTTCAGCACCTCTATTCAATCATTCTGTAACTCAAAAATATTTGAATAAGACCAGTTGTCTGTGACTGGCTGGAACTGAGGTCAGCTGAACACAGGAAAATCTGAATAGCAACACTCTGAAGTGAGGTTAGCAACAGGATGAACTCTCCCTTTTTGTCTTACAGTGATTTACAGACCAAATTAATAAACAGGGATCACATCCTGTCATCACTCTCCCCTCCAAATTCATTCATTACTGCCAGCACTGAATGATGAATGAACCTGAAGTAAAATGGGAATCATCTTCATTTTTAGCAGGTTCCTAGAGGTCAATAATTTTTACATTTGCAGCAAGCTAGAAAGACTGCTCATGATGCATGAAGAATTACAGATTCCTGTTTCCTTATCCTCAGATATGCTAGTTTTGTACTGCTTGCAGGATGAAAAATCACAGTAACTGCAAAATAAGTGCATGGGACTGAATATATAACATCAAGCAAGAAGGTGCTATTTTAACAAAGATAAGGTAGACTGCCAAACAGTCATGTCACATAAATGTCTGTATTTTCTTGTGTTTCCAGTTTTGGAGAAAGCTAAGACTCAGTTCCTTAGCTGTTTGGTCACTGCCATGAGCCACAAGCATTAAGGGAAACACTTTCTTTAACATCAATGAGTGCGATGACAGCTAAACATCAAGTGGTATCGAGCTTGCTATAAACAAGCCCATAATCCAGTCCTGAAGGTGAATAATAAAGGAGGAAAAGGAGAGAAAACAGGAGTAATGTTTGCGGGTTTCATGATTCCTTGAACCCCCAAAACCCTAGTGTCCTCAACCTGTATTGTTTCAGGCTGCAAATCTGTATGAGCTACCTACATACATACAGCTGTTGTCAGTACTTGCATAGAATGTCTCCAAAGGAGAAAGAACAATGCAGGTGATCCTGCATTTGTCTGATCCCAAACTAGAACTGCCAGCTGTGGGCTCTGCATTAGCAATACAACACAAGCACAGGGATAATTCCAGGGCAGCAGGTACTGTCCTTCAAAGTCTACATAAACCCAGCAACCTGAACCCTTCTTGTGCAAGAGATGCTATGCCCTTCATCTGTCCCCAAATTAACATTTAAAGCACTCACATTAGTCTTATATATGTCTTTACGACAGTATGAACACTGAGGAAAAAAAACAGGCCTTATGTGTTTGCAGACAACCTTGTCTAATAGAGCCCTTGTTTGTGGCTCTAGCCCACAGAGTCCTGTGGTGGTACTGAGGCTTTGTAGTAAGTAAAGATGACTTTGAAAGGTGCTTAGCACAGCTGAGCTTGGTCTGGAGTTTACCTCTGCAATTCATTATTCCCACCTCACAAAATCTTAATCTATTATTATCAGTAAAAAAAACCACCACATTCAGCCTTCTCTTGTGAGAGAAGCAGGAAAGGGGAATTCATAATGGCCCAACACAAGTTATTTATAGCTTCTATAAAGAAAATACAGAACATGTTATGAAAAAAGAGGACAGGTGTGAGAGACGGACTCTATAATGGCCTTTAATCCAGCGACATTCACTGACCATTCCTGGCGATGCGCCCCCCGGCACTCGTGGGGAGAGGACAGAGGTACCAGGCGCATGCGCACAGACTACAGACTACAGCTCCCAGGAGGCACGGCGGGGCCGGAACCGGAAGGGGAGCAAGAAGGCGCGCACTCTGTGAACACACACGGATCCAGCCGCCGCGGTGAGCGTACCGCTGCGGAGGCTGCCGTGAAGTTACGGCGCTGCTCCCTGTGGTTGTTAGCGTGTGGACGTACCGAACGGACCGTTTGCCCAGAGTCTCAAGGGACAGGACGTGGATCCCGATCAGGGATTGGCTTCGGCCGTACCCTGGTGGTGAGAATTGCGAACATCTTACTAACATTTCTACAAACATTCCTACATAATATTCACACATACCAGACACTCACTTCTCTTTTCCCATATTCTTCTATTTCCCAAAGGCTCTCTCCAGGCTTTCCCTCTTATCCCTGTCCGGGAACGGGAACAGGGGGGAAGGGGAGAGGTTCTCTCTTGTTTTCTGTGTGTGTTGTTATTGGTATATAGATGTAGTGTTGTATAGCTGTTGGTATATGGATATATAGGTGTGGATATATATAGAGATAGACCCTGTGTGTTAGTTGATATCAGACTTGCCAAACCCTCAGTGGCTTTAATAAATCTATTGATTCCTAAGCGTTGTTTGTGAGTGTGACGGGGAGAGGTCTTCAGCTCTCGATCCCCCGAGGTGGGGGTGTGAGTCGCGGCTTTAACTATCTCGGCCCGCGACAACAGGATTCACTTAATGGGAAGATGCCAAGTTTTTTGGCATACAAGCTCTCTTTCAACATTGCACATCTGTTACTGCCGATGAGCACAGCTGCGAAATGCAGAGCAGTCAGCAGTCTAACACCCAGTCACTTGAACCTTTTCCCTTTTAGAGTAGTTTTAATAGCCAAACTATAACTAGTAGGAATGAACTTCCTGGCTTCTGCTTCACTGGAAATTTCAATTCAAATCTAGCAATCATTTGGAAAAAAGGATTACCAGCTGTATTAAATCTAACTTTTACTAAGGTTTGAGTGCTTGACATTCTGTTTTTAGTCCTCTTCATGCAGATTTTTATTTTGTCCCATTACATACTGTCACAGTGCTAAATTTTGATTGACTGGAATTATCTTAACACTAGGTGCCAATGTCAATCCACAGAGGAACTCTGAAAGGTAACCCTAAAAACCTACAAAAAGGCGGTCTGGATTTGTAAGAGTACAAGAAAAACAAGCATATGAAGTAACGCTAGTTGTCAACTAAGCTTCACCACCCTAACCCACAAAACTAGTTTGTTTCTTAAGCATAATTAAAAAGTAAGTTTTGATATTTCTGCTTCTATATGGTGAACACATGTAATCACACAGTTACAACACAAAACGCAACTATTGTGTTTTCTGGTCTGTCATTTCAAAGACAGCCTTAAGATCTTCAAAAACACTGAATTACAGTTTTCAAAGTGGTGCTGCCCAATTCTTCCTAGGAAATTGAGGTTCATCATCTTTATCAGATGCCAGGCAAAACCGCAGGACATCATGAATCTTACTAGGTAATTTTCTGTTGTGTTTCCCCGCCACCCCCCCCCCTCTTTTCTGGTTTCACATAATACAAACCAGTATGTTTTCTTCTTAAATACAGGTCTCTGTATTTTAGCAAAAATGTCTGTTTTGCCAGGTACTTCTTAAACATATGGCTACATTTTATAAATACTTGATTTTTGTAAGAGCAAATCTGTCTGGTTAAATTGGAAATTTTTCATATACATATTCGATGCTTGTAGTCATGCATGTTCCTCACTGCAAGTTCTACAGTCCTTCAAGTTCTTTCAGGTATATTAACATTTGATCCCAGTTGCTTCTTAAGACTTCTCTACATAACGCTACAAACATTAAGTAAATTTCATAAAAATGTAATCAATTATAGCCAAGGAGAAGTTCTCCCTTTGTTTTTTTAGTTTAGTTTTGTTGTTTTTTTCACACAGAACATACAACCTAGTCACTTCTGATCATGTAACACCTCTATGGAAACTCCACTTGCTGCCTAGATGGGAAAGTAATGGCAAAAAAGTGTCTGAAGAAATCGTTGGCAGCTTCTAATGAAGGACAGGAGAAGCCAGTGTCATGTAACTCTGCATCAGCAACTCTGACACTGAGACTGCACAAGGTTAATGGATAGATGGATTTCAAAAGTGCCTAAGGGAGTCAGGAACTGAAATATCATTATTGCAATGGGAATTAGTACATCCTATACTTAAAGCTTGATGTCTACCAATAGCTCCTGGAGCCTTTAATATCCTGTTAGATCTGTCTACAAATGACCTACCTGCCATAGCCAAAGCCACAGACTGGCATTTCAATGTCCACCCATATTCTTGTCACTCAAGCAACTCATGTCAATCTGAGCCCTGTTTAATCTTTTCTGGTGACCTGAAACTTTCTTCTGAAAGTCCTGTTATAGGAGAAGAGTTGTGAGGGAAGGGGCCATCTATCCTGCAGAACGTTCTAGCAAACACCTCACAGAAATAAAGTAATTTTGCAGGCTCTGGAGAAAGAAACAGTAACTTCCAAACTGTGCCAGAGGATAAAAAAGAAAATGAGGCTCCCTCCTTCTGTTTTCATTGCTCATTTCTTCCATTTGTCCAAACCACTGTTATCTTCGAGTTCTCCTTAATCACTTTTGATCATCTGTAGGGCCACCAAACAGTTCTTGAAAGAAGTCCTTGCCCTACTTTGTAACCTGAAGTGCATCCTCATCAGGAAGTGCTAAAGGAAAAAGATTTTTATGTCACCTTATCCCAGTAAATCCAGGAACAGCATCATATTTTGTCTGCTACATAAGAAAAAGCAAGGAGCCTGTGGTGTAGAAACTTTGGTCAATTTGGGTGTTTAACTAACTTCAGAGCTAAAGGGGAAAAGGAACCAAAATTTCTTTGCAGATCTTTACATTTGCTACTTAATTGGTACAGTTTATCTATCTCTATAATGCCAGCCATTTTTAAAGGAACTGCATAAATGTTTAAAAATAATAACAATAAATATTTTTTCAAAAAGTGTTATATTTTACCTCAAATTATTCACTTGAAGAAGATTTTAACAGCAACCCAGAGAACTTCTTGCTGCTAACAACAGCAACCTCTCTCTAGATTGAGGCAATCTGACTTTGAATGTCAACCACATGCTCCTTAATTAATTACTTTTGTTAGCATGCAAATTTAGCCTTTTTTGATGATCTGATTCTCTTAACTCTGAATAAATGGCTTTTTGCACACAGATCATGGATAAATTGAGATTAAGGTTCATTTTGTTAGGATTGCTCCGGGTGAAGCTCTTCCCACCTGTGTTTTTGTTTATCATGACAAAAATTATGACTTAATATTTACATTGCAGCAAGAACATGGGCTTCTCTTAAGAATCTGATTCTATTTTAGATGATGCATGCAAAGACACATTAATTTGAATTCCATATCTCATATTACCTGCCAATACCTACCATTTTGCTTTTCTACCACACAGGTCTGACAATCAACATGGGCATTCGCTGAATAGGTCTACAACTTATGGAATACTCTCTTCTGTTTTATTCAGACAGACTCATTGGATTTTCTGTAGTGCTGAGTAGATGACCGCTTCATAAATCCACCTATCTTTGCAACAGATCTGTGAGGCGAGTGTTTGGTACCATCTCCATTCTACAGATTGAATGTTAAGGTTGAAAGATGCTAAGGTTAAAAGCACCTATACATTTGTAGTGCTCAATTGGAGATGCCTACAGGCATTTGTTTGCTTGTTTTAGAGGACAGAAATAGATACATTCAGAGAAAGTGACTGCTCATTCTAGTTGCAGCTGTGAATGTTCAGTATTTCCACAAACCTCTGGGTTTCCAGTTGGGTACCCAGAAAATTAGGAGCAAACTAATGACTGCTCTGTGAAGAAATAGCTTATGAAACTTGGCCAGCATCATGCAGAAATGTGGTTCCAGAGACAGAGTTAAAATACAGTTCTCTAGGGGAACATTCTCCTGCCTTTCCTGCAAGATCATTCATCAAACTGCAATTCCTTTCTTCATTTCTAACACAGTTTATAACTTCTACAATAAAAATGGTGGACAATATTCTATTTACACCACATCATTCTGATTCAGCTTGACCGGCTCTTCAGTGTCTCCCCAATCTTCTTTTAAGAGAGTGCCCTGTGCTTCAAAATCTGAATCTCTGCTCTGAATCTCTCTTTCTTTACCTTTCATTCCCACAACTTCCACTCAGCAGACTACTTTTCCCATTTTACTTTTTTACCTTTTCCAACAGTGCTGTTTTTGTAGCTACTGCCTTCTCATTACTGTGTCTCCCTGCCCCTTTCACCCCCCAAAAATCCAACACAACCGAACAAAAAAACTGACCAAAAAAACCCCACAAAAAACCCCACCCCAGATAGAAACTTTTTTTCACATTGCCTAGCCAGGAGCAGAAAATCATTGTGGTCATACCACAATCAAATGCAGTGCTCTCAGATATGGCCAAGATATGCAATTATTGCAGAAGTCCCACCTGGATTCTCAGCCCCAGTTTGGCATTTACTCAGCCCTTCCTTTTTAGAGGCCTGTAAATTCTTCTAAACTAGGCTGTGCTGATGAGCTATGGTGACACCTGTAGAAAGCTGCTTTGTCATTCTGTGAGCTGAGACCTGTCTCCTCATCATAAGTCACAAAGATTTCTGTACTAATAGTAATTTCCACACTGTGCTAGAATACCCGTGTAATTGTTACAGAGGTGTACTAGTGTCTGTGTCATGATGCCAGATTTTTAGTTCTGGCATTATCTCAGAATTACAGAATCACTAGTCATGGTTGGAAAGGACCTCTGAGATCACCGAGTCCAACCATAAAACAAAACCAAACCAAACCACAAAACACACCCCAAAAAACCCCACAACACACAACCTACAATCTCAGCCACTAGAGCATGCCCTGAAGTTTCTCATCTACACATTTCTTGAATACATCCAAGGATGGTGACTCCACCACCTCCCTGGGGAGGCTGTTCCAGTGCTTGATCACTCTTTCAGTAAAGAAATTCTTCCTAATATCCAATCTAAACCTCTCCTGCTGCAACTTCAGACCATTTCCTCTGGCCCCATCATTATTCACTTGGGAGAAGAGGCCAACACCCACCTCCCTACAACTTCCTAGTTGTAGTAGTTGTAGGTAGTTGTAGAGGGCAATGAAGTCTCCCCTCAGCCTTCCCCCCTGCAAACTAAACATCCCCAGTTCCCTCAGCCACTCCTTGCATGACTTGTTCTGTAGTCCCTTCACCAGCTTTGTTGCCCTTCTCTGGACACGCTCCAGCACTTCAACGTCCTTCTTGTAGCGAGGGGCCCGGAACTGAACACAGTACTCAAGGTGCAGCCTCACCAGTGAACAGGGGCACAATCATCTCCCTGCTCCTGATGGCCACGCTATTCCTGATGCAGGCCAGGATGCTGTTGGCCTTCCTGGCCACCTAGGCACACTGCTGGCTCATGTTCATCTGGCTGTCAACTTTTGCCAGGTCCTTTTCTACTGGGCAGCTCTCCAGCCACTCTGCACTAAGCCTGTAGTGTTGCCTGGGGTTGTTGTAACCAAAAGGCAGGACCTGGCACTTGGCCTTACTGAACCTCATATAATTGGCCTTGGCCCATGGATCCAGCTTATCCAGGTCCCCCTGTAGAGCCTTCCTACCCTCTAGCAGATCGACACTCCCACCCAGTTTGGTGTTGTCTGCAAACTTACTGAGGGAGCACTCAATCCCCGCATCCAGATCATTGATAAAGATGTTGAACAAGACCGGCCCCAAAACTGAGCCCTGAGGGACACCACTGGTGACCGGCCAACTAGACTTGAACCCCTTTACCACAACTCTCTGGGGCCGATCATCCAGCCAGTTTTTTACCCAGCAAAGAGTACACTTGTCTACACCATAATTCGCCAGCTTCTCCAGAAGAATGTTGTGGGATATAGTGTAAAAGGCCTTACCAAAGTCCAGGTAGACAATGTCCACAAGATGGCCTCTGACCACCACATCTCCCACTAATCCTTCTCTGTTTGTGAGCAGGAGGTCCAGCATGACACCTCCCCTGGTAGGGATGTTTAGTCAGTCCTTGCTTGGGGATCCCTGCATCATTCTCCCCTCTGTACCAAAGTGATGCCCCCAGTACTCTTAAGCTAATGCTTTCTTACACTAGAGGACGAGAAGATACAGTTTAAGTAAATTCCTTATTAGCACTCCTCAAAATAATTCTAAAACCCAAAAGATATGACTTTGGAATGAGCTAGATTATGCCAAAACTACACTGCAAAATCTTGAACAAAAATACTATAATGAGGCTTTCCCTTCTTCTTGTGATTTACATACACTATGGATTAAAATGTAATTTCCAGTTGTGTAATATTTTAAATAAATTTTCATGTAATACACTGTAGTTTTCCTGAAAAAAAACTGATACATATCCAGAGAAATACTGTATAAATGTCTTCTTGTTTGAAGTTCTGAGGAAACAGCTGTATATCTATTATGATAGAATCTTATTTTAGATTTTAGAAAACCTACTACTACTACTACTACTATTACTCTATTTATTAGTATATTCCATATAATTACAGTGCATATAAGGGACACAGAAGTAACAGAAAAGGATTATTTTGTGAATGCTGCCACAAGAAAAGATGAAAAGTCAACATTATTTCCCCCATGCATTTTCCTCAGCGTAAAAGACATCAGTCAACATATGGTACAGAGACAGTTATTCATGGATATGCATCCACTACCTCGAGCAATTAAAACCATGAGTATGCCTAATTCTGCCCTTATTGCAATTATTATACTAAAATCTTTGGTTTACTGTTACCATTTTGTCACAAAATCAAACCTATCTCCCTCCTTCCACACTGTTCTAGTGGCTATTTTTGAGTCAGGGTCCTCTGACCTTAGAGTCTTCACTCTTGGTATAATTCTACCTCTGAAATTTGCCCCCATGCCTGATTCCTCTGTCTCTAATATCGACTTCTCTATCAAGTGGAGGTCTATACTTCACCCTATATCATAGCCGACAGCATACTATACTAACAATGTCAAAGCTTTCAGTAATACTGTCTGTGGCAATCTTTGATTTCCCACATTTTAATCTATCATTTTTGCAGGGTCTGGAAGATTTCCTTTATTACTGTGACTTTGTAATTTTCTTACTTCACTTTTGCAGATGCCACCGAACTGGGAGGAGTGACTGATATGCCAGAAAGTTGTGCTGCCATCCAGAGGGACCTTAACTGGCTGGAGAAATGGGCTCACACAAACATTACAAAGTTCAACAGAGAAAAAGTGTAAAGTCTTGCTCCTAGGGAAAAATAATCTCATGCACCAGTAAATGCTGGGAGCCATGCAGCTGGGAAGCAACTTGGCAGAAAAGGCCCTAGGGATCCTGCTGGATGCCAAGTTGAACATGAGGCAACAGTGTGACCTTGCAGCCAAAAAGGATAATGGTATCCTCGACTGCATTAAGCAAAGTATTACCAGTAAGTTGAGGGAGGTGCTCCTTCTCCTCTACTCAGCACTGGTGAGGCCACACCTGGTGCACTGGAGTCCCTTCCAACCTCAAGTGTTCTGTGATTCTGTGATTCTTCCTAATATATTTTTTTTTTAAATCCCTGACATACCATTAGAGTTCTTTAGCTCTATATTCATTAATAGCTTTCTGAATGAACACAAAATGGTTTATGAGCCAGTATTGATTCAGTTACCAACAGGTTGCTATTAATAGAAAATATGTTCATAAAAGTATGGTTCCAACTGGACACTGAATATTGTGTACCATTTAAAATATGATGCTGCCTGTCATGACAAAAGAGAGACAGCTAAACCTTACAAATAAAGTGTTGTAAGAGCACAGAGAGGGTCTCACACAAATTGATGATGAGCTTTATGCAGTAGGTTCATTGTTAGAGTGTTTATAGCGATTACCAGAGATGCAGGTTTAATACTCTTTTCTCCCTGAAGGGATTTAAACCCACATCAATTACCTCACAGCACACTGCCCCTGTTACCAGGCTGTAAAATACTCCAGAATAGGATTTCCTCAGTCCCTCTGTTAAAATTGTTCCACCTGGGATGAATCAATAACTATTAGAGAAGAAACTACAATCAATTCTCACTGTCGCATCCCAAATGGGCCATAAGTTTGCACTCTTAACCATCTTGCCAATGGATATTTAATTCTCTCTGTAAACTGCTTGAAAGAGTCCAGCACAGAGCTACAAAGATAATTAAGGGAGTGGAACATCTCCCTTATGAGGAAAGGCTGAGGGAGCTGGGCCTCTTTACCTTGGAAAAAAGGAGGCTGAGGGGTGACCTCATCAATGTTTACAAATATGTAAGGGGTGAGTGTCAGGGAGATGGAGTTAGGCTCTTCTCAGTGATGACCAGTTATAGGACAAGGGGTAATGGGTGCAAATTGGAGCATAGGAGGTTCAAGGTGAATATCCGAAAAAATTTTTTTACTGTAAGAGTGACAGAGCACTGGAACAGGCTGCCCAGAGAGGTTGTGGAGTCTCCTTCACTGGAGACATTCAAAACCCACCTGGATGCATTCCTATGTGATGTACTCTAGGTGACCCTGCTCTGGCAGGGTGGTTGGACTAGATGATCTTTCGAGGTCCCTTCCAACCCCTAGGATTCTTTTTAAAAAAAAAAAAAAAAAAAAAAGTGCAATAATTTCCTCTGAAATACAGAGCCTCATTCCATAATACTCTGTAATCTTAGTTCTTAACACATTTTTCTCTTGGAAGATGGAAAATGAGGGTTGGAGTCACTAGATGAGTGATTTGAACTCACATCTTTTGCATTCTACAGGCTAACGCAGCAATAGTACTCCAAAAGGAGAAAATGTGGGGGAAAAAGGAAGTTGCAGAGATAAAATTAAATACTGATTGTAATATAAGTGAATGGAGACAAAGTTGCATGGGAAGCAAAAATACTATGGACTATTACAACTTCTAGGGCTATCCTATTTGGACTTAATTTTGCAACTTTAGCGTTCTTTTCTATAGCTCAGTTGACTTGAAAACACAAACATAGTCCTTGACATTTGACAGTCACAGATACTGTGAATAAGAAGGAAGTGAAGACACAGTAGACACCTTGCAGGAGGAAGTATCAGAAATAGTATTTTTGCCTTCATTCTTTGAAAGAAATAAAGAATATAAATAAAAGACATTTAGAATAATGGCAGTAGTTGTAAAAATTAAGAGAACCTGGTCATTCTCACCCTGCCTTCTTGTAAGCCACTCACCATTGCTTATAGTCAGCATCACAGTTGCAGTAGTACTTGGGATCAGTACAGTTGCGTTCGATGCCACAGGCACATTTTTGAATGCCAGGTCCCGATCCGCCCCAATAGTAGTGCTTCTCATTGGCTTTTCCAACCCACCAGGTATATGGATTCCCTTCTGCAAGGAATGAAAATGCAAGGTTATGATGCATCAAAGAGGTAGAGCTCAAGAATTAATTAATGGCGCTCAGATGTTTAATACACAGATGTGAACAACACATAGCTGGACAGCCATCCCGCATTTCTGGCAAACAAATGTGTTCATTATTATTGAAGAATTCAAAGGACCTTGTCAGGTAAACAAGACACATTTTATTTTCTGTATTCATGCAATTTGTAGTAACTGAAATTAATTAAATGTTTTTTATCTCGTATGCTCTTTGTTTAGCTTTGTAATTGTTCTCAGTTTATATAATGAAAATATGTGGGGAGGTTGAATAATTATTTTCTATTAAGTTCAAATTCATATACAAAGGTATCAGATGGATTATTCAATATTTGACCGCAAATGATTCACAGAAAGATGCACTGATTTTATATATATATTTTTTTAATAACAGCTTTTAATTTGAAATTAATCTGTCTTCACTGGAAAACAAATACATTCATCATGCTGTCTCCAGCTGGTCCAAAGTAAAGTGTAAAGAAACATTATCAAACTCGAAAAGCATCTTAACAAATTTTTTAAAATGTATTTTTTTTTTGTTTAATACTCGAGCAAAGGTGATCTGAACTTTCATACAACAATATTTCTCAGCACTGAGTTTGTACCTTGACATTTTTCCAAACTGCTTTAAATTGATTTCTAATGCTTTTGGACTCGGTAAAACTCTTACGGGTAAACAAATAAAACCCCTCTACTTTAATTTGTAATTTAAAAAAAATGCCCTTACTGAAAAGTTTATTTTTATTCCTCCAGTTCTGCAAGACACTTATATAGGAGCTTAACTTCAAACCCATGCGAATAACTCAATCAATCTCAATGTTCATGTTTTCTAAATATGAGGAATCATATTTCGAAAACATAACTGAACTCAGCCTATAAATGTGTTTCTTTAAAATGTCTTTTTCCCTCATATAACCTGCTGTTGGTATTTTCTCATTAGATAAAATCAAACTATTTGCAAGGAATACACTTATTAATAAATTTTACACGTAAAATCCTACATAACAGATACTCTACGTTTCATAATTTTGTTTGTTCATCTCACTTACACATCTCCAAAATCTACATCCACAATCCTAAAAACAGTCCTTTAACAATTAGATTTGATTACCTAGACCATGGATCTACTCATCCCAGACATACTAAGTAATTCACAGAGAACTCTAAAGAAAACTGAATTCCAGAGATGGAGAGAGCAACCAAATATCTGCAGATGTTATAAAACCACCAAAACCCAAAAAGACACTCTCAGCTCTCTGAAAACATTTCTTTGTTCAATGCTTTTAAATTGTTAAACATCATATAAAATAACGTTATTGAAAATACAGTAATGTAAAATATTCCTGGTGGCTGAAGGTTTTTATTAGATGTTACTACACTGCATAGTATGATCATTCAACTCTAGTGCTAATACAATGGGTATGCTGATAGCATGACTTGATTCAAGACTTCAAATTGGTTATTTTAGCTTCTGTGACTTGATTATTATGGAACTAAGTGCTGCGAGTTAAAAGCCATGTGAATGCCGCAGCAGCTTGCAAGCGGCAAGATGATCTATCAGATATGAGAGTATGTAGCCCTGGCTTCCAAAAGGTTAATTAATAAGCATATAAGGATAAATGTCTTTGCACAGTGAATGACAGCACCACTTTTATTGATACAGGATACAACCACAGCTTTAATGATATTTGAAGCTCTTATGGTAATTTTTTTTTTCTCTCACCTTTGAAGTTAGTTTTTAGGCTGTAGTTTTGACAGTTAGTCAGAATTCTCTTTCTTTACACCTCTCCCGTTAAGCAAAGGATTGTACCATTAAGTCAGCAAGCACTTCACCGGAAAGCAAAACTGCTAATTAAAGCACCAGCAGAAAATAAATTACTTAGAATTGTCAAAAAGAAGATTAATAATTCAGAAACAGGTAGAAATTATTAAGGCAGATGAAAGTGATAGCAGAATTACAGCCTACACTGATGGGTGTCACAAACAGACACAAACAGGGCATGTTTCACCTCATTTAAATGACAAATGCCATACAGTTTTAAACCCAGAACGTATTCTAGTATAGACAGGGCCATTTTTCACATCTCTGATTTTCAGTGTGCACATACACTAGCTAGGGATCTGACCCCATTCGTATGCATACTTCTTCATTCCAAAGAAAAGACCTACCTGCAGGCTTAGGAGCACAAAGGAATTTAAGATACTAAGGTGCATGAATAAATTTCCAGACAGGCAAAGGAGGGAAGGTATGATGTTTGCAGGTTTGCAGTTAGCACATGTTCTGCTAGCCATCTCCACACCCAGTAATTGCAGCACTGCCCTTGGGGACACCACCACCAGTTTGTAATCGCTCAGCATGTTGTGCTAGGGCTTGCAACAGAAAGGCTCTTAGTAGCCAGCTCTCAGTAGCTGGCTACCATGCAGTGGGGCAGACTTCATATTAAGACCTAATTCCATGCCCTGAAACAGGATGAGCCTCACACCAGACCACCCTGCAGCACAGTGGTCTATACAAAAGGCTCCGGATCTTCTTGATAGTCTACGGTTAATAAAAGAAAATGGTGGGGAGACAATGTTGTGTCCCATCTGCACTTTGGGAACAGCTCTTTGTGGCCATCCTGCCTCACATCAGCCAAGAAGAAGAAAAGCAGCATTTTCCCTAGAGATCATCAACTTTGAATCAGGAAGGCTCTGCAGCTATATTGCAGACACCACTATGACTTGGCATAACAAAGAGTAAAACCCTGTATCAGAGAGACTAAAAAAATAATGGAAAAGAAAGACTAGAAGTGAGAAGGATGTGTCACGCAGATAAAAAGTATTTAGAAATAGGATCAGTCTTCCCCTCTCACATTTCACCCTGTTTTATAGCTCTATAATCTTTTGAGGATGTGAGTCCTGCTTCAGAGGCCTTTGCTTATTTTTTACGCTTTGGAAACTGCTGTAAATGGCTGATTCAAGTAGAAGTAGTGGTGCACTCCAACATGAAGACTGATCATTAATGGGTATAATTCTAACCATCAGACTATTCTACCATACATGATTATTCTGCTAGAATATAAATACTATTGGTTTTATGGCATTGAAAGTATATAAACTCATTTTAAGGACAAAAACCAGACTAAAAAGTTATACAGAAAAGTTGTCAAGCGTATTGAGATGGCAAATACCCTCAGAAGGTATTTCTTCTGAATTTAAAGTTATGTTTTCTTACCATAGGAACAAATTTGGAGTAACAAGATAGCTTTTTCATTTGTGTCATTGATTGACTGCTTTTTTCTCTCAAGCTTTTGTGGACAAGAAGGAGCAGGAGAGATACTCTCTGCCTGCCTTGGGATTTTGGTTAGAATCATGTCTTCATGCAGAACTGCTCTTTGGGCATGAAACTGCTCTCCCTTAAGGGCTGCTGTAGGAAGTGTTTAAGTTTATGTGTACTAAGTTATGACCAGGATGCCTTTCCATTTCCCTTCTTGAAGAGGCACCACTTCCAAGGGGTCGTGTGTTTATTACTCAGCCACTTAGCAGAAAAGCAATGATGGTATCAGAAGAAAGATGTGGATACCAAGAAAATTGACAAATATATCCAGCCTTCTGGAGGTTCATGAACCTTAATGACAAAGTTAATAGCTGTGGTGTGAGAACAGTCTTCTAAGGGAAAAATGCTTGATCTTATTTTTAATGTGGCACATGGACACAGGAGTATGGCCAGAATATCAGATTCAAACCGTGTTTCTAGTGATCAGACCTCTCTCTCTCTCACACACAAAACCGTTTAACATTTACATGCAGTAGAGTTAACAGTGGTTACAATGGCTTTGAAGTGCTGGACTTTTATTAAAATTATTGTAAAATATGAGTTCTTACTTAAATACATGTACAATGTTAATCTGGATTTACAGTTTTAAATCAAAGTAAGTAAATAATCTAGTCATCAGGTTTTCTATCAGTAAGTGTGGGGATTTATGGAAAATTAGCATGGGATTTATGGAAAATTAGTATGGGATTTATAGAAAATTAATATACCTGAATTAAAACAGCAGTGTTGCAGGTGCTGCTGACCAAATTGTCAGGCAACCTGAAGCAAACCGTGGGATCAATAAACAAGCTGGTGTCTCACAGGCTGGTACCCCATAGGCCGTTGCCCCACGGGACCAGAAAACAGCAGGTGTCCTACAAGTAGGTATCCCACGGTTGTTATCTCGTGAAGCAGTGAGAAAAGAATGTTGTAGCAAGAATTGAGAGGCACTGGCTGGGAAGCAAAAGCCCTGGGTCACCATGACACGGATAGCGAGTGACAAGACACGTAGCCAATCATATATGAACTGTGAATGTATGTAACCAACGGGGTCTGTACTGGGGTGGAACATCTGGAGTCAAAGGGGTATAAATTGCCGCCATTTTTAATAATAAAGGTCTTCAGTTATAACTCTTAAGAGAGTTGTGTGAAGTCCATATGCTGCCTTGACAAGTGCCCCCCTTCTACAGAATATTCAGAAAACTGTAAAGGACTAAGGGAACTTCTTTGTATTCTCACAGATCTCTGAGTGTCATAAAAAAGTGATTCCTTTATCATCTTACAAATGTATCATTGTGTGAACCATTTCATTTAATATAAAAAAATATCAAACCAAAGTTAATGTAGTATGAAGAGAACTCTTAAGAGTCAATAATATATTTATTTCTAACATAGCCCAACCATCTCAAAATGTATAATTTTTGAAAGCATGTTTTTTATTCTACTAAGCATTTAATAAAACCATTTGCTTTTATTATTTTTAAATGCAAGTGATTAATAAAAATGGTGTTTACTTTAAACATTTTAGGGACATTGTTTCAAAGCTGTTCAGTCCCAGTAACTGAAACTGCAATACCAAGAGAACTCAGATTAGGGAAATGAATAAAGTGGATAGATGCTCCGAAGCACCCTGCATTCAGTAGGTTCTGTTCATAAGAACAGGTAGGCTGATGACTATATTTCTTATTTTTAAACTACCTGGACAGGGTAAATGCTTCTCTTTCATTCACCATCTCCTCCTGCAGCAAAGTTTTGTCCAGACTCTTCATTCCTCCTTCATTAAAAGACAGAACTTTTTGCAACAAGGATTGCCAATACCTGGCTGACTCCCACGGCTACTGAAGAAAGACTGGATGTGTGTTGCTCCTGCTCATAGGGAGTAGGCTGTACTCTATTCCAGCAATTATTCTTATGCACCTTTTTCAACTTCTGGGAACAAAGAAGCAACAGTGGTGACTAGACAAGTCTCTTCCCTTGGTTTCCTGTCCCAGCTCTTTCCCATTCCTAGCACTTTATCTTGGGAAGAATAGCACCAGAAATTAATATTGGCAGCAGTGCTAAGAACATAGCCCATCCCTCCCAGAGTTCTGTGCCTGACAGGGGCAAAGGGAGGCAATGTTTAGAGAAAAGCTGTGAGGTTGGCTATTACTTCTGGCTACTTATCTTTGCACTCCCTCGGCATTCATTCAGTGCATTAAGGATGCTAGCAGGCATATTTCTCCCTATTCCCGTTAGTGTGTGTTTATAGATCCACTGCCTATGAATTTGCCTAATTCCTTTCTGAACCTGTATATTCTACCTGCGTCTGCAGCCTCTTGTGGTGAATCAAAGCAAACTACAACTTACTCTGGATGAGGATCATGCTCCCTCTGACTGTCAGAAAATTTCCCTGAACTCTACCTGGCCTTTAAAATCAAAGGGAATGGCATTAAGAAAGGCTAGGAACACTTTCAAACTACAGCTAATGGCTCAGAACCTCTGAAAAACAAGACTGGCCATTGGGGACCCTGTCTAATTTTAATGACTACATTTCACTGATCCCCTGCAAGCAATTAGGTGTTAATTTAATGGACTGGATAGCTCTAAAATTGAAATATTTATTTATTTATTTATTTATTTATTTTAAATTGAACCATTCCAGGCATCCATTAATATTACAGATTCCCTAATAAATACGAGGGAATGCCAACAATAATCACACTATGTATATAATTGTTATTATTTTCAGAAGAGTTTCTTTTGTTCAGTTCTGCACTTCTTTGTTAATGGAACAGATTAAAACAGCACAGCTTGAATTGATTGCCCAGTTCTTGTTATTGGTAGAATAGGCCCAAAGTTATCTTTCAAAAACGTATTACAATTTTGGTAGCCTAAATTAATCATAGGCAGAAATGAAAGCTATTTCCCTGGCATATACAATGATGAAATTAAACAAAAATTTTTTTAAAAAGTCAATCTGCACACGTGGAAAGGCAAGTATAATTCTTCTATTTTTGAATGAAATATATTCTTTACACGTGCATTCTTCATTAAGCTACACTATAACACACAGTACCTTTAGCCTCACACAAGGGTAATTTGATTTTAGGCCATGGTTCATTAATGGTTCATTAGAGCCTGTGTAAGAATTCTATCAGACATTGCATTGAAGAAACAGGCACTGAATAATTTTGTCACCGTTTCAAAAGTTCAGCATGCTAATATGGCTGTGCAATTCATTCACCTTGCTTCTTATTGCCATCTTTTTTCCTTACACTATCATCAGTATCTATTCCACTCAGGTCAAATAATTTTTTTGAACGTTGTGAGTCATTTATCTCAGTTTCTGAAGACTTGGTATTTGGAAAAAAACATGGAAACGTGGTTTAAGTTATTAATGCATTAAGTACATCCACATGTTCCTATTTAGGATTCTTAAAGTCAAAGGTGTCCAACCTAGGTAGGCTTTGCTGATCTAGTTTATTTTGTGCTGACTTTGTTTTGCTGATCTTCATTATTATGTATACATTTAGGACTAATATGAAGCTGATGAGACACTCTGCAGGTATGCCAGCCCTGCATCATGTCACAGCAGTGCTCATCTAGACTGAACATGCAGTTGCTGAGGGGTCTCATAGCAACAGCAGAAACTCCTAACTGAAGATGCTCAACTGTAGAGCAGATTCTGCTCCTGCTTGTACCCCAGGTGGAAAGAGAGCGAGCTGTGCCAGTTTAAATGATCACCCAGAAGGCCAAATTATTTGAAACTAAGAGAACAGAGCTAAGAGAAAAGTCTGGCTGGTTGGTCACATTTTCAGATTTCAGTGAAGGCATCTGTGCAGAAAGTGACGTCTTAAGTGAACTTTTAAAGATAAAATGACATTTCACATATAATACCTACATGTGATAGTACTGAGGTTGTTTTTCTATTTAATTTTATTGATTTTCCATTTTTTTCAGTAATACCTCTTGCTCTCTATTGCCTTGTGCAATATGTACACATGAATTTCATGCAACATTTTAAAGTTAAGTTAATTCTCATGTTGTTATTGTCATTTTGTTAACTGATTAATCATTTTTCTTTACAGCCAACTAGGAAAGGTATAAGGAGTGCTTAGTATTCACAAAAACAGGTTGCAACAGTATTCATCATTCTACTGATGACTAAAGAGTTAGATTAGTCAAAACCTCATGGCAACACAAAGTGAGCATTTGAGCACACAGAAAACTTGGGGAAGAAAACAGATTCAAAACCAAACCAACAAAAGGAAACAATGAAAAAGAACCCTTGGCAACTTCAGAAAACTAGGACTACCTAATTCATAGGTGCTTGCAAGCTTAATGGAAATACGACCTGAAAAATTTTAGTTTATTATACTTTCATTCTGTAGGCACTTGTCTCTGTTTTAGTTATTTTTTCCTGGTGCTAGTATCCAATACATTCCAATGCATTCTTTTTGTCTATTTTTTTTCTGTTACCACGACTGGCCTGGAGCATTCATTTTCTTTAGAAGCTCACTGAGGCGTTTGGTCTATTTGACAATACTATTTATTTACAAAAGCTGTGTAAGCTGTGTGAGAATTTAAGATCACGGAATCATAGAATTGTCCGAGTTGGAAGGGACCTCTAGAGATATTCTAGTTCAACTCCCCTCCTAAAGCAGGATCACCTGCAGCACATTACTCAGGACTGCATCCAGGTGGATCTTGAATATCTCCAGAGAAGGGGACTCCACAGCCTCCCTGGGCAGCCTGTTCCAGTGCTCTGTCACACTCAACGTAAATAAGTTTTTCCTCAGATTTAAATGGAACTTCCTATGTTCCAGCTTGTGCCCATTGCCCCTCATCCTGTCACTGGGAACTACTAGAAGGAGTCTGGCTTCATCCTCCTTGCACCCACTCTGTAGATACTTGTAGGCATTAATAAAGTCTCCCCTCAGCCTTCTCTTCTCCAGGCTAAAGAGTCCCAGCTCTCTCAGCCTTTCCTCATAAAGGAAATGCTCCAATCCCCCAATCATCTTTGTTGCCCTCCCCTGAACTCTCTCTAGTAGTTCCCTGTCTCTCTTGAACTGGGGAGCCCAGAACTGGATGCAGTATTCCAGATGTGGCCTCACCAGGGCAGAGTAGAGGGAGAGAATGACCTCCCTCGACCTACTGGCCACACTCTTCCTTATGCACCCATGGATTCCATTGGCCTTCTTGGCAGCAAGGGCACATTGCTGGCTCATGGTTAATTTGTTGCCCACCAGGACTCTGAGATCCTTCTCCTCAGAACAGCTTTCCAGCAGGTCCACCCCTAACCTATACTGGTGCATGTGGTTCTTCCTCCCCAGGTGCAGGACCCTACACTTGCCCCATGTTGAACCTCGCTAGGTTCTTCTCTGCTCAGCTCTCCATCCTGTCCAGGTCATGCTGGATGGCAGCACAGCCCTCTGGAGTGTCAGCCACCCCTCCCAGTTTTGGATCATCAGCAAACTTGCTGAGGATACACTCTGTCCCCTCATCGAGGTTATGTTTAACAAGACCAGACCAAGTATTGACCCCTAGGGGACACTGCTGGCTACAGGTCTCCAACTGAACCCTGCTTCATTAATCACCACCCTCTGAATTCTGTCACACAGCCAGCTCTTAATCTACCTCACTGTCCACTCATCAAGCCTACTCTTCCTGAGTTTCTTAATGAGGATGCTATGGGAAACAGTGTCAAAAGCCTTGCTGAAGTCAAGGTAGATAACATCCACTACTCTCCCTTCATCTAGCCAGACAGTTATGACATCATAGAAGGCAATCAGATTGGTCAAGTATTATTTATGTTTGGTGAATCCATGCTGACTTCTCCCAATGACTTTATTTGCTTTCACATGTTTTGAGATGACATCCAGAATGACTTGTTCCAACACCTTACCAGGGATGGAGGTGAGACTAACCGGCCTGTAGTTCCCTGGGTCCTCCTTCTTGCCCTTTTTGAAGGCTAGAGTGACACTGACCCCTCTCCAATCCTCAGGCACCTCTCCTATTCTCCATGACCTCTAAAAGATGATGGAGAATGGCCCAGCAATAACATCTGCCAGCTCTCTCAGCACTTGTGGATGCATCCCATCAGGGCCCATGGATTTATGGATGTCCAATTTGGCCCCTAACCTGGTCTTCCGCTCTCCAGGCTTTCTCTCTTACCTCCAGGGTCCGGGATTCAAGAAGGTCAGCTTCAGCAGTGAAGACTGAAGCAAAGAAGGCATACAAGAACTCTGCCTTCTCTGTGTCTTCCACCACTAGGCCACCCGCCTCATTCATCAGTGGGCCCACATCTCCCCTAGTCTTCCTTTTTCTATTGAAGAAAGCCTTCTTGTTGTCCTTGATATCCCTTGCCAGATTTAATATCAGGTGGGCCTTAGCTCTCCTTGTTGCATCCCTGCATTCTCTGGCTACATTCCTGTATTCCTTCCAAGTGGCCAGTCCTGTTTTCCACATTCTGTAAACTTCCTTCTTCCCTTTAATTTTTTCCAGAAGACCTTTACTCATCCATGCAGGTGTCCTGCCTCCTCTGCTTGATTTCTTCCTCATAGGGATGCACTAGTCTTGAGCTTGGAGGAAGTAGTGTTTGAAAGCTGCCCAGCTCTCATGGACATCCATACGTTCCAGGGCCCTTACCCATGGTATTGCAGATCTAAAATCTGCTCAGAAACAAAACCCTGAAACATACAATTTCTCAGCCTGCTTTTAAATATAACAACGTATATGATTTGCTGTCTAAATTAACAGCCAAGGCATTTTAATGCAACAATGCTAAGAAATAGGTATTTTTTTTCTTTTTAAGATATTCAGAATTACGTCATACTACATTTCTATAAATGAAAGATTGTTAAGATTTTAACAGAAAATGAAGATAAATAATGGAAAATAATTGTGAAAAGCATACAGAATACTGCTGATGATTTTACTTTGAAATATTCAAAAGAACATTTTCAATTATTTGTGTCCAAAATCTCAGTAAAGTTAATATAACACAGCCTTATGCACTGTTTTCTTAAGAGAACCTATGAATCAATTGCTGTGCCTTTCCTCCACAGCCATAAAACAGTGCATTTTGCAGTGGAGGCAAGGCTAACCATCTCCATAACCCAGACTAGAAGAACTTGCATGACCTTCAGTGTCAGGAACCAGAATCAGATGTTTAGATGCCCAAACAGGTGCCCTGGCTCTCCCACAAATCCTGGAACAGACTCCTGCGATCAGGTCTCACCATACTTCTTAGACTTCAGTTATATTTCGGTACATAAAGACTGGCCTGAGGAGAAATTAAGTTTTCTCATCTATGTTCAGTAAAGACAGAGAAGAAGGGAACCTGTTCAAGTGCTTTAGAAACAAAATTACTGCCTGCTTCCTAGCACTCATGCCTCACACTGATGGCCACTGTCATGTACTCCCGTGCATGAAAGTGTTCTCATGTGCCCACTAATTTTTCAGAGAACATATTTCATATACGTATGTATCAATTTCAAAAGATAAAGCAGCAAATACAGACTCTTATCCTAGATACTGGACTTTTGGTTAAAGCATCCTTCCAGAAAGGTAACAGGGGTACTCCTGATCATTAAGTAGAAGTCTGTATTTTTGTTCTAGTATTACAGCTGCTGGTTAAAATTTCCTTGCCTGGATCCACATGTAGGCAGAGATGACTTTTCATTCAGAATTAATAACCTATAGAAAAGATTAGGAGGGAGAACTGTCCTACTGGTGCCCAATGGCATATTATGAAAAAAATGCTGTATGAAAAATCTTCTGACAGCTTTATTTTGCCATTGGAGGGATTTACTCTTCACCTCAGCTCATGAAAAGCGAATACAGTACAAATTATTTTTACCCTTGTCAAGACTCATATTCCAAACTGCAGCACTACTAACCAAGCCTGACTTTTTATTTTACTTGGAATGAAGTCACAGCAGTGAGATTTAGCTGGGGAAAGGAGCTGTCAGATGTCCTTGAATGCTACTGTTTGCTGGGTTTTGAAGTGAATTAATTATAAAATCACCACAGTCCCCACTATCCTTAGTAACACAGTGTGCCAGACTTGCCCCTGTTGCAATCAATTGTACGCTGTAAATTCACTGGATCATTTAAGGCCAAAGAAAAGTGTTTTTGCTTAAGGTAAAGATAAGGGGAAATGGAAAATAAGTACTTTGAAACAATAAAATGTCTTTTGAAGGCTAAAAGAACGTTTACATACATATGTATTCTACAAAAAGAGCTCACTATAATTTTTACTATGTGTGCTCAAACAATGGCCTTACGGTGTTTGTTCTACGAGGACAACACACAGGACGTGTAAATCCAGTTAGAAAGTGTAATTGCAGAAGGAACAGGCTTTTCACAACTAGCACTACCCCAGGAAGCTCAGGTGCCAGCAACAGCAAAGCTAGAAAAGTCTTTGATATGACCTTACAACTCACCCTGAAATTTGCCAAGGACAGGTAGGACAGGTACCTTGGAAAGATTACAGAGAACTTGTCCGAGCAGCTAGGGATCAGGTAAGGAGAGCCAAATCCCAGATGGAATCAAATCTCACCAGGGATGTAAAGAGCAATAAGAAAAGCTTCTACAGGTATGTTGGGGATAAAAGGACAACCAAGGAAAATGTAGGCCCTCTCCTGAAGGAAACAGGAGACCTAGCTACCAGTATATTGAGAAGGCTGAGGTTCTCAATGACTTCTTTGCATCAGTCTTCTCTGGCAAGTGCTCCAGCCTCATTGCAAAGGCCACAGCAGGTGAAAGCAGGGACTGGGAGAACGAAGCATCCCCCACTGTAGGAGAAGAACAGGTTCGTGACCATCTAAAGAACCTGAAGGTGCACAAGTCTGTGGGACCTGATGGGGTCCATCGATGGGTCCTGAAGGAGCTGGTGGATGCAGTTGCTAAGCCCCTGTCCATCATATTTGAGGGTCATTATTTAACTTCTTAAAAAGGACATAAGAAAGCCCAGAAACTTGCTGAGGGTATTTCAACAGAAAGGGGATGCATTTTGAAGTTTTCTGCAGCAGAAGCCTACAAAATACAGCAGAGATCTATTGAGAAGATTTCAGAAATTGTGGTTACTAGCACAATAGTGATCACTCTTTAAGCAGTATGATTTATAGGGGACTGTAAAACCAAACTCAAATTATTATATCAGACTGAGTACAAAGAAAGGGCCATTTAAGCTGGCATTCAATAAATTATGTGCAAATAGGGCAAATGCAAAAATAATTTCTGTAAAAAGTTCAGTCACAGATACCGGTATCACAGAACCGCAGGCTGTGATCGCATTTTTAAATGAATTTAAATGCTGTTAATAGTTGATAAAGACAATCAAAACATCCTTAAATAAATGTAAAACAGCCAAATAATGATTGAGATCTTGCTTTGTACACCCACATAGGAGTGCCTTTAACCTATGCAGAAAAGAAGAAAGAGAACATTCTTATGTGTACCTACATCATTTAGCACAGAGTGTCTTGCTGGTACATTTTATCTGATTCTCAGTAATAACAGCCTACATGGAACTAAATATGACAACTCCTTAATACTTGATGCCATTATTTTGCTAACAAATGAACTAAAACTAACAAGATCCCAAGGTAAATTAAGCTACACACTGGGTGAGCAGAACTGATGAAAGCTTTTTCTGCGAGCAGTCTATTCTCAGAGGTCCCATACTTGTCTCCAGCATTTCTCCTTTCAAACTGTTGCTCCCTGCCCCCAAGCACAATCCAGCGGTAGTTTAAGTTGAAAGAAAAAAGCCATTATAAGAGCTAGAAGGACTTCAGGCTTCTCTCCACCCATGAGAATTTAGTATCTGGCACTTCATATGGAACATGGACTGTGGCACAATTGGAAATTGGTTTTGGGAAGCACAAGGGTTTTCTTTTGTTGATGAGACTGCTGCAGCAGCCACTACTGCTGTCGATTTTCTTTCACCACTGACCCTTGAGGAACGTCAAAACAATCAGCTTTACCTTTTCATTTCCATTGTGCCTCCACTGCTGTATTGAGAGCTATGAATTCCTGATAATAACACTGATACTCCTATTACAGATCATACTGTCTCAGAAAAATTATCTTTTTTTGGGTTTATTGTTTGGGTTTTTTTAAATTACACAGTTTGCATGCACAATTTTGAAGCCACAACTAGCACTAACATATGAATGCAGACATTAGCCTGTTTGCATGGTAGCCACATTGCTCCCAAACCACCCATCATTCCAAATCTGGAAGGTATCCAATCCTTTGGAAAGAAAAATTACACAATACATGTATTACCATGACTTGTAATGTGCTGTGTTCTATACAATAGCAATGGATTTCAAATGAGGACAAAATGACCAGATGAGCCTTAGCACTGAGTCTTACAGCAGATTGACTATCAAGCATATTTAAATTGAAATAAAGGAAGTTACACTACACAAAAAATATTATTTTGGGACCAATAAAGATGAAAGCCAGAGGTCCAAAACCAAGCCATCTGTTAAGTGAGGGCTATTTGAGACAGAAATGGGATGTGTAAAAGAATAACACTCCCAAACAAGCCATCCTGTCAGAAGGCATTTTCATCCTTTTCATATTTCCACAGTCCAAACTCTTTCATTTTCCAAGGCTTTTGCTGTTTGACATAAACCTGTAAATTGTTACAGACTATTACATCCTCTTATTAAAAATCAGACAAATGAGTAAGTTTTAAAGGGTATACTGAGTACGTGCATATTACAGAATTTGTATGAGACATCAATAATGATGACGTTGCTGCAGAGAAGTCTAAAAAAAATACAAATTCCAGTGTGAAAGGGAAGAAGCAGGAAAGTGGGATAACTGACTTCAAACGTGTGATGTATTATCTACAGACTGATCTGGATAAAACTGTCTTTGTATGCAATGTTGGGATATGAAACAAAAACAATCAGAGCCCTTGTTAGTTGATCATTTGTCAGACTTGATAATGGGCTTGTGTTTTGCTAGTTCAATTATTTCTCTTCTAGGTCAGGTTGAGTCTCATGGCTACTGTAAGAACCATGTCTCTATTGATTCCTGGGAAACAGGCACACATATTGATCAGGACTGACAACTGGAAAGGTTAGGTGATGTGTTTTACATTGTCAAGCTCCCACCTCCTAGAGTCTGAGCTCAGGGCACTCTTTTCCTCACTGAAGCTGGTTCCATCAGTCCATTCAAGCACATGAATTCCCTCATGTGGGTTTCAGATTCCTCTACGGGAAAATAGAAATTGGCTAATGATGCACTTTATTGAAGACCTCATAAGATATTATGATAATACCTTATTCTATGAGTTGAAATGGCATTTCTTAACTATCATTATATATACTCACAGGGCAGGGGAATTACACTGATTAAGTGTATGGAGTAGAAGCTGCAGTATTAACAGTAGAAGCAGAAGTCCAATTTCACTGGCTGCTGCAAAACTTGAATTTAAAATCCTACATTACTGCACTGATGCGGAGAATGATTTCCCCTGCCTTGTGTGATAGAGTTTGTCTCACACCCTAGTGACACAATGACATAGTGGTGAATATAACAACATCAACCATTTTTCCCTTGGTCAATTCTTTGGACTTCTTTTGCTCTGGCATGCAGTCTTCTTTCGTCAAGGTTAGGAGTCCACCTCCCTGTCTGCAAGGCCAGATTGCTAAAACAGCTCTTTGAGAAGCCTCAGCTGACTCTGAAGCTTCTCCAAAAAAAGCTGGAGGAGGCTTCAGCAGAGTCTTACCCCACAAACAGCTCTTCCAGGAAGCCTCACTGAGGGCTCCCTTCTTTCCCTGAGACCTCCTTTGAGGATGATGCTCTCCAGTGTGTTCCCACCTAAGTGCCACTGCAGCTGCAATGGAACCATGGACTCCTCTGATTCAGACCCTGGCCAAAAAACTGCCTTTCTGGCTTTATCGTGGGCCTTCCTTGTCACCATGGACTTGCCTGGTGTTTGTAGTCTTTGTCTGAACCCAGCAGTTGTCTCTGGACCTGACAATCTGAATGAGTCTTGATTCCCACATTATGGAAGGAATTTAAATTGGGAGAAGTGTTTTGAACATTTTAAACTAGGTGCAGCAAATACTTTTTCTCCATTAATGTCTCCTGTGCACAAAGTCCATAATCTGGGCATGCTCCTGTACTTAGTATTTTTACATTGTCCTCCACATCAAATCCATGTTTTCTTTATCTACCTTCCAAGATAACTGTAGTCAGTTCTCTTTAGAGCTACTGTTACCTTCTGGACAATGAGTATGCAGGTGTCTACAGCAAACATATCTCAACAAATACAGCATTTCAATGCATTTCCTAATTTAGCTGAGAAAAAAGAATCCTATAAATACTATTAGAATGTACATGTAACTGCCTTTTTCCAGTATGTTTTTCCTACAATGGCATGATTTAACCAAGATTTTTGTGTGACTCATGTTAGTATCAAGGTTTTGAATTATTTTAATTAATGTGAACTCAGACAGCTTTGCTGGCGTCTAGCTTTTAAATTTCCATTTGCACTAAAAGTATAAGAAAAGGCCACTACAATTATTTTTTTAGTTTTGTAGACAGTGATTGACCTTTAGAGAGAAACTGGGAAAAAGAGATACTGATGACCAGAAAGAAACACTAAAACCCACTGTATAGTATAGACTTGCTGGGTGAGGTCCAAAAGGACCCACAAGCTGTGAGCCTATTAATGAATAACTTACTTATAAAATTGACTCTATGTTCTGTTGCAGTGCATTGATAACTTCCTGATGCAGGTAGTGGAAGAATCAACGAGGAGAGGTGCGCTGCTGGACCTTGTATTAATAAATAAAGAAGGTCTGCTTAGGGACATTAAGGTTGGGGACAGCCTTGGTGACAGTGGTAATGACATGGTTGAATTTATTATTTTACAAGGAAGAAGGAGGGCATTAAGTAGGACTACAACCCTGGACTTCCGGAGGGCTAACTTTGTACTCTTCAAAGATCTACTTGCAGGAATTCCGTGGGCTAAGACTCTAGAAGGTAGGGGAGCCCAAGAAAGTTGGTTAATTTTCAAATGTCACTTCTTCCAAGCTCAAGATAGGTGCATTCCTTTGAGTAAAAGAATCGAGTAGAGGAGGAAGGAGACCTGCACAGATGAACAAGGAGCTCCTGACAAGTCATGTGGAAGAAAGAAGTTCACAGTTTGTGGAAGAAGGGACTTGTCACTTCAGAGAACTACAGGAACACTGTCAGGGTATGCAGGAAGGCAACAACAAAGACCAAAGCCCTCTTAGAACTAAACCTGGCTACGGAAGTAAAAGAGAACAAGAAAGGTTCCTTCAAATCCATCAGTGCTAAAAGGAAGAATAGGAAAATGTCAGCCCACTGCTGAATGATGTGGGAGCCCTGGTAACAGAGGATGCAGAGAAGGCAGAGTTACTGAATACCTTCTTTTCTTCAGTTTTTACTGTGAAGGCCAGCCCTTGGGAGTCCTAGACCCTGGAAGTAAGAAAGCCTGGAGGAAGGAAGAGTCTCCAGTGCTCAGTGAGGACTGGGTTAGAGATCAGTTAGTTAAACTGAATATACACAAATCCATGGGCCCCAATAGGATGCATCCATGAGTTTTCAGAGAGCTGGCTGATGTTATCACCCTATCACTCTCCATCATTTTCAAAAGAGCATGGCAAACAGGAGAGGTGCCTGAGGACTGGAGGAAAACCAGTCTCTCTCGAGTCTTCAGAAATGGCAAGAATCTAACAGCAAAGATCCAGGAAACTACAGACCAGTCAGCCTCATCTCCATCCCTAGAAAGGTGATGGAGCAGCTAATTCTGGAAGTCATCTCTAAGCACATGGAAAAGAATAAAGTTATCAGGAGTAGCCAGCATGAATTTACCAAGGGGAACTCATGTTCGACTAATCTGATAGCCTCCTATGATGGTGTGACTGAATGTGTAGATGCAGGGAGAGCAGTGGATGTAATCTACCGTGAGCTTAGCAAGCTTTTGACACAGTCTCCCATAACATCCTTGCGAGCAAGCTCAGGAAGTGTGAGGTAGAAGACTAGACATTGAAATAGACTGAGAACTGGCTAAACAGTAGAGCCCAGAGGGTAGTGATCAATGCTGCAGAGTCCAGCCGGAGACCTGTAACTTGTGGAATTCCCCAGGGATCAGAGTTGGGTCCAGTCGTGTTCAACATCTTAATTAACAACCTGGGGGAGGGGATGGAGTGTATCCTCAGCAGGTTTGCTGATGATACCACACTGGGAGGGGTGGCTGACACTCCAGAGGGCTGTGCTGCCATCCAGAAAGACCTCGACAGGCTGGAGAGCTGGGCAGAGAAGAACCTAATGAGGTTCAACACAGTCAAGCGTAGGGTCCTGCACCTGGGGAAGAATAACACCATGCACCAGTACAGATTAGAAGCTGACCTGCTAGAAAGCAGCTCTGTGGAGAAGGACTTTGGAGTCCTGGTGGGCAACAAGTTATCCATGGGACAGCAATGTGCCCTTGCTGCCAAGAAGGCCAATGGTATCCTGGGGTGCATTAGGAAGAGTGTGTCCAGCAGATGGAGGGAGGTTCTCCTCCCCCTCTACTCTGCCCTAGTGAGACCACATCTGGAGTATTGTATCCAGTTCTGGGCTACCCAGTTCAAGAGGGACAGGGATCTACTTGAGAGAGTCCAACAGAGGGTTATGACGATGATTAAGGGGATGGAACACCTGTCTTACGAGGCAAGGCTGAGAGACCTGGGGCTTAGTTTGGAGAACACTGAGAGGGGATCTTATTAATGTATATATATATCTGAAGGGTAGGTGTCAAGAAGGAGGGGCCAATCTCTTTTCAGTGATGCCCTGTGATAGGACAAGGCGCAATGGACACAAACTGGAACAGAGGAATTTCCACCTCAACATGAGGAAAAACCTTACTGTAAGGATTACAGAGCACTGGAACAGGCTGCCCAGAGACCCGTCTGGACATGTTTCTCTGTGACCTGCCCTAGATTCTGTGGTGGTCTGTTGCAGAATGGCCTGCAGAACAGGGCCACGAATCCATGGAGGCATTGTACAAGCAATCTCCTTGCTAGCTTAGCATAAGTAGGCCTGACTCCATTTTGTAGAAACTGCAAAATCATGCTGACAAGGGAGAAAAGCAAGGGCACAGTGTCCTTGCCAGTTTTGTTTAGAGTGGGAGTAGGGAGTATAACGGTAAGAATGAGGAAGAACCTTGGGCTAGAGTCTGCAAAACAGGAGGAGGGTGTAGACGTAACCACCTGTGTGTAACCAATGCAATTACAATACGTATGCATAATTAGTAGAAAGAGTATGTAAGCACTGCTGTATCCTAATCAAGTTGAAGCTTGCTTTATCAATCACATTGATTCGACTGCTTGTCTTCCCTCGCCGTCGTCAAAGTGGCGCCCGAACAGGGACCGACTTAAGTCCTTGTTTTCACCGGACGACGGGAGATCGGAGAAGCACCGGTGGCAGCGACCGGGGAGCAGAAGATCAGCGAACGCTGGCGTGAGACGTCTGATCCGTGCTTGGGCCGACCTCATCGGAGGGGCTCGCCGTCCAATTGGGCTACCAAGAGGAGAAAGGCTGCATTAAATCATATCGACAGGGAAAGTTGCCGTCCGGCAGAGAGAAAAAGAAAAATGGAGAATGAAGGTAGCCCTTGATTTATTAAAGTGCTTTTTAGAAAAGCGGGGAGTAAAGGCTATTGACCTTAAGAAAGAATTGCCGGGATTGGTTGTTTTTGGGAAGTTGCAAGGATGTTTTAAGGATCCCGGGACAGTTTTTCAGGTTGAGGAATTGAAGGAATATGGTGATAGATTGTGGAATATGGTTATTGATGGTAATAAAAGTGCTAAGAAATTGATGAAGCCTTGGCGGGCGGTGATAGATTGTTTAAAGCGGTATCAGACAGAAAAGAAAATAGCAGCGGTGGCATCTACCCATTTGGAAGGGGGGAGAGCAGTTTCAGAGGCAGGAATGTTTAAATTAGGGACTGACTATGTACCCACTCCCTCCACCGGGTGTTCAATCTTAGTAAAGCCTCTAACCTTGACAGATTTAGAGCCGGTGGAAGGGAATGCCACGGGGGTCAGGGTGAAGCCCTCTGCCCCGCCGGCTGGAGAGGAAAGCATGAGTAGTACATTACCAGAAAGTGATGAGGAGAAACTAGAGCAGGCGGCAGCAGCCTATAATAATGAGTATGATAAACTCCCAATAAAGGGACGGGGAGATGAAAAGGGAGAAATGAGAAATCTGGAACAAAGGGGACAAAAGAGAGTCTCAATAATAAATTGGCAGGCAATTTCAAGGGAAGCAATTGACAAGGAGGATTTTGAGATTTTGGGTGCCATGGATGAGTTAGGTGCCTTTCCGGTTTTTTATGATGTTGATGATCAAGGGAATGCTAGGGGAATGCATAGCCCTATTGATTGGAAATTGTTGACACAGTTGCGTAGTACGGTGAATGAGTCTGGTTTGCATGGTGAGCCAACTAAGCAAATGTTAAATTACATTTAGGGCAGTGGGTTGCTCTGCCCAGAGGGTATCAAGGTAACTATTAGGATGATTACTACTCAGTCTCAGTTGATGTTGTGGCAGGCTCATTGGCACAGGTTGTGTGCCAATGCTGCTGCTACCCTTCGAGATCAGCAGGATCCGTTGTTTGGTGTTACAGCTGAGCACCTTATGGGTGTGGGTCCGTTTGCCACAGTGGAAATGCAACTACAGGTAGGGCCAGAGGTTTTAAGGGAGTCAATGCGGCTAGCTAGGAATGCTCTTAGCCTAGTAAAAACAGTACAACCTATGCCATCGTACGTGTCTATTAAGCAAGGAAAGGATGAAACTTTTGCGCAATTTGTGGATAAAGTCACAGATGCTATTGATAGAGCAGATGTGCAGGACTGGATGAAAGGGGTTTTGCTGAAGCAGTGTGTTATGCAAAACTGCAATGCTGCCACTCGGGCTGTTATAGCGACTCTGCCGTGTAATGCCTCTATAGAGGAATTGTTAGAAAGAATGAGTTGAGTGCCAGTAGGTCCGCAAGCAATGTTAGTGGAGGCAGTGAAAGAGCTAGGGAAAGATCTAATGCAAGCCCAGAGTCAAGCCTTCGCTGCCCTCGCACCCCTTCAGCAGGAAGGATCTGGGAGCTAGTCACACAAACTTTGCAAGCTATGAGAGCAGAAACACAAGCCACCGCCAGCATGGACTTGGCGCTGACATCCCCTCACGTTATATGGCCCGGAGATTCTAAACATTTTTCAAAAGTCCCAACCATTTTTGCCCTGATTGCTCATTCGGAGAATCCTAAACGCCCGGAGGAAAGTGCCACGGTAAAAGCATCTGCACCGCCCCTGCCTTCCGACGGAGCTCGGACGGAGCCGCGCCCACCCCCTCCTCCTCCTGACACAGCCAGGACGGGTCCGCGCTCTGCCGGCGCCGGGGAGCCGGCGCGAACATCGGTGCCGCAAGAAGATTTGTATCCACCCTTGCCCGGCGTTGATACTGACTGGGGGGGGAAGTCACGGAGTGACTCTGGCGTGCGGGGGGTGGGACAGGAAGAGCATGCCTACGATCCGAGAAGGAGGTGGGGGGAGGTGTCCGTTGCTGCCTGGGGGGTGGGAGAGTTGCTTGAGTGGGTGTTGCTTTCTGTACGTACGGTAACTTTGATAGACAACGGTTGTAATCACTCTGCTTTAACGCAAGCTCTATTAGATAATATATATACAGGACAGGAGGCCTATGTTTCTTTCATAACTTGGCGTCAGACAGCTATTTCGAGGCCAGTAGAGAATGTGGCTTGTGTGTTGTTTTTTTTATTATTATTTTTTATTTTTTCAGCGGAACTCCTTTTGTTTCTCAGTAATGAAAGCAGGGGACCCTATTCGAACTTGCTTGGTGGGGCTCCCTTTGAGTACTTTTGCTTCCTTTGCTAGGTATGTTTGGATAAAAAAAAAAAAAAAAAAAAAAAAAAAAGGAAAAAAAAGGAACAAGCAAAACGAAAGAAGCTTTTTGATACGGTAACAAGTGTTTCATGAGTAGCTCATATGCTTGCAGTTTTAAATGTCACTGACTTTGACCCACAGGAGATGGATCTGTTAGATTCCTTTCCTAGTAATATGCCATGCTACAAAATAGAACAGCTATTGATTTTTTTTTTACTTTTGCTATTAACATGAGGACGTGGATGTGAGGCTTTTGAGGGTGTGTGTTGCATGAACCTGTCTGACCATTCTGAGCCGATAACAGAATAGAATCTGGATTTTTAACATCTCACAAAGCAATTAACTCGCTCGAGTGTAGGCCTTGATGGATGGCGGCAGACTGGGGTGTTACTGAATGACTGCCACATCTTATGGTATATGGATTTATCATACTAGTAATAATCTTGATTGTGCTGTCAGTTTTGCCATGTATTTTGGAAATGCTTAACCACATAATGGAGAAAGCTATGAAGGAGGTCTGGGTAGTTCACAGAAAAGAAAAAAAAAGGGGAAATTTTAGGGTCCTTTTTTGGAGGAACACGGACACGAGTATTTGGCTATGAAATAGAAATAATGCAGGTGAATGGACATTAATGGACAGTGAGACAGCTTATGGCACATGTTGGCCCCATGTGTCACAACCTTGTCCCACTGTAAATGTGCATCCTGGGCAGGATGGCTTGCGACACATGTTGGCCCCATGTGTCGGAACCTCATCCTCCTTATAAAAGGTATGTGGACCGAGTTTCTCTCAAACACTGTAGTTTGTAATAGCAAGAGTTTATTGCACTTTATATTATGCACCCTTTATATAGTATTTTGTTGTATTGAGTAACCTGTTGTATTGATGTAATCTGGGTGTATCTTGTCACCTGTATTGAGTAACCTGTTGCATTGATGTAATTTGTGTGTGCCTTGCTACTTATATTGACTAACCTGTTGTATTGATATAACCTGTGTGTGCTTTGCCATAGTAGCAGTTTATTACTGGATAAAGAAAGTGAAAGGACTAGGGCTGACCACGCATCTCCGACCATCATCAAGGGCAAGACTGGGTTGGTCTCTGTGTTTATGCCATCAAGAAGAACCTCGAGCTCCGCTGCTGGCTGCAACCCAGTAGGCGTTGAGTGGTGGAGACATATGCCATACCAGACCTTGATGTGAGGGATGGCCTCCTCTACTATAAGAGGGCCATCCAGGAGAGGAGGACAGGCCACAAGGCCTGTGGTTGACAACAATTGATACCCCAAAGCCTGGATTTTGCTCACCTTATTGCTAAAACAAAAAAGGGGGAATTGTTGGGATTTATGGAAAATTAGTATGGGATTTGTGGAAAATTAATATGGGATTTATGGAAAGTTAATATGCCTGAATTAAAACAGCAGTGTTGCAGGTACTGCTGACCAAATTGTACCCTGAAGCAGTGGGATCAGTAAACAAGCGGATGTCTCACAGCCTGGTACCCCACGGGACCAGCAAACAGAATAACTCACATTCAGTTATAGTTAATTCTAGCCTCCCTGTTTATCAAAACGCATCTATTTGGCATAATTATACGGCACGTAATATCTCTCTGTCAACTAACAACCCTCTCAGCTTACCATCTGGTTATTTTCTCATTTGTGGTGATCGAGCATGGCCCGGAATCCCTTCTAAACTTAGAGGTGGACCATGTACCCTTGGGCGATTAACACTCCTTACCCCAAACACCTCTATGATTTTAAATGTCACACGGATGACACATGCATTTACAGCTGAATGTGATGACAGAGTGACCTTTTGGTCCCCTGCAGCTATTATTGCAGCTTCCATTTTTGTTCCAGGGGTTGCCTCTGCAGGTGCATTGAAAACGCTCAACAAACTAGGGTGCTGGCCAACGTAACAAACTGATGCTACTTCTGTTGCCTTATCTGAACTATTAACTGATGTAGATTCTATAAGACATGCTACACTCCAGAATCGTGCAGCCATTGATTTCCTATTGTTAGCTCAAGGGCGTGGTTGTGATGAATTTGAAGGAATGTGCTGTATGAATTTATCTGACAATTCAAAGTCAATTTACAAGCAGTTAAATGAATTATATCGGCTTACAGGACACTTAAAAGAAATGGAGGGTTTGGACCTGGAAGGATGGCTGAAGGGCCTGGGTCTAACAGGATGGCTGCTGGATGTTTGCAAATTGTTAATTACTTTAGGAATTATATTAGCATGCTTTATAATTCTTTTGTTGCTGTTGTAACTATGTCTCTCGTTTGTTTAATAGGATATTGCTTGTACAAAAAGAAAAAGGGGGATTTGTTGCAGAATGGCCTGCAGAACAGGGCCACGAATCCATGGAGGCATTGTACAAGCAATCTCCTTGCTAGCTTAGCATAAGTAGGCCTGACTCCATTTTGTAGAAACTGCAAAATCATGCTGACAAGGGAGAAAAGCAAGGGCACAGTGTCCTTGCCAGTTTTGTTTAGAGTGGGAGTAGGGAGTATAACGGTAAGAATGAGGAAGAACCTTGGGCTAGAGTCTGCAAAACAGGAGGAGGGTGTAGACGTAACCACCTGTGTGTAACTAATGCAATTACAATACGTATGCATAATTAGTAGAAAGAGTATATAAGCACTGCTGTATCCTAATAAAGTTGAAGCTTGCTTTATCAATCATATTGATTCGACTGCTTGTCTTCCCTCGCCGTCGTCAGTGGTCTGCTCTGGCAGGGGCGTTGGACTCTCTGATCTCCAGAGGTCCCTTCCATCTGTGTGATTCTGTGATTAAATGTATATTTTATTTATATTTATACTTCGCTGAGGTCCCTTGTGTCTTATCAGCAATGAACATGCCCCCAGCTCTTGTCTGTTTTTCTTGTCTTTACCACCACCGGTCTCTAGACAAATAAAGATATTGTACAATCTGACCTACCAGAACTGGCAGCTGTGGGTCTGCTTCATTGATGGATGATTGGAATAAACTACTACTGGGGAATTATGACTTCAGACTGGATGTATTTGTTTCAGAAAGAAAAAATGACTGGAGGATGGGCATGGAGTGAAGCAGTAAAGAGTAGGTTTGCATCATAATGCAGATTTTTTCAGTTATTCCCAAGAAATAACCCATTCCTCCAGCAGTGTAGTTCAGTGCTGTTCCAGCCAGGAATCACACACTCTTACCTCTGAGCTATCCTGTGGTAAGACACAGAAAGATAAAAATTGCGAATGAGATGGAAACTAAACTCATCAAGAGCTTCATCTGCCATTTCGTACATAATCCATTACAAACTGCTCAGCTCTATCATATAGTAAGATTAGCTTTAAGACTCCCAGTACGAGATCAGAAGTAGCGCAAACAGGAGATGGAAAAGGTACTGATTTCGTATGAACTCATTCTGCTGGTTCAGATTTGTTCCAAATATAACAATGGGTTAACTTTGGTAGAGGCAGGCTTTATGCCAATTCCAGTCTTGTCTGTCTATGCAACTGCGAACTTTGCACCAGCTAAGGTCCTAACTGACAGCTGTTCTCTTGCAGGTGGCATCAAACCAGCTGTTAACTTAATTGTTGCCTGAAAAAAATTCAAGAGAGATGCAGTGATGTTCACATGCCTGAACTAGATCAAATACACATTTCTGGCTCATCCAGTACTGTACAGATCTGATATTAATGACCTACTCTTTGCTGAGTTTCCAAAATTCTGTTCCTTTATCAAGAACAGAAAGCAGCATCAATTAAGGCAAACTAGCAGGTAAGATAAATGGTCTAAGACACAAAACATACTTAAAGATCATGTCTATAGTTCCAGACGCACGTCAGATGTTTATTGAAACTTTCGACTGATAACACAATAAAAAGAGTGAGTGGACTATTTAAGTCAACAACTTTCTAGGAAGATTCTATGGCCTATTACCTCTATCATGCAAGATGTCCAACAGTAATGATATACTACAATATTAAAACTTTATGTTTTGCTTCTGTGAGCTAACAGCTCTGAAACAAATGCTCAGACTGCACGCAGCATGGGGAATAAACAGGAGGAGCAAGAAGTCTGTGTGCGGTCTAAGGGTTATGATCTGGTGGCAGTTACAGAGACATGTTGGGACAGCTCACATGACTGGAATGTGGTCATGGATGGCTATGTCCTTTTTTGGAAAGACAGGTCAGTGAAGCGAGGTGGTGGTGCTCTTTATGTGAGAGAGCAACTAGAATGTATTGAGTTCTGTCCATGGGCAGATGAGGAGCAAGTGGAAAGTCTGTGGGTATGAATTAAGGGGCAGGCTGACATGGGTGATACAGTTGTGGGGGTCTATTACAGACCTCCTGATCAGGACAAAGGAGTTGATGAGGCTTTCTACAGGCAGCTGAAAGCAGCCTTGCAATTACAGGCCTTGGTCCTCAGGGGGATTTTAACTATCCCAATACTTGCTGGAAGGCCAACACAGCCAGCCATTCACAGTCCAGGAGGTTCCTCCAGTGCATTGATGATAACTTCTTAATGCAAATGGTGGACAAACCAACTACGAGAGGAACACTGCTGAATCTTGTACTCTCCAACAAGGAGGGTCTGGTTGAAGCGGTGATGGTCAGTGGCAGCCTTGGCTGCAGGGATCATGAGATGGTGGAGTTCAGGATCCTGTGTGGGAGGAACAGAATACCTAGCAGGACCAGAACCCTGTACTTCTGCAGGGCCAACTTTGGCCTCTTCAAGCAATTCTAAAGAGAAGTCCCATGAGACAGGTTACTAGATGGTAAAGGGGCTCAAGATAGTTGGTCAACATTCAAGGACCACTTCTTGCAAGTTCAGGATCAGGCCACCCCAATGGGTAGGAAATCAAGTAAGGGAGCCAGGAGACTAGCATCGGTAAACAAGGAACTGCTGGGTAAACTTAAGTGGAAAAAGAGAATCTATGGATCATGGAAGGAGGGGCTGGCCACTTAGGAGGAATATAGGGCTGTTGTCAGAGGATGTAGGGAGGCAATTAGGAAAGCTAAGGCCTCCTTGGAACTTAATCTTGCAAGTGAGGTCAAAGACAATAGAAAGGGCTTCTTCAAATACATTGCAGATAAAACTAACACTGCTGAATGAGGTGGGTGCCCTGGTGACAGACGATATAAAGAAGGCAGAGGAACTGAATGCCTTCTTTGCCTCTGTCTTTAATCCTGCAGACTCTCCCCAGGAGCCCCAGATCCCTAAAGCCCCAGAAGGAGTCAGGATAAAGGAGGAGTTTGCTTTGGTAGATGAGGATTGGGTTAGGGATCAGTTAAGCGATCTGGACATTCATAAATCGATGGGTCTGGATGGAATGCACCCACAGGTGCTGAGGGAGCTGGCGGAGGTCATTGCTAGGCCACTCTCCATCATCTTCGGTAAGTCATGGGCAACAGGAGAGGTGCCTGAGGACTGGAGGAAAGCAAATGTCACTCCAGTCTACAAAAAGGGCAAGAAGGAGGACCTGGGTAACTATAGACTGGTCAGCCTCACCTCCATCCCTGGAAAGGTGATGGAACAACTTATTCTTGGCACTATCTCTAGGCATACCAAGGTTGAGGGGGTCATTAAGAGCAGTCAACATGGTTTTACCAAGGGGAAGTCATGTTTGACCAACTTTATATCCTTCTATGAGGAAGTAACTAGGTGGATAGATGATGGTAGGGCGGTAGATATGGTTTATCTTGATTTTAGTAAAGCATTTGACAGCATCTTCGTAGATAAACTGAGGAAGTGTGGTCTTGATGATCAGGTAGTGAGGTGGATCATGAATTGGTTGAAAGGAAGAAGTCAGAGAGTTGTGGTCAATGGGACAGAATCTAGTTGGAGGTCTGTGACTAGTGGAGTCTGGTACTGTTCAATATTTCCATCAACGACCTGGATGAGGGAACAGAGTGCACTGTCAGCAAGTTTGCTGATGACACAAAACTGGGAGGAGAGGCTGAGACACCAGAAGGCTGTGCTGTCATTCAGCGAGACCTGGACAGGCTGGAGAGTTGGGCAGAGAGAAACTTGATGAAATTCAACAAGGGCAAGTGTAGAGTCTTGCATCTGGGGAAGAACAACCCCATGTGCCAGTACAGGTTGGGGGCTCACCTGCTGGAGAGCAGTGCAGGAGAAAGGGACCTGGGGGTCCTGGTGGACAGGAGGATGACCATGAGCCAGCAATGTCCCCTTGTGGCCAAGAAGGCCAATGACATCCTGGGGTGCATTAGAAAGGGTGTGGTTAGTAGGTCAAGAGAGGTTCTCCTCCCCCTCTATTCTGCCTTGGTGAGGCCGTATCTGGAATGCTGTGTCCAGTTCTGGGCCCCACAGTTCAAGAAGGACAGGGAACTACTGGAAAGAGTCCAGCGCAGAGCCACAAAGATGATTAAGGGAGTGGAACATCTCCCTTATGAGGAAAAGCTGAGGGAGCGGGGTCTCTTTAGCTTGGAGAAGAGGAGACTGAGGAGTGACCTAATTACTGTTCATAGATATGTTAAGGGTGAGTGTCAGGAGGACGGAGCCAGGCTTTTTTCAGTGAAGTCCAGTGATAGGACAAGGGACAATGGGTGCAAAGTGGAGCACAGCAGGTTCCCTGTAAACACCAGGAAAAACTTCTTTACTGTGAGAGTGACAGAGCACTGGAACAGGCTGCCCAGAAAGGGTGTGGAGTCTCCTTCACTGGAGACATTCAAGACCCACCTGGACACATTCCTGTGTGACATACTCTAGGTGATCCTGCTCTGGCAGGGTGGTTGGACTAGATGATCTTTCGGGGTCCCTTCCAACCCCTAAGATTCTGTGATTCTGTGATGCGGCATTTTCTTAAAGACTTGTAGGAAGGAGCAAAGAAATTTACTCTTCGCTATATTTTCCAATATAGCATTTACTTTTGGTGTAGAGATGGCCTCAAAATGAATGCTATCATTTTAATTAGTGAGAAATTGGACCAATACTTGCCACTGTGGGGAGGAAATGCAGAAGAAACCAAGATTATTTTTTTTTTTTCCAGGAAGGGGCAGGGGCAGAACACACACACATGTGCGACCATGGTCTGTTATAAAAGGGATCAGACTTATTTTTCTCTGCGACAGCCAGCCATTCGCAATGGGTATTCTGCAAATGGAATTTCCAGACATTTCAGACGAGGCACTAGTTCCCTCCATGCTTCAAGGGAGATGACACAAATATCTGCACAATGAATTATGGGGTGTTTCTGACATCTGATGAGTTCCACCAGACTGAACAAATCTCTGCATCACTGAAGCATTCAAGATAGGTGGTAGTAAAAGATCATGCTCTTTGGAGGAGACAGTATTTTATTCTCTGTGATACAATGCAGAATGAAGATGGAATATCGTATGTACATTTTTTCTGTACACTTCAAGTCCAGTAAATGAGCAAAGTCTTAACAGTTAAAGCACTGTAATTTACAAAAAACACTAGGATGTAAAATTTGCAATTAAGGGACACAATGAGTGAAACATGAAAACATGCATTTGAATATATAATTATTATATATATATCTTGAGTGATAATTAACTTAAAATCAATATATGTATAACTGTTCCAATAAAAGCTGCTGGGAAATTATTGCCCTAGCTGCTTGGTGCTTTGGTCAGTACACTTCTGGATTCACAGAAACTGTTGTTACTACAGTTGTCACCAATTACTATGACTCAACCATGAAGAGAGCTACAGAGGCACATACCAAACTTGAATAAAATAAAAACATTTGTTCAAAATAAAATTATTATCCATATGGCTCTAGGTGGGTTGGGGAATAATCTGATGGCTAGGAAGTTCTCTCTGAGGAAACTCCATGTTCCTTCAAAACCTTGTCAAAAAGTGTTTCTTTTATTTTCTTTTTGAATTCTGCATCTCATGTCCAAATAACTTGTTTTTATCTACTACCTTTTACCTGCCTTATCTCACTTTTACCTCTTTTTTTTTTTTTTTCTTTCCCCTGTAAAGTAAGGGATTATTTAGTCAGAGACAGATGAGGAGTAAAGAGGTACATTAAAATGAGGGAGTTCCAAATTGTCATCGCTCTCTGCTTATTTATTTAGGAAACCTTACAAGATGGGGAAGAAATCCAAAAGAAAACTAATTAATTTAAAAACAAAATCAACTCCCTGTTTTGTATTAAATTTATGTATGGAGTATTGCCCTGTTCAGAGATGAGGCAGACAAAATAAGAATCCTAAATGGATTACTGCTAGCTCCACTATGTAATGTATGTAGGTATGTATGCATGTGTATCTAAAATGTATATAAAGTACCATGTATTTACACATATGGCTACGTATGTAGAGGCATATGTGTATATAGACACATTTTTAGCACATGCAAGTTTCTGATTTATTTTATTTCACTTCATCAGCTAACATGTGGTCTGTTTTATTAGACAAGAATTATTTTTCATTCTGATAATTCTGCACTGCATAACAGCATCTGTCTGCTTTCTGTTCTAGCAGACCTGCAGTGACCAGTACAACAGGCAACATCTCAGTGAATGGCATTTCAGTTACAATGTTCAGCACCAATAGCAGAAGAGAAAAACAATTTTCTGAAAACTTGTCCCGCCACACCTTCACCAGCCCAGTTCAATGGCCATCTGGAGAACTTGCATGACAGGGGAGAAACACTTGTACTTCAATGAGTTCATTTTAATTCCTTGTCTCAAAAAGCTGCCCAGGAAGTACTGAAAATCAATACATTATAGCCCTGCAGTAGGTATTAAAACTTCAGTCTCCAATTACTTTTAATAACTTAAATAAAAGCAGCCACAAGGAAACTTGAAAATCTCTGTAAAATTCCAAGGCGTCAAACCGAGGACTTGCTTTTGTGCAGAGCCCTGGCACAATGTGATTTTCATTCCTGTGCTCAGAAGGGATCAATACTTTCATAAATTTTTTCACACATGCACTGTGCTGGCTATCCTGTGCAAATCCCATAACTCAACTGAATTAAAAATCCATGACAAATTAAGCTTCAGAAAACCACAAAATAACATGCCTATCCCTACACTTGCTGAGTAGGGACAGATTAAAAGCACAAATACAAGCCAGGAAACTCACTGAATCACGGTTCTTCAGGAAAAGCTGGAAGAGTGGGGAGGATCACAAGTGAAATCTGAGTCAACAATGCCATGAAAAAGACAAACACCATAAACATGGGTATAAAGACAATAGAACTTCTCAGACATGTGTAGGAATAGTTTCTGTTTCAACCTTTGGGCACTTCATTACAAAGAAACCCTAAAAACCAACAGGTAGTAAAAGGAGATAAGAGAAGGAAGGAGGAAAGGGGGAAGGGAGAGGTCAACTGGCAAGGGACCACTGGATAGCAATGAGAATAATCAGAGATTCAGAAAACATGACTTCTGCAGAAGATAGAAAAATTGGCCAGTATTTAGCTTAACGAATAAAAGGCTAAGGGACATGGTAACATGCTTTGCTGGGAAAAGAGACTCTGCAAAGTCTGGGAGAGCAGTCTGCATGGCATTCATGAAGTTGGTAGGCAATAACTCAAACCAGAGCAAAGAAAATCCAAATGGCACCTTGTTGAAAGTGTCCTATTGGTAAGGACAGTGAAGTCCTGGAACAGGCTGCCTTGGGAGGCTGTGGAGCCCCCACATCAGTGGTGAGCTCTAGTAACAGGTCAGAGAAATATCTTTCAGGAAAGACAAAAGAGCAGCTGTCACGAGAGGAACCAGATGAGCTCATAGATGTCTTTCCATTACTGTTCTGTACCTTTTTAACATAATGTAGCATGAAACAGAGCAGCGAAAACCTGTAATTTGTTAAACTAATGACATTTTTGTCTGCTTGGTTTTTTTCTTGGTTAATACTTACTGACTGATTAAGAAACAGACAAATGTTGACTTTTACCTATTCACAAAGAAAGTCATCCATCCAGGATCCACATCCAGATCTAAACATAGGGCCATAATCCCTCAGTCCAGCTAAGAAACACATTAAGCAGGCTTGAAGCAGATCCAGAGCTGTCTAGTCTTGAGGCTTCTGCCTGTTCTTGCAAAGCTCAAGATGCATAGACTTGTTTACAGCTTTGCTTTCTTTGTTAACTGTCATTTGATACTACTTATTAGACTTCTATTTGTAATTTACTGATGATGAATGGGCAACCTTTGAGCAAAACCAGTCAAACTAAATATCAACATTGTGATAGACCTGCATGTGTAATGATATCTGGTGTTTGCATTGCTTAATATGCTGCCATGAGAAAGGCAAAACATTTTTACAGTCATGGAAGATCAGTTTTTAGCATAAAACCTCTTCCCTGACTCATGTTACATTAGGGAATAAGAGCACCTATGTTATGCACTAAGCTTCTTCCCATTTATCCATTAATAAATGGTGAAAAAGGTTACCAAAACACAACAGACAATACCTGATTTTATATGAATATCTGAGCCAATGAGGGTCATGCGAATAACCTCTGAGACTGTGCTCATGCATGTATGTAATCCATCTGAGACAGCATACTCTTTACCAGGGCTTAGATGCACCTGGCCTCTCAGTGATCCAAATATTGACTGTAAACAGTTTTGTCATAGGACCCTTATTCAGCAGGGAGAGGCAGAGGCTGCCTGACCTCTCCAAAAAAGAACTCAAAATCAAACCTTTTAGAGTCATATTTAGAATTCTGAGAAAGCAGACCAGTTTTTCAGTTAATGCGTTATGTATGTGTTAAACTGCACATGAAAATTCTATTATATTTCTAGCATCTTATTTAACTTTCAGCAGCTTAATAACCTATCCCTTCTAGAAAAGGTACAATAAACATAAACACAAATACTTAAACGTACATTATTACCATTGCCTTGGGGTTTAGTGTTTATCAGGTTGAGTATCTCTTAACTGTCACTGAAATTACAGTAAGACTAAAGCCCACAACTGTGCTGTGAGCTTTGATTTAGCAAGTGCTTCAGCATGGCTTAGAGTGGACTGAAGGGCTCCCATTAGTTTTGATAAGCTTTGAATCAGACCCTGGTGTCAACTGTCCTTAGAAAACAGAGAACGTGGCTGGACAGAAGTGACTGAAGTGATCTCGTCTGTATTTCTAGTTCTATGATGAGCTGCTCTGTGGAATTCCTTCCCTTAGTTTCATTACTTAGAAGACAAGGTACTCTGAGACAAACCATCCCTTTGCAGAGTGTTTTTACAGCACCAAGCACAAAGCATTTCAATGTATTATCACAGAATATGCTGTGGTTCATAAATTAGGAGGTGATTGTACCAGATGACCAATTCAAGTTATCCTTGAGTCCTACGACCACAGCAGAACTGACCTTATAATTTTCTTGGAATGCTGTAAAACTTACTGCTGCAAGTTCTTACTTACACATTCTGTCCTATTTATCACAAATGGTTTGTAATTATTGAATGACACAGTCAGCATAGACAAATACACTTTTTCATTTGTTTCATTTCTGTATTATCAGTCCAGCAGTCCTAAAATACTGTATTTTACTTCACCGAAGGCAGACAATTCAGATTTATTCTATATGCAGAAATTCCTAGACTACCTTCTTCTCTTCCTAGTTAATTGCCAAATGTAATTATAACTAAAGCACAGTTTAAGGTTGTCTCTTTCCTGAGGTCTTTCTCCTCAATAGTTTAAAATTAATAATTTATAAAGGGCATTACAGTGTTTACATCTTAACAGAACAAAATCTAGTTCGATTTTAGATTTTACAACATGTATTAAAAATAAATTATATCAATAAGAATGACAGGAGCACTCAGCTGTGCCCTCAGGGTAAAAAAACTCTCCAAAAACCCAGTGACCATGCCATAGAGAGATTACACAGGGACTGGGTAAAAGAACAAAATCCACATTGCCTTGCCCTCAACAAAATGATATGAAAATTATAGAGTTGTATAGAGTGAAACAAACTGAAACCCAAGGTAAAATGAAAGAGCGAGACACAAACAAGGGCTTACATGACAAGCTGAAATATGGAAGGCTGGAGAAGAAAAAATAACTGAGCAATGGCAGAAATGGATCACAGGTTCTAGTCATTTGACCTGTGTAAAAGCTAAAAACCATCACAGAACCAACTCCAGTGTTCACAGTTCTGCATTTCATATTAATGGAGGAAAATACTGTATCAGCCATTTTGTGGCCAAAGGACCGAATGCCTTGGAGAATGCATTTTCCTACACAAACTCTGTCCATTGGGAGAATGGATGCTATTCCAGTCCTTACACTCTGAAGGAGAATTTGTGTTCAGGATATTGAACAGGTGGCATAATGGTCCTCAAAGATGTATTTTTGGCCCATTCTTTATTCCTAAGCCACTATGGATGCAGTTCACTTTTATTCCTGAAAACTAGTATCACACTCAAGTCTTATACCTTGCTTTTAGTCTTACGTAAACTCTACTATTTTGGATAAGCTGCACTTAATCTCAGGGGCACTGCACTGGACTGCTGCAGAGGGGTGAATTTCATCAAGATTCCTCAGTTGTTCATTATGAGTTCCTGTCCCATCAGAGAAGAGCTGAAAAAGTAGAAAAAATGCTGGTCCAATATGAGAGGTAAGTCCTTAGATACGTGTGCAATGCATTTATTTTGTTGGGTCTCCAGATCCCTGTTTATAAGGCAGGCACAGTACCAGTCACTGTGCAGGATACACAACAAGCACAAAGGCTTTCAAGTCCTTTCTGAGCAAAAGACCATTACAGAAAACTCAAAGTGCTGCTAATTGAATGCAAATTCTTTTTGAGGAAAAAGTTACTGTATACTATTCTCACAACATGCAAAATTTTATTATTTGAAATGCGCAAAGATTTTCTGCTGGCATGAAGGTAATCTTTTCTCTCTGGTACTTAGGAGACATAGAAATTATTTGCTCCATTTATAACTAGAAATGATTTAAAACTCAGTGGATTAACTTCTCTTGTGTTGTATAACTTTGCTAACTTTTTTGCACTTGTTCTATTGTCTTGCTTTTTAAAATATTCAGTGCGTATTACGCACTTTCCCCTTCTTCAGTTCAGTAACTCCAACTCCATCTGGCACTTCTGGTGATCACTCTAGCATGTCCAATCAAAAATTGACTCTTGCAATGCTTTGATCAATGGATATTTGAATACATCAACATATATTGCACATAACTGAATTGTTTTCTGGTACTTTATGTTTCAGTATTGGCAAAGATTTTATTGTACTGATGTTCAAACTAGAGAGATGCTGAGATGTGGGTAAAATGACCCAGATTCTTCTAGACACTTACACCAGCATTAATATGGAACCAACTTTCCTAAGATCCAAATGTAACTGACTGCAGACTTTTCTTGGATAATTTTATGACAAAATTCTGCCATGAAGGAAGTGGTCCTGAAAGAAATAAACCTTGAAATAAACCCTGAAAAATGAATACTAAATTGCTAAATACAACACATGCCATTAGCTCTTTGCTTCACATTTATCAAGTTTGGTTCCAAAATATTATTGAAATTGAAAGTACTATTGAAATTACTGTCAGATGAAAAATATTATTGCAGTGTTTCCATTTTATAAGCATAGCTGAACCACTAATGAACTAATTATTTTTTTTTTCTGGAGCTAGTCTTTGTCCAATACCACAAAACACCTTGAAATCTTTCCATCAAGGGGTTACAATTCTGCCTCCTCTCTTCCTTTTGGTTGCAATTCCCTTATTAAGTATCAGTCTTCTTCTCATTTGTAGGGGTTTTTTCCTTTCACTACACTCAGCTAGGAGTCTCATTTTTCTCTACACATTTGCTAGTAGAAGTATTAGAAGGGCTATGACCTAATGCTTTATCTATACAGAAAAAATGTTTCACAATTTGAGATTATTTTTTAAAGCAGTTTTATATGGAAATTGTGATCACTAGCATAGTCTCCTTTTCTCCCCATCATTTGGTTATTTTTCTCAACACTAAAACTTTGCAACTCATCATCAGCTGATGTCAAAGAGGGCTCAAGTCTCAGTCTCCTAGATAGCCGAGATACTACAAGTTTTGTGAAAGCCAGGCAGGAAAAGAGGGATACAAACTTATGTCTGTATGTGGGAAAAAAGTAATGGGCCATTATGCCTTATACTGAATATCAAGCATCTTGCCTTTCAAGAGATGCTTAGCAGCATATTAATAGTATCATGCTTTCCTCTAGATTATTAGATTTATCACAGGAAATGCAGTGAGGAGGTAGACCTGTAATAGGCTAATGATATATACCCCATCCATTAATTCCACTATTGACAGAATTCTGTTAAATACTGTTCATCTATAGTTGACTCATTCATATGTCTCTTTTTGGAAATCAGACCACCAAATCCTGATTAACATTCTACCTAACATGTCCTTCCTGAAAGACAATACAGCTACTTAGCATGGCACTAAGCTGATACGTAGCAGCATCAAACACACAAGAGATGTAAGGAATAGGATACAATCTGAAAATATTTTTACTTCTATTATGGACACATACTTTCTCATCCATGCAGATAAAGCGTACAACCCTTAAAAAACCGCCAGCCCTTAAGTATAATGTGTATCTGGACAATTATTAGTACTAAAAATTAGTATCAGAAAGAAAGCTGTTGACAAAGAACACCACAGCAAGTATTTACAATACTTCAGGTCTTGTAAGGACAACCTGCATAGTAACCACTAGTAAGCTCTCACAGGAATTAATACACAGATGTTGATTCTCACTACTAATAAATTCATTTCACCTTGGCTTCTAAAACCATCTTGGACTTCTACTGATGCAACAGCCTTATTCAAAGGTATGTACTTTGATCTGAAGTATTAGAAAGGCAGAGATATGCTCCAAAGTATTTTGCTCCAAGTTTTTGTCACTTGCTTCCCCCCACGTGGCTCAGACACAGGCTTTGTGTCAGTCTGACAGAGTAAACTCTCAGGACTTACATGGGTGTGCCTGGGCCTGAGCTGGATTTATCATGGCTAATGGTTGCCAGTGGCCACCTGACTGGTGCCTGACTTTGATAGACTTAAGCTCGGTGAATCCCATGGACAGAGAAGGGCTGAGAGACCTTGTAGTCCCTCCAAAACAAGCAGTAGCCCTTTGGGTAAACTGAGGATGGGAGAGGCAGTTGTGCAATTTTTAACCTTTAGCTGTGGACTGATGATGAGACAGAAGCAGGTTGTGATGAGAAGACAAATGAATGGAGCCCTAGGTGGACCTAAGACTGATCAGAGAGAAACCCTCACCATGAGCATCATACATTATCTATAGAGAAGGGGATGCTGATGCCAACTGGGAGTCTCTCCAACTTTGCAATCCAAAGGAACACTGTAAAATTCAAAGGAAGAAAAGAGTAGACAGTAGAAAGTTTTCTTAGATTATAATTTTAATTATATTGTCAACAAAGCTTTTTGGATTACTTAAATTGGATTGTTAAGACTTTTAAAATATTTATTGTAGCAACAGATCCTTGCCTCCATGTATGAGTTGGGATCCCTTTTGCTCCTAAAAGGAGTGTCAAAAGTACTTTGAGTCTAAGAATTAGATCTCCTGCAGTAACAATTTATTGCTGTTACCAAGACACTAGCACACTTACTCTGCACTGCAAGCTGAGTTGGAGTGCACAGCCACTGACCAGTTTATACCATTCACTGTGCTTTAACTGTAAAATCTTATTTTCAAAGACTGATTTAGTTCTAACATCTCTTCTTTTGATTTAACCATTCTCTTCACATTCAACTCTACCTTTCTTCCCCATTTAACCGTTATCCAATTCTATCCAATTAGACTGTGTGATCAAACTGTAACTTTTCCTCTCACACCATTTCTGATGTGATATTTAACAGCCTTGCTTTCCCTTTTGAAAACTACATGCTGATGTAGACCTTATCTTCCAACATACTGTATACACATTTTATTTCCATGAGGTAATTTTTGTAGGAAGAATTCTTATAAGCTTTGTTTATTTTCAATACAATCTAGCTTCTTCTGGACATTTGATGGGAGCAACAAGAGCAACAAGATTAGTGAATGGTAGAAGATTTTCTTAGTATGAAAGAATCTTGTCAAATTAAACATACATTATTTACAAGAAAGATTTTCTTTGTTGCTCATAGCTAAAAATTTCATGCATCTACAAAGTTTCCATTCCTACATTATCAGAATATTCGAGATACACGAGTAATTGGAGCTTGAATAACAGTTTGTCTTAATGAAGATGTTTTGTATGCACAGTTTGTGACAAATTCTCAAAGAATCACTGTATCTGCTAGACAGGCACCATGGATGCACCTTAAATTGTCTTAAGAAACAGATGAACAGTAGGATTTAATCCTAGAATAGGTGAGGTTCCTATTGGATGCACAGATCAAACTGGAAAAGGAAATAGTGTGGAAGAGAATTTTCTGCAGATATGACTGACAAAGAAGTCTAACTTCTAATATCCTCTAGCAATGAACATGGTGAATTCTTTTGGGAAACTTCTACCTTTTTATGATATGGAGTCTCTTTTGCATTAAATGATATGGCGATACCTTGCTTTACACTGGCACAGGAAGGCAAAACTACTGTCTCAGTCTATGGGGAGCTATTATGTGGGCAGCTAATTTATTTATTGTTAATGGTACACACTTTCTAACTCCTCAGAAATCAGGGATATTGTAAGTGGTCTCAGGAGACAGGTACTAAAGTAAAAGTAAGGGCAGGAGCACCACCTCCTACACATAACCTGTGTAATTAAACTATTTTAACATGGGTTTTTAAAGCTGAAATTAGATCACACCAAAATCTGACTTTCCCAGGACTCAGCTTCCTATTACCTTCTTCTCATGTTGTTTCTCTTTCCTCCACATTAAACAATGGCATGTTTTGAGACAGAAAGAAATAGGGCTTCAACTTTTTCTCTGGGTCTTAAATGTTTTCTACTGCAACACAAAAGAGAGTCTAGAGATTGTTTCCATTTAACAAAAAGGCTTATTTTGGGAATAGAAAAGAAGGCGAATTAATATTTCTTTGATCACTCTTCCTTATCTGCATTTTTAGCTGGGCACATTTTTGAAAAACTATTTAGAATTAAATATTAGTGCTTAAAGTAACATAGACAGGAAAATGCTAGGTTTTTATCATATCCTAAGCTTTAATATACCTAAACCCCTATGATCTTACTGTGACAAGCACAAATATGGTTGGAGAAAATGATGCAAACTCTGCTTCCCACATTTGATACTGTCTACACAACTATCCAGGAAGGGCCATGAGGCAGAGCCACAGCAAGAGTTTTTAAGTTCTCTTTTTACACATGCCACTATATAACAAGATGAAGTCCGTATTCATGCTACTAACAAAAATAAAAATGAAAAAAAACAACCCTGTTTTTTAGAGTACTGCGGAAATACATTGCAGGAATGGATGAAAGAATTATGGTTAAAGGGGATGCTGTGCAATTACCCTTTGTCATGTGTCCAAGCCCAGAGGAAGCTACAGCCAAACCAGGACTTGCTCCGCACTCACAAAATTTTTGCTCTTTATCGACTCTGTTATTCTTATGTCTTTAATCCAATTTTCTCTTCTTTTTTTTTTTTACATCTGCTCCTGGGCCTGCTCAATCCACCACTACCAATATGTTAAGATAAATGTTTAGGGGGAGTTCAGTTTGCAACTTGGATGTGGTTTTGCCTCTTACTGCTCTCATGGGACTACAAATTACAATGTAAGGTAACTCATGACTAAGGCTTGGCAGGTACACTATTCTAGTATTTTCCTGACTTCCATAGAAATACAGTTTTTAACAGCACTATAAGCAGATGGTTAATTGTTACAAAGCTGCATACTCTCAATTTTGAAACTTGCATATGCTACCATTTTTAGAGTAACATATTGCTTATAGGAATCATAGAGTATTTATAATAATGTAGGGACAAGAACAGCAAAAAAAAAAGTCCTAAAATGCATTGAGCTACGGTAAGTCACATTTCTGCTTTTTGTGGCACAGCTTTTCAAATATGATAAAACTGAATGAACCTTTCTAGCAATGCAGCCTGATAGGGTGCTATGAGGACCTGACGAATATTTAAAGAGCTAGCATTCTCCTACCAGGAATTTTTCACTATTGCTTCTTAGATAAATGAGCTAACGATATGTAACTTCTCCTTTCTTCCTTTAAAATCCTGGCTTTTTTTGGCTTTTAATACTGAACGGTCTACTGTTCCAATGCCATAATTTAACATGCTAAATCCGATAATTAGAGGGCAAGACTTCTCTTTTTTCAGACATGCTACTAATGGCACATTAAAAAAATTCATTTTTAAGCCCTCCACATCTCTGAAACCACATCTTCTAGAATAAAATATTGTTTTCCTTATTTTCACTGAGATTTTTACTAATTAAATACTAATCATGAATAGAATGGCTTGATAAACCCAATGAGGAAAACTCATTGTTGGGTCAGTATTTACAATTCTTCAATTCATATCAATAACCCTAGATTTTTTTAATTGTCAGCTTGGTGTTTCGGTCTACCACTTTCATTCTAATTCCTCAAAATTGTAACAATCCATACTAACAATATCACTGTCAAAGTATTTAAGTAACAGTAAAAGCTCTCAATTTTGTTTTTCCAAGATTCATTCAGTGTCATAATTTTAAATTCTAAACTCAGCACACAAACGTATATTTGCTGTATTTATTTTACAGCTGAAGTTATGAGTATCTTCCAAGATATTTAAACTTCATGAAGAACAAATGACACTAGAAAATTATTGCATTTAAATAAAAAAGAGATAGTCTTGTTCAAATTTGTACCATATTGGGCTCTGATAAGATTTTCTTCCAGTGTATATTCTACTGTTCTATAGAATAGCAATTGAGTTTTGAAGCATTTCTATTTTCTAACTTGAGAGAGTCGGATGGAGGGCTACGAGGATGATTAAGGGACTGGAACACCTGCCTTACGAGGAACAGCTAAGAGACCTGGGGCTTTTCAGCCTAGAGAGGAGAAGACTGAGGGTGGATCTAATTAATGTCTATAAATACATGAGGGCTGGGCATCAAGAAGGCACGGACAACCTCTTTTCACTTGTGCCCAGTGATAGGATGAGGGGCAATGGATTCAAACTTGAGCACAGAAGTTCCACTTCCTTCTCTTGAGACTTTCAAGAGCTGTCTGGATGCCTTTCTGAGTGATCTGCCCTAGTTTTTGGTCCTGCTCTGGCAGGGGGGTTGGACTCAATGATCTTCAGAGGTCCTTTCCAACCCGTAACATTCTGTGACTCTGTGATTTCTCATCTATTTGATATTATGCCTAGTCTATTAGCAAGAGATGCTCAGGACTGCCTGAATACAATGTGAGTTATATCAGGTGGTTTTCTCTTCACATAATTATAACCTCCCATGCAGAGCATTGGAGGTTATGATGATGAACCACATATTGTTCATCATTATTTTCTGTCAGATTCTGTAACTATATTACTACATGTTATCGCTTGCCTATATAGACAGTAACTGTTTACCCACAATTTATTATTTACTGTAGGACTTGAGCTTTTAAAATGGCTGTTTCTCCCCAGTAATGGCAACAAAACAAGAAAGAAACATATGTTCTCAGAAAGAACATATTTTAAGTTCCCCAAAATGATACGGCACTTAGTTGGCTTGTATCAATATAATAAAACAAAACAATGCCCTAAGGAGGAACTGCTCCTGGTTTTCTCCTGATACGTTCACACCTCTCTTTGTCCTTTGACTGGCCATAGGTATTAAAAGATCCAAGGACCTGGCAATAGATGTCATCATAACAGGTTAGATTCTGTGCATAAAATATTTCATTATGTGCTCATCTTCATGACCCTCCTCTTTATTCTCAGCACACTTAGAAGAACAGCTAAATTCCTGGAAGGAAAAGCCACTGCTGTCTGTATCCTGGAAATGTAAACTCAAATAATAACCAGTGGGATTTAGAGACTGTTGACTGGACTCTGGAAATAAGAAGGTATTTCCTCAAAAATGTAAATCAAGACTGATTTTAGCTGGAGTACTTAATAAATAATTTTCCTTCTTCTTCACAACAGTGAGTATCAGAGAACTTAAGAGATAGAATACATCTATCTAAGACAGGAAAAAAAGTTTCAGAGAATATGCCCTGTTGATAAGTTACAGCTACCATTAATATAAATCTACCTGCTTTCAGTTGATTTTTCTCTTATTTAAAAACAAACAGAAAAGACTTTTATCTCCTATAAATGCAAACTAATAATAAAGCTATCATACATCATTCTCATTGAATTTTTAGGGGAATTTCTAACAATTTTGGTAAATTATTTCTGTTAAAGTGAAGTAGGCAAAGTATAAAGACGGAAAAAAAAAGGTAAAATGAGAAGCATGAAAAAGATATTTAACTATTTACAGTTCACTGTACCATAGAAAGATCTTGAACATCTTAAAATAATAACTTCTTGCCTTTCCCACATTAGCAGGACCCATATTAGTGTCTACTACAAATAAAATTAACTAATTACTTCATAAATTTCCTTCAGTTACAAATAATCACAGGCACATCAAAAGTTGTAGCTGAAATAAAATATAAACTTAGGCATAAGGATACTTCAGCTGTTTTTCTCTATTTCTTCCTACTTTCTACTCTTTCAAACAAAAAACCAAAAAAATCATGTCATGTTTTTTGAGACTGACTGTTGTTAGTTTTCTTATATTCTCATTCTAGAGTAACTATGTTAAGCCCCTGTAGTTGGCATATGGTATGTGTGAGAGACCTCTACTATTTTAGGATGTGTGTGACCTGAATGTGCTCAGATTCTGGATTTTACAGACTCATTTGGATGTAAACAGAAGTCCCCTTTCAAAGAATCAACTCAAAGCTCCAAAGGCACTCCTGGTTTCTTTACCCAGTATGTTTTCTTCTTTTTCCACCTCCCACCACTTCCAGCCGTGTCGTCCTGCTCCAGCTGCAGCTCTCTTGACTCAGTTGTTTGCCAAGTGGCACTGTAGACCAGAACGCAAGAATGACTTCAGATAAAAATAATTATCATCTCCATTGCAAGGAGCTGCTGTTTAACCTGGAGTTATTTCAGAGATAAGTCAACAACAATTGACTGCATAATAATTACAGACGTAGCAACCAGTGTTAGAGAAAACAATCTCTGCAGTAAGATTGCTTCTGCAGGCAGTATACCTGGGTGAACGAGAGGTAAAAGGAGGACTCATCACAGCCAAACATCACATCTACAGTTCTTCTCATACACAGGTGTGTGTCTTCTGTAAACATAACTTTTCTACTAATTTCTCCGAAATGTAAAACGTGTAGAATTTCTATAGCTGTTCAAACAATGCATTTTAGTAACATATTTTACAAACTCTCAACCTCATCTCCCAAAACCAGAATGTTTGAGGGGTGGGATTTTTAATACTTTGCAGATTAAAACCAAGTCCTTAATTTTTTAATGGACTTTAAAAATCTGTAAGCTAGGACTGTAACTTGTTAGCACGTTTTTCACACATTTCCATCTGGATCCAGATTACATTAACTCACAGTATTAAAAGACCTACATTAAAAGACACTATCATACCTAGTGTAAAGCAACATTGTGGAAGAAGTTGAGATTCATCAAATGATCTATCAGATTTAAAGCCAAGCACGTACCTTTGCAATCCAGTAATAATGAAAAACAAAGGCATAATGATGAAATAATGAAAACCAAACTATTTTAGTGGATGACACAGTCTTGCCAATAAAAATGTCAGCCATATAAAAATGCCTGCCATCAGTGCATGCTTATATATAACATGAGACTTCAGAGCTCAAACTTTTTATTATGTGTATCATTTATAGAAAACGGCACCAGATAAAATAGGTACATTTATTGTCACAGAAAACCTAGGGTTAAAGTGAAATAATAAGAAAATACAAAAATGTAAAAAATTATACTAGACAGGCACACCAATCCAGAGAACATAACAGAATTCATAATTCTGTAGTTGCAGTGCTAGTCTATGTCTAAATATGAGGAAAAAAATTAAGAATATAGTTAAAGTCTAGTCTTGTTTAAACTTCATTATGCCATCTCACGTGGATCTTGGGCCTTGCCCAAATCACACCAAATAACCACTTGTTTAGCAGGATTTCTTAAACGTCAGATCATCACTCCTTTGGCTGATAAAAATTAACAAATATCAGAGTTCTATGATATCACTTGTCACTAGAGCTCAGAATTCTACCTGTTTCTGTGAGTTAGAAACAACAAATTTACAAGTTCAGGGACTAAGGAAAACTTGCCATGGTAGAAGCATTTCATTTCTCTGCACCTGAAGCATGAAGCCATCTGCACAGTGATGTACTCAAATAGTAGCTCTGAACACTCTAACTCTGCTGCAAATGGTATAAGACTAACAAAAAGAGAGAAAAATTGCTATTTTAGATTTATATTTATTGTCACAACAAACCTTGCTTTTGCAGAGCGCAAAATGGCTGCACACTGAGCCAACTTTCCTGGCAATCTGTGGACACCTTGTGCCACCATGATGGCCGTTCAAAAAGGCCTGCAGGCCAAGGCAAACTGACTGCTTTCAAGGCAGTATGTGGAGCTTTGATCCATCAGAGCAGCAGGGGTGTTAGTGTGCAGGGAGAGACAGGCAAGCTATTTTTAAACTCTGCTGCCTGATGTGCAGCTCTCACTTCAGAGGAAGGTGATTAGGACTGGTATGTTAATTATGGCCACATGAAAAACAGGATACAAAAACTCGACTGTATCACAGTAGGAGCCATGACCACTGCACTGCATGTTTCATTGCTAATATGTGCAGTTCTCCTACTATACATGATGCCAAGGAAGTATACTCCACCATAGCCCATTTCAAATCACAGGAAATTAGGTATCTACAGAAGGCTTATCCTATTTTCACAGTGAATACAGCATTAGTGCAACTTACCTACAAGGCTGGAAAGGAGCAATTGCTCCTTTACCTCTGACCCACCCCAGGGCCTTGCTCCCCTGCCTCAGTAACCCCTCCAATCCCCCTTTTCTTCATGTTAATGCCAGGATTATTTGCCAATAAGAGGGTGAAAGCTGGTGCTTCCACCAGACCACAAGGCTCCTGAGAACGGACAGAAGTGGGACAGTATCATAACTGATGGACTGCCTAAAGATAAATTCCCATTTTCAAGGTACAAAATTTTTAAAGGGATGATGGTTTTCTGAGGATCAGGGGAATGCATACCCACACTTTCCTAGGTCAGGAGAGCCCTTACTGTTTATCATTAATAACCTGTCACTGAGAACACTTTGAACTGTGAGGCCTGAGGGGAATGTGTAGTGGTTTACAAGTGGTGGATGCTTCTTTCCTGCCATCTGCCCCTTGCTGAACGGAGACAAACACTCCCTGGGTTTCATGGTCTTTACCTACAGAGACAGAAATTGAGCTGCTGCTCTGGCCTATGGCAGTTTAATAGGAAGTGCTTGGGAGTATAATATATAGGGAAGTTTGACATTGCTACCTTAAAATGCATCAGTCTTTCAAAGCAGTGATCCATGAAAACCCCACAGCTAGCACTGGGGGTGGAGTGAAAAGGAGGGAAATTTCTTCTGACTGGGAGACTGAGGTGCTAAAAGTAAAATATCATGAGGAAGAATAGGCACTGAACAGAAGGGTATGCTGCTTTATGTAGATAAGACCTTCTGTAAAGCAACCAAATGCCTCCTTATTTACTGGGGAGACAAAGACAAACCTCATTCACCCAATGGAACTGGATATTTAAAACCTACACCCATTATTCAAACATTTATGTCTGGTTTCTTACTGCTTTTTGTTCCCATTTATCTACTGTTGTACTGTGTAATAAATTATTACTAAAATTTTTAAAAGCATGAAAACAAGCACATTTTCTTTAAAAAGGCAGAAGCTATTTTGGGAGCTTTCAAGCAGTTTTGAATCGCATGTGAATTTTTATATTTAGTATCTCTGTGTACCTTTTGCTTATACTGATTTTGCTAGTAACAGGTGGTATTTTATTTTAAGTCCTGCTATTTTGCAGCTCTCTGTCTCTCACACACTTGGGACAGAGTTCTCGCCTAATTCATATAACGCCACGTTAGGCAGTGAAAAAAGCCCTTTTTTTTCTCAGTCTAAGCAGGATCAGGCTTCAGCCTATGAACCAAAAGCTCTCCAGCTCAGATATATAGAAACCACCACAACACAAAGAGTAAGCTCCAGAAGTTATGTCTCCTGAGACAAATACAGTTCTTTTAGCATCTTTTAGTCAGAAGACAACCCTAGAATCCTGTGCTACTGCATTATTCAAACATAATGGATTACATTAGTTAGGAGATTAAGTACTTAGTTATCAAATCTCCTCTTGCCATAGGATAAAAAAATAAATAAATCATAAAAGAATAAAAAGAAGTAGGCAGTGTTTTTAAGAAAGGAGAAGCTAAGAGCAGTCCTCTGCCACTAAATTAGCCTATCCAACCAGATCAGTAATTAACAATAAGGGCACTAATAACCTTCAGCAGCATGGCAGGATGCTTACACCAGTTGGGACTCCTGTGATCATTATTACAGAAGGAAGGACGGAGGAGTGGAATTTGCACAGATAGAGGAAATAGGAGGAAATAAGTGTATTTGAGAAAGAGTTTATGGGCTAGAAAAAGTGAATGTTTTGAACTAAACCAGTTCGAGTTTTAAGCTTCCATTCCAAATGTCCTGCTTCTCAAGCATGCCACTATTTAAAAATTGAATGAAAAATGCACTTTATTTCATAGCTTAAAAATAACTGATCACTTTAAAGCAGAAAGAAATTATTGCTTATGAACAGCATCTTTAAATCTCAAAAGCAGCTAAGGCATAATTGGAGTAGGTCTTAGAAAATTCTGATAATTCATTTTCAATTAACCAAATTACTATTTTCTGTATCAATAGTAATGACCATTCTGTTTGGTCATAAGAGAAAAATGAGCAAGTATTAGGTGGAAAGAGGCTGTGGGTGAGAAACCTTGCGAAATACAAGACTCAACTACGCCTTCAACAGAAGCTTGTGCAAAACTGAACGGTCGGTGATCAGCTGCAGTAAAAGTGAATTAAGGAGCTGTACACAATTTCCCAGTGATGTTTTTTTGGGAAATCCTAATGCATTGGCTTTTCATAGCAACTTCCCTTAAGCATCGCTGAAATAGCTTTCACATAATACTGGAAACTATACCAATAGGATGCATTGGAAGAAGGATCCTGCAGATGCCTTGAGACTAGAGAGGAGAGAGTTAGAGAATGGAGCCAATTTGCTGACATTTTTCAGAAGTATTGTGCTATAGCCATTCTCTCCTCTGAACAAGGTGACACTGGTGTGTCAGCTTTGTTATTTGGTTTAGTACAAAATGAAAATGATTCAGGCATCTTATGAGACTGAGAAGCTGGGACATAAACGGAAATTAAATGTTGAAAAATATAAAGCAATGCTTGTGGGAAAAAATCCTAATACACAATAATTGGCTTTGAATGGACTTAAACACTCTGGAAAGTGATACTGATGCTGTAAGAGCTAGTTCTAAGAAAACTTCAGTGAAACATTTTGAGTACTGGGAATTGTTAAGGAAAAAATGGAGAGCAAAACGGAAGACATCATTCTGCTTCTATATAAATGCATATACATATAAAAAACTATCTGCAGTTGTAGTGTTTGAACGAGCTCAAAAAGGTTATGGAAAAATTAGAAAAGGAACTGAGCAAGATAAGGAGGAAGATGTAAGGAATGTAATGGGACCCGTACCATGAGAGATTGAATACAGAGTATTGCTAAAGCTGCATTTCTCCACACTGGAGGTTACAACAAATAGACAGAATCATAAAAGACATGGGAAATACAAATATGGAACTGTTTCTGATAACACAAAAACACCAAGTCATCAAATGAAACGATCAGGTGAGAGACTGGAAACAAAAGGACCTAACTGTGACACACAGTGTATTTATACTGTGAAGCTCACTCTATGATGACATTATGGATATTCAGAAAAAAAAAAAAAAAGGCCATTTTTGAAAAAAAAGATATAGCCTAAATCATGGATTAAATGATCCATTAAAATGTTAGCAGTACAAAGACACCTCCTGCAATTCAGCAAGTCCTCGACCGACAGACTGAGGAAAGCTGCTCTCAAACACTTGCTCTATTTTTATACTCTTCTCTGGGCAAAGAATTCTTTTGCTAGATGAAGAACGCAAATCAGGCTATTTGGTTTGACTCAGAGTGCCATTCTAGGTTTTTATGCCCATTCAGTACTTCCAATTCATTTATGAAAACAAGGAAGCAAAAAAAATAAATCAGATTTGCAGCTGTATCTCCTGCATGGATTTATTTTCACTAGCTTAGAAGCTAGTATACTGAACTGCCTGGACTAAGAGAAACAATGGATCACGTTCACAGTGCAACTCTGCAGGTTGTCAGTCATAAACTATCGTCAAACCATTGATATATTTATATACAGCATATAGCAGACACACCAGAGATATCCTTCATAGGACTGGGCCATAAACAGACCTTTTCCAAGTCACTCTGCAAGTGTTCGGCATGATGAAAGGTTCACCTCAGCATGAGCAGCATATATAGCCTCACTGAAAAGAAAGTGTGATTTATAACTTCATTCTTCAAAAAAAACAACCCCCAGTTCAGATTAATTTTAGAGAAATACATGAAATCAACTGTAGTGATTCTTATCCCTGGCCAAATACTACTTGTATTCAGTTTTTCAGGCTCTACGTATTAACAACCAGCACAGACCACTGTCTACTCCTCTCACATACAAGATTTAGAATATAATTTAAAATAATGTACAGCCTTTGAAAGACAATCTGCAGAAAGATGCCTAGGATATTCTTTCTTATTGTCCTGGTTTAAGAATAGGTTAAAAAATGTCAAGAGGGTGAAAGATGAAAAGGATATGTGCAGAGAAATAAGACATTTCACTTAGTTTTTATACTATTTTGTTAATTGCTCTCCCTCATAAGGTGTCTTTTGGGAAAATGAAACTGAATAAGGGGAAAGAATAACAATAATAAAGCATCTAAAAACGAACAAAGGATTGGATTACTGTATCAAGGCCTTTGAAAGTACAGAAAACTGGAGGTGATGAACAGGACTACGAAGATTAGAAAAATCAGAGCAGAAAGACTTAGCATAGATGTTCATGAAGCAGCTGATTCTTTGTACCTCCAGTCTTTCCTTTTTACTCACAGCCATACAAAATAATTTTATAAAAACTGTACCATTCCCCTCTATATGAAGAAACTATTTATCTTTTATTACCAAAAGTATTTTTGGCAAATTGTTGCCTGTTCATTGATCTAAAATTAAATTAAAACTATTTATATTTTTATTATATAAAACTATATAATTAAAACTATTCCTGACGGAATGCTCTGAGATACCCCAAACAGATCATCCATGAATGTGTCTGAGGATTCTACAGCCAGTGCTGTCGCATTACCTCCCCCCCACTTAAAGGTAAGTTTCATAGCTTCACCTTTCTAATCTGAAATGCTATGGATATATAAGAACAATGCTTATTGCAATCACAGCTCACTGTGATCATGCCATATGGGATAGAAATAAGGATTTAAGATTAGTGAAGAGAACTTAATACAGTAAATCACATTAGAAATTAAAAAATACTTTTAGTGACATTTCTCATTTTCTGAAATAGTCTTCAAATATTTATATTTAAAACCAAACAGAAAAATTATAGCACAGATCGCATACCACAGAAGGAAGGTATAACTAGGGTAAGAGCAAGCACTGTTTAGTTATTACATTTAAACATAAAAACCATATTCTACCTGAACAATTAACAGCAAGATATAGGTACTATTCTTCTCAAATGTATTAATCTTAATAATAAAACTAAATTGGTCAGATAGAAATCTGTAAACATAATGCACATAATCTTACTTTATTGGGAGTTCATAAGGCAAATCTTTGTACAATGCGTATATATTCCGAAGCATAGCATGCTGTGACACTAGTGTCAGTTTTGTGCTCATCCTGAGAGTATGCTATGTTTTATATTTGGGATTTGCAGTACCCTGTAGATACCCAGTTCTCTCTAAATGTCAGTGGCAGCCAGTCAAATAGCTCTTTTGGCTTCCCTCTAAGCCTTTATGCTCAAGTTATTTCTGTGGACTCAGATCATCTTGGTAATCAAAATACAAACCTAGGTAACAGTTCTAAGCCATTTCTCACATTTCATGGTATAGTAAAAAGAATGGAAAGGACTGGAAGGTTAATCATAGAAAAGAATCATAGAATCATTAAGGCTGGAAAAGACCGCTAAGATCATCATGTCCAACCATCAACCCAACACCACCATGCCCTGAACGTTTTCTGAACACCTCCAGGGATGGTGATTCCACCATTTCCCTGGGCAGCCTGTTGCAATGTTTGTCCACTCTATTAGTAAAGAAATTTTTCCAAATATCCAGTAAGAGCCTCCCCTGGCACAACTTGAGGCCATTTCCTCTTGTTCTATTGCCGATTACTTTGGAGAAGAGATCAAAACCCACCTCACTACAACCTCCTTTCAGGTAGGTCTAGAGAGCAGTAAGGTCTCCTCTCAGCCTCCTTTTCTCCAGACTAAAGAATCCCAATTCCCTCAAATGCTCCTCATAAGACTTGCTCTCCAGACCCTTCAAGAGCTTTGATGCCCTAACAGTTGTGTGCCTTCTGGCACACAGTCAAAACATGCCATTACTGGCAAAACAGGTAATATCACTTATCTCAAAAAGAAAACAAAGTTACCTGAGTCAGAGCTCACTTACAGTACTGTGTTGTTTAATTGTGATTACATCACTTAAAACTTTAGCAAAAGGAGGATCCTTTTGAAACCACACATGCATTGCCACAGAATATGCTTTTGAATCTGAAAAGTAACAAAGCAAGGCTGAGGAACACAAAATGAAGTTAAATGAGATTACGAGCAACTATATACATGCAGGGCTAAAATGCTGCTCGCATGGGAAGTGAGTGAAGATATTCCTATACAGTCTTGGTGAGCCTCAGATCAGAAAAACAAAAAAAATAAGCTGGAGGATGTTGAATTCAATAAAGGGTACATTGGGCTTGTTTTTTATTCCATTTACCCTGGTTTTTCAGAGATGCTTTTTCACTTATTTTCACAATTTACTTTTTAACTGCATTGACACGAGAATGAAGTCCTCATGTGCAAAAGAAATATAGAAGGACACATTTCTCTCTCTGAATATGCTACTGAGTTCTTTATCACACCAAAGTAGATCTGACAACTGAAGAACTGAAAATGGATCACCTTAAGAAGCAATAAAACATAAACCTTTGCTTAATTTATAGACAAAACTCAGGTCAAATTCCTCATGAAAATCAGCAGGGATCCTGCCCACATGGAGACCACTATGCAGGCTTAAATTAGCAAAGTAGTTAAGAGGCAATTCTACAGAAGGCAATCACTCTGTAAAGGCAGTCAATAATCACACTACAGGAAGTATACATTACAGATGTGGATTAACACTGATCATATTTATGTTAAAAATATTTTAAATATGAATGCAAAATTACAATCACAAAAATTAATAGTTAAGAAATCGACACCTTGGGATATATTCAAGGTTGTGATTCAAAATTGTAGAATCACTCTTGGTGATTGACTGTGATGGTTTCTGCCTTTCCTTCTGTTCAAAGGTTTTTGATGATAGAGTAGCAGTGCTGAAGATTTGCTTATTTGCAGTGTATACTCTATTCAAGTACTGTTGTTCTCCCGTGTGGGACTGTAAAACTAAAATTTGCACTTGTGTGACAGCATGTGCTTGAGCTACCAAAAAAAAAGAAAAAAAAAAAAGGGGAAAAAAAAAAAAAAGGTGAGAAATTGAAAGCTGAATACTGAGAAGGAGATAAATAAAATTTTGGTAACCAGTTATAAAAGATCTTTATATTAAAGATCACTGAACTTTCAAAAATAATCGTGGACAACTCACAACTCAAAGAGTTCAACAAAGCTGAGAGAACTCAGCTTTTACATTAAAAAGATATTAATTAAAAAAAAATTATAATCCTCTAGAAAATATTCAATTTAACTAAGTGCACACTTTTGGGAAACATTACCTACTGTGAGTACATCATTCAGAGAAGTTTAACATTCCTCTATACTTCCACAGACTATACTTCCACTCCAATTCTCTAAGAATGTGGGAGTCTCAGGCTTCATAAAAATAACATTAAAAATTACTAAACAGCAGAAAGAATATTAGAACAAACTTTCCTATATTTTATCATGTTGTTACTAGTATATGTAAAATTTTAATGTTACAGGCACATATTTTGTGTCCAAGTCCAGTAGAATTTTTCAGACTGGTAATAAATTCAGTTGTCACTCATTCTATCAGAATACAAAACGATTCCCAGCTGTGCAATTACTAGTAAATTTTGTGGACTCAAGACTCATCATACAGAATAACAAATATCTCCTTTCTGAATAACTAAGATAATCCCCGAAATGTGTTTCAGAAGAAAACTCAAAAAACTTCTTCAGGGTCAACATGGAAAGCACAACAGATACTAACTTTTTCCTCTCCCCATGCCTGTTCCCACAGCTTCCTGTTTCTGCCCATGTGAAGAGCAGCTGTGGAAGAATAGTATGTTCCTGCTCACCAGATCTAATTCTGCGGAGACTTTGATCACCTCTGCCTACTTGTGTGACTGAGGCAAATCTCCATTGCTTTCTATTTATTTGCACACAATAAAACCAGCACAGAAACAGGAAATGGAGCAGCATGCATTTTTAGTACATTCCTGAGAGCTCTGCTTATTAAATCCTGCTCAGTTCCACCTCTGCAGGCCCACAGCCACCAACGGGGATACAAAGTCACCCCAGAAGGCAGCATTTGAAAAGGTCTCAGCTACTGAGGTATCACTGAGGGTGTGATTTGGCCAACAGAATTTTCCTGTGAATGATGGTGTCTGAAAAAGCAAAATCCTATTTCACTTTCATACTTTATGTTGAATTTGCAAGACTTAGTTACAAGAACAGAACCAAAGCCTCAACGACTGGATGATTGTGAAACAACCACAGTACATTGTAACTTCTCTTTCTGAGGTTATTCTTCTTTCACATCACCTGTTAACCAATCCCTGTCAAACAAATACCTTGATGTGGAGACAGCTACCCACTTTTTACATGCTTTAAATTTATTTTTAACAGCACCCCACATTTGATTTTTTAATTTTTTTTTTATAATCATAAGTCCCCATAATGTAACAGCACAGATTAAACTGGTATGTTGGTGTTAGTCATCCAGATGGATTTTATAGCTGCTTCTTCACAGACAACTCTGCCTGCAGGTCTTTACAGTACAAGGACAGAAATACGAACACACACTTCAATTTTATTGACTGTCTTTGATTTCTTTCATTTGAATGACCAATGCTCGCTGAACAAATCCCTTAACACTGCTTCCAAGTATAAACTAAAGACCATAATTCAATACAAGCCTGAATCAAAGAAAAATATTTTAATTTAATCAAGACGGACAAATCATTTCATGAGAATGTCACTTGCGCTTCTATAATGAGATTTGTAAAAGTTGCCATATTTTATAAAGAACATTTATAGAGCTGTTAAAGATTACCAAATACATTGCAGAATGCATTTTTCATTCCTAATTCTATTGCTACAACAATTTCCCTACAGAACGAAAGTGTGCAAACCTGGAGTTGTAAAAGCCAGCAATATTTTTAAAGACAAAATTTAAGACTTTGAAATCTGCATAAACAAACTTTATTAAGAAATAATTTCATTGTATTCTGCCTATTTTTGAGCCTATGAATGCAAAACTTAGGCCTAACGTGTTTTTGGACAAACACATAGAAATTACTTTACCACGTTACAAAGTTATAGTGACTTCATTTGTGCAGAATGTTTTGACTGCTTTTTTAGAATATTTTATGGCTAGAAGAAAAGTGCTGGGCTAAGCTGTAAGAAGCATATTATAAAAAGTGCTGATAAACACTTCACCATCTGGATTTGGATAGCCAACTGGAATTCAATTCTACTATATGAGGGTACTTATGAAAAGCTTAAAAACAAAAAAAAAGATGAGACGTATGTTCAATACAGAGGGCATTTTCAGACTCTTTCTTTTGAGGAGTCCTTGTGAGCCTGCAGCCCCTAGGCTGTATTAAGATAAACAAGGTAATGCTGTACATAATGTACAAAATGTAAATAATGTTACATTTACTTCTTGTTTCCTGCTTTCACAAACTTCAGACATACTGTAATAATAGGAGTGTACTAGACAGGAAATTTAGCAAAGGTACATACTGTAAATTGAACTCTATCAAAAATCAACATGATATGATGATGACACAATCTCTTTGGAAAAAAATAATCTTCTAATCCTGATCTGTGTTACTGCTTTGCCATGTTTAGATGTAAGCTAGCTTTCCTCCAAAAGTAGTAATTAATATTAATAAAATACAACTGAGCAGTGGACAATTCAAATTTATAAAATATTACTCCATTAATTTCAATTTAGCATTAGAGTAAAAGCAGACTGGAGGAAAGGACTAGCAGTAAGTGATATTCAAGTCACAAGAGGGACTAATAAACATGGACAACAGAGAGGTTAGCCTAACTTTAAACCTACTTCCTACCTAGCACAGATGAGGTAATTTTGATAAACTGGGCCAGTGCTGTAAAAAGCAAAGTAAGTAAAAAAATAGACTAAGAATTTTAGGTTCCTAATACTCTGTAGCAATAGCTTTATCAATAAAAATACTCATATATATTGAAGGTATTTCTGTCATTTAGTGCTGATAAGGTTTCAAAATAAAATATAATTTAGAAGATTTAATATAAATGGGATTGGGCAATATATTCTGGACATTTAAAGTTCTGTATTCATTAAATGCATTGTGCTAATCTTTGGGAAAAATCTTGGTACCCCTGAGAATCGAAGAGGTGAGTGAATGAATAATCTTTAAACTTCTACAAGGCTTCATTTAGATCAGTCCCAAGACATCATGTCAAATGAGTGATGAGAAATGAGGCTTAGGTGGGAGTAGTGGAAGCTGCTGAAGGTGTACTGTAGAATACTAAAAATACTTGCACTGAAAACCTTTGCCTACCATAATATATATCGACTGGCCACAATTTGCCTTAATCAGCTTTGGCCTTAGTTTGGCAGGAACTCTACTAATGCTATTGTGGTACCATTCCACTTCTTTAACAAATGCCATCTTTCTAAGCATAGACACCTAATGTGTATAGTACTATCTAAATGGCTGAAGGTGCAGTACAAGGGACTGACTTACAGCCACTGTACAATAATGTAAACCTGGTTGGTGTTTTTTGCCAGTTTGGTGTATGAATACTTTGGTTTAATTAATGGGAGGTTGCTTGGAAGATCAGAAGTAAGAGAGTAGTTAAAACTGAGTCACCCTTCAGCAAATACTGGGGTGCTGCTACAGGACAATACAAGATTTTTTTGCTTGGTTCTGTCTTCCCTCCAGCTTGGTCATAAAACTGGTTGAAGATGAATACCTCTGTAATGAATCTTTAAAATTATCTTCCCAGCAGGTGACCTGAGGAGTTGGGATCAGGGAGGAGGCTGACACATTCCTTGCTTCAGCATGTTTGAAGAACCTAGCTCTGCCTAAACTGCCAGGTCTACCTTAGTACAGACAGAAATTAGAGTATTGTTTCATGCTTTTATTTTATTTTAAAAGCTTTTTCTGCACCTCATTTAAGAAAGCTAATAATTACTGTACCACTATGCTACTGAATGTACATTTGCAAAGGGCCTGAAGAGCCCTTTCCTGGTCTCATCTGGACTAGCTAAAGGGTGACTGCAACCCAGAATGCTGGTTAAGAATGGAAGTATTCTGTCATGGGATCCCAGCTCAATAGAGTTCAAGGCAGCTGAGGTTAGAGATAATACAAAGGTTTTGGTCTAACTTCTTTATAAGAGGTACTGTCTTTTACACAGCATATGAAGGGTATTGCTTGAAAAGGCACTTACTAGAAATACTCTTCTGGACAAGACAAAAATAGGGATGATAACTTCAGTCACAGAGGAACTGCTTCTAGGACATACTGCATGATTATACTAGAGTTGTGCTCACCAGTTCCTATTAGGAGAATCACAGCTCCTGCCAAGTGTCAATGATTGCTATCCTAACTAACTCAGGGAATTCTGCTCTTGAAAAAGGGCTCCAGGTGCACTTCCCTCTGCTGACTTCTGGTTACACAGTTTTGAGCTACTAAACTCATGCAGCATTTCTTACCACTGAAAGGTCAAGCGATGCTGTGTGATCTATGAGTTTACAAACACTTCGGGATCCTTTGAGACCAAAGGCTGTAGGTTAACATACAAGCAGCATGTAAATATTTTCACTCCATCACACTCTGAACTCTGCGCTGGCATTTCTAAGTAGTGAGCTCATTCACTTCAGTAACACACAGTCCCATATCTGATTCTGCTGAAAGAACTGAACGCTACAGTGCCACTATAATCAGTTTCCATTGCACTTCATCATCAGTTTCAAGACAGAGAAATATCTCAGTGTAAAAAAATACTTGTAGGTTACATTTTAGGCACTCTAAGGGCAGGACTTCTACAATGTCTATATAAATTCAGCCTCCTCTACCACGTATTATTTGCTCCTGAACAAAGGAGACATCTCCTTTGCCATTTTGCTCTTGTGAAAATGTGTTGGTTTTTTCTTTAATTATTTGATTTTTATTGTTTAGATGGGCTTCTCAAAGATCTTGTATCAAAAGTGCCAATCCAAGATCTTGAGCTTTATCAAAATCCATCAGTAATTTACTCCATTCTGCGGACCAAACTGAGTCCCTTGGAGACACCAACAGAATACTGCCACAATTTATGCATGCACAAGAAGTGTGAAAAGAACTTCTCTATAGAAGATCATGCATAACAGTCATGAAACAGTAATTATCTTTGGTTTCCAGAGTACATTCAAGTTTTGTGCAGAACTTTCAGTTTTTACATATTCATTAGGCTGTTTGTATTAAATGTTGGTTTAAAATGAGTCCAGGCTAGTTTTGCTGATAAAAAAATGATTAGTAGCTCTCATTATTGTTTAATTATTATTGTTTAATGTGGCTGGCTAATTACTTGTTATTTAGACTAAAAATGCTACCACTAACATTCTGTTAATAGCCAGCACTCCTGGCTAGGCTTGTGGGAAGAAATCTATGTTTATGCATGTACTTGGTTCTATCTCTATCCTAAATGCCCCTACAAAGTATTGCTGAGTCCCATCCCCTTTATTAAATAATTTCAGCTGGATAAATCTTTGCTTATACGGTGTGCCTTCTGGTAAAACTGGAAGTCTCCTGTATCTACATGCACTTGTATGGACTGCATGTGAACAGTTTCCCAATAGAGATTCCTGAGAGGTAAATGCCAAGAAGTAAATTTGTTCTCAGAAAAAAAGGTCTGTTGTATTTTAGTGAGACGACTTCAGCAATTGCTGGGGTTAGATCAGCTATGTATTACGTCATGTCCTGCAAGTAGAAGTCTTGGACAGGTCTACTGCAGAGAAAGCTGACTAAAAGGAAATCAGCAGTGCCTTCCACCTGTGATTTAAAATGATTCTGAAAACAGTGTGGGCTTAGGTGAGGAGACAGACAAAATAGCCCATGCAGTTGCTCTAACCATTATTGGCTAACTGGTTTCTTATGTTCTTATGGAAAATTAAAAGACATCATATTGGGATGAGCAAATAGGATTGCAAAGGATCATTTACACTCTCCTTTGTCAGATGCAATGAATTCTACACTTTTCCTGTAAACCTACTTGATTTATTTCTGTGTTAGAGTAATAAAAAAGATTATTTTTCAATAAAAAAATAAATAACGTACCACTGTTAAACAGAGTAAGTATGTAGAACAGCTGATTGTATAAGGTTTAACTGAGGGGAGTGTTAACAGATACGAAAAAGCAAAAATAAGGTTGACTTCTGGGAAGAATACTTTTTAAAAATAATTTGCATTTTTGAGAAATTATAGTTACATACACAGTCGGTAACTGCAAAACAATCCAGACCTTATACAGATAATGGTTTATCTTATTTTTCTTTTGATGTGTTTTATAATGGAAAGGTTAGTTTCCACGAGTTCAAAACAACTATGGGAATCTTTGGAGACTCAAAATGTAACATTATTCTCTAGTAAAAATATCAACATATGTTCTGCACAGACATATTTTTTGAAAAGGGATTTCAGTATAATTAACCCCTGCCTAAGGTATTTACAGCCTTTATTATTAAAATGAAGACTATCTTCATTGTAGGAGGCCTACAAGAAAGCTGGGGAGGGACTTTTGGGCATGTAGTGATAGAATGACGGGTAATGGTTTTAAGCTGGAAGAGGGTGGATTTAAGTTAGACATTAGGAAGATATTCTTTAGTGGGAGGGTGATGAGACAATGGAACATGTTGCCCAGGGAGGCTGTGGATGCCCTCTCCCTGGAAGTGTTCAAGGCCAGGTTGGATGGGGCTTTGAGCAACCTGGTCTAGTGGGAGGTGTCCCTGCTCATGCAGAGGGATTGGAACCAGAAGATCTTTAAGGTCCCTTCCAACCCAAACCATTCTAAGATCCTATGATCTTCCACCCTCATCTTTTAGAAACAACCCAATAGCTAGAGGTGGTACATGCACAAGAAAGAATTATTTTACTCAAATTATTACAGAGTTTTTAATAGACCCAAAGTAGCGATTTGGCCAACACAGAGTTACTTTCAGGCTTGAACCAACACTTCAATTCCAAATACTGACATAATTCAGGTGAGGGGAGATTCAGACTCATTCTTTAACAAGAAAAAACCTCATAATCCATCAAAACAAATTAAAACCTCACATTTATGATCACAATGAGACTTTCTTTCTTCAATTTGTGTGTTAGCTTACATAAGTGAATTGCAAAATTTTGCCTCTGGCCACACATCTCCCAGACAGAGTAAGTTAGATGATGTTATAATAGTATGTTTCTTCCTTCAGCTCCTCACCATTTGCAAGGTTGTTGGATTTTTCTCACACAAGAATCACTGAAGAATAGGACAACCTTTTTTTCATGGGAAGCTGTGAACACATTTGGACGTTACCTAAACATGGGAACATGAATGAGATCAGCAACAAATGTACTAACTTTTATACTGTACTTGATTTTCAAGCAGATATGTAATATCTGCTTGGAAGAAAAGAAAATAAGTTTCTGCTGTTGGACATTTTGACTAGGTTCACCCATGCTCATCTGAATATGTGTATTAGGTACTAAAATAAAAATAATCCATTAGTTTCCCTTTAAAGTAAGAGCCCAATGCTAAGTTCCCAAGTACAGATTTAGAAATACAAATGAAATTGTAGGATTTTAAAAAATTAGGAAAAATCAAGTCTGTATTTCCTTTTGAATATTCCAGTTGTGGGTTTATTCAGAACATGGAGATCCTGCAAACCTTAGCTACGGCTAGAATGACACTGTTTCCTTGGATGTCATATTTTTTAACAAGAGTCTTGAGAGTATTTCTGTACCACAAAAATAAACACAAGCAGTTTGAAACCTCAACATAAATTATGCATGTGTCTCAGTGGTTGTCAAGCAGTGAACCAATCAGTTTAATTGGAAAACAAACAAAAAGCTAGTGAACGCTCTTTTAGAAGTGCTTACTTAATATAAAACTTAGTGATGGTAATAAGAATAAATATGTTTGTAGCGTAGCAACTTAGGCTAATTTTCCTCAACATCTCTCTCTACTGACCAGTCTCTTCAGTTTTGGATACTAGCTCAGGTTTTCAAGCTGAGAAGGGCAATTTTCTAAAATTCACACATTGCTCCTTAGCAAATCTTAACTGTGTGTAGTGATTTGCTATGCTGTTTTGTTTCTCATGTACTGCCTACACTGTTCTTTCTCCTTTAAAAATATCTCTATCTTTAAAAATATGTTACTATAAACCAGAACTTGTCCATGTGAATGAACAGCTATCTGTGAATTGCTTAAAGTCTATACAGGATAAAACTATAAAAATAGGATTTGATCAAAAAGTCACCTCAGATTAAAAACATTTTTTTCTTTGCAATGGTGAGTTCTTCAGACCTGTCTTTATGCTTAAAGATTCAGAATAAAAGAGAATTTCATTAGCATAAAATTTATCTCCTGAGTTCAGATAGAATATGAAATCACAGTAGGATGAAAAACAGATTTCAGTTTTAATATTGCTAGCAAAATGGACTGTGACTCATAGATGTAATGTCATTTGGCCCTAAAAGTTCACAAAATCTGTGTGACATCTGTAATCTGTAAGAATCCATTACTTAGAGTAAATGGCATATAACGAACACCTGCAAGGCCTTGCTACAACTACCCAGCTTCTGAAAACGTGAAAAATTGACTTGTTATTTATTTTTATTTTGTTGGTAGTAACTTGTAAGTTTTTTAATTAATAAAATGAAATCTAGAAACTGGTCATTCATAGGATTCCAGTATTGTAACAATAACACCTGTGAGCTAAGCATAAATTAATTCATAGTGCATGGCTGAAAGACCTACACAGAGACACAGCAGCTGTCCCTGTGCTCACAGATCAGATGCACCACTGAAGTATTTTCAGGAACTGGAGCGCTGTTGTCTACATAGTTACAGAACATGAATGGCCTCTGGCACATCTTTTGCCTGAGCTAACCCATGTTCTGCCAGAGAATCTAGGAACAAGATTCAGTAGGAAGGGAGTCCAAGATGGTTTCCCAAAGGCATATTGCTCCCTTGTTCTGTATGAAGGTAACAGCACTTTTAGTATGGGTGGTATGGGTATTAGTTGGCTTCACTGAAGAACTTGCCTATATTTACTGTTTATTTACCTCTATACTATATTCTGCTTTTAAAACTAAAATCTAACTCAATTCAGAGCAACAAAGTTACACAGAATCAAATTCAGTAAATCCAGAATCTACTGTTTCCCCTGAAGAGCCTCCAACGACACCAGGAAGACATTGTGGCAATGTCTTCTAACTCCTCATGCAAGTAATTGTTTGTCAGCTTGCATTTAAACAAAAATACATTAGAATTGACTAGCTAAGCAAAGTTGTGTTCCTAAACTTGCTTATGGGATATAGTTTGTTGAAAGTATTTCAAAGGATGTATGGAAGAAGGGACTGACCAAAGGACCTGGATGAAACCTAGATTAAAGTAAGAGATACCTAGACAGCTAAACCACCATGGATAACTGCTGGCCATTGAAAACTTCAGTCAGAGGTAAAGGGTAATTATACCTTTTCTTCTTATTGGCAAGTGTAATTTGAATGTGCAATGTGCATGTAGCTTTGGAATTTCATCTGCTAAGAACTGATCATCTAACAGCTGTTTGTACAAACATTTTATTTTCTTAATACCATCTCTAGCAAGCCTAAAGAATGGGACTGTTGGGGTGGGGGATGTGGACCTTGTTAATGAAACTTACATTGTTCTGAACTCAAGATTTGATTGCTGCAATGCAATCTACAGGAATAAAATCTTCAATTACTTTGTAAACTGAAGATCATGTTCAGTGCAACACCCTTTTACTAATTAGTATCTCATAATGTGCAGTGCTTGAAGATTTACGCTGGCTTGAGGTGATGGTAATTAAAATATAAGTACATGGGGCAACAATAGTAAACCTGTGGTTTATGCACTTAAGTCAGCATGTTGTCTTTTCCTGGGATTCAATCCCTCTTCAACATTGCCTTTTCTTCTAATGTCAAGTTGGAAAATCTCGTATTTTCTCTACAGCAGAACAACTCGCCTCCAGCTCAACCTCCCCCCCAATACCAGAAAGCACTGAATTAGGGAGCCGGAGATAAATAGCTAACACTCATCACCATGAATTTGCCACAAAGATGTGTCCTGAGCATATGACCCTTAGCAGTAAGCATTTGGGAAACATGACACAAAAAATGGTTTGTCTTCACGGTTACTAAGTATGAAATTGCTTGAGTTACCTATACAAAGATGGTACCTAACTGTCCCTCAGTAATTTGAAGTCTCAACTCATGATTCTGATTCATGATGGGGGAAGGAGAGAGAGAGAGTGTGAGTGCACACACTGGTGTATATGTACAGACTTTGAGAACTCTAGATCCACAGAACACACAAACAAGTCCTGGAAGAGAGCAAGTGGAGTTGGAATATGTTGTTACATTACAGTTGTAAAAAAAAATGAAGTGGCAAAAAAGAGAAGATTGAGAAAAATCTATGAAAAATTCCAGCTGTGCTATCATATAAAGGAAGTAATTCAATTTGGGTTCCTTGAAAGGCTAGAATTCTATCTCAAGCACATAAAAATTATGGCAAGGACTTGATTCATTTCAGGAAACTTAGAATTGCTCCCGGGTGTACAGTGAAATGGACAAGTGCCTTATTTCTACCTGTGTCCATCAGCAAGTAGCAGAGTACAAGTAAGGACAGACTCAGAGTGAAACAATTAATGGTAAGCACCTTAAGTCCACCGTTTGGGGAAGGGGCAGGGCTCAGTCTTTTCAATGAACTGTAGTCTAGTCATGTAGTTGCTGGGATGCAGCAGGGCTGCTCCCAGAGTACAGCTTTCAGCTTCACTTCATTCAAAAGACATTTAATGTGTCCTCCAGAATGGTTCCACGGTATGAACCAGAATGCAAGAAGAGCAGTGGCTGGAAATTCATTTTGAAAGTGCATGCGTGATATGTACTTTAATAGTATAGATGTACACAATGTCCTAGTCCATTATTCTTTTAACTGAAATGAGATTAATGACTGTTTAGCATCACTTCTGAAGTACATCACATCTACTAACATGAAAGCTACCTAATGTGGTACATACCAGGTGCCTTCAATTAAAGCCCAAGTTTGCTTTTGCAAAGTCACTAGAAGAATACAGTTTTGAGAGGATCTCCATAGGACAGTAGTACAACATAGCATGCAAGCAATTAAGGGCCACATACATCAGCAATGCACTCCAGCTGTTTTGCAATATTCCAACAGCCCAAAGAGGCCATAAACCCAATTTAAGTGGTCTGTTAATTCAGGTTCATGGCTGCTTTGTGCCACCAGGCTGGCACAAAGCTGCTGAAACCTACTGGTGAATTAGTCCTGTATTCTGTCTACAAAATAGTATAAAACCTTACATAGTTACACCTGAAGTGCTACATTATTGTATATGACAACATAACAACCTGCCAGGAAATTTTGTTGCAAAGTGTAAACATAAATAAAATGAAATTGCTCATTCGTAGAAAAAATGAAAATATCATTAAAAATGAGGGTCATTCTCTGTTTCCAGTTCACCTACCATTTGTGTTCAACAAGAGAGAGAACATTCCCACCTGCAACAGAGGCATGTACAGCTAGTAGCAGTTAAGCCAGACTTTCTTCATTGCACCCAGAAAACCTTACTGAAGCTATTCAAGCAGGCTATGCTGGGCACTGAGCTTCATTCCTACTCTCTTTAAATACAGCTGTCTGCCTTGAAAACACAGATACTTAAACAGTGTCAGAGATCTTTCCTTTTCCGTTTTTTCAAAAGAAGATGAAAAATGTTTCATTGAATGAGAAGATGAAATGTATTTTATGCATCTAGTACTATGATAGGGTGAGATAATGTCTGTTTAGGGTTGCACATCTCAAGACACAACGACATGAAAGGCAGTTAGCCCCATCTTTGAAGTAAAATTAGAAATGACAAAATATAAACTCATCACGATGGAATGCTGGAAGAAAATAATGGAGCTATTTTAGACAGTCATTAAGCCTGTAGTCATCCAGGCTTTTATTATATAACTCAAGACATTTAATATTTTTAGGTTGAATGAAGCCTTTTGAAATATTTTGAATAGACCATCATCAATGACAATCTGATATAGTGACTAATAATATGGCTATGTAAGCTTCAGGATAAATTTAAGAATAAAAGCTGTATCTTGAACCCCTCTTTAGTAGCACATCAAACCAGAACAAAGAAAATCTGTTCTTGGGGCCACAACCTGAGACTAAGTTTAAACCAAAATACAAGATATTTTGTAAAAAAAAATAAAATAAAAAAAAATACAATATTCTTCATTCTTCTAAAAATGCTAGAAGCTTTCCATTTGACTGAAGGATAACAACTGTCATTCAACTTTATGTATTAGTAAGGGTATGAGTCTAGTCGTAAAAGAAATGCATGGTTCTCAAGGTTAAGGGCCTAAATTTAACATGCTGTTGCACCACAAACTTTCTGTATGTTTTTTAAAAATTACTTGTCCCAGATTTTTATAGATACTTATGTATCTCACTGCCCTACAATCACTTATGGATGTTGAATACTTCTGACAATCTAAGCCTTAGCTTTTCTGTGCCTCAGTTTTTCAATTTGTAAGAATGTGTATTAACTAATTATGGTATCATAGAAACATAGAATCATAGAATGGTTTGGGTTTGAAAGGACCCTAAAGATCATCTAGTTCCAACACCCCTGATCCCACTAGACCAGGTTGCTCAAGGCCCCATCCAACCTGGCCTTGAAGACCTCCAGGGAGGGAGCATCCATAACCTCCCTGGGCAACCTGTGCCAGTGTCTCGCCACGCTTATGCTAAAGAATTTCTTCCTAATGTCTAACCTAAATCTACCCTCTTCCAGCTTAAAACCATTACCCTTGTCCTATCGCTACACACCCTGGTAAAAAGTCCCTTCCCAGCTTTCCTGTAGGCTAAGAATGCTTCCTGTAGGTAGAATGCTTTGATGCTGCCACAAATAGTGGTCAAGTAAGTATGTAGAACATGTAGAAGACAGGAGAAGTTTGAAAAAAAATACATAAGAATAAATTTGATTTTTTTTTTTAGACTGATTTAAAGATGTAGAAATCAAAACACTGAAATCAAGCAACCTTCATGAGCAAAGACAAAATTCTCTGGGTTTTTGCCTTATTGCAGTTTTATTATATTAGATGAGCTGGGAAGAAGCTAGCCAGCTATCATGGACCCGAGGGAGACAAAGAACCACATTTTACACTGGGTAAGCTGAATATGGCAAAATGCTGGTCCAGGTTCAGATTAACTTTGACTGATGTAGCCTGTCCTTGTCTATAATGATCACAAAATTCTGGTTAGTGTTACGTTATCTAGTTTAACTTCACAGACGTGTTTTAGCATGACACTACTTTGTACTCAAGATAAGGTCAAGAGATTCTGGAAGAGAGGACTAATCAATCTGTAGAACAGTGTTTAATCTACAAGAAATTGCTTCCCTGAAGTTCTTTTCCTAATGAGTGAAAACAGGATTGGAGACAGGGAGTGAATATAGTAGCTTTGCAGGGATTGAGAGTTAGTCTGAATTCCTCTTTAGCCCTGGGTTGATTTTCTGTGCTTTCAGCCTGATCCTCCAGGAATGGGATGAAGTGTTACTTGAGGTCAGCATGAAGGTGAAAGTTGCATTTGAGTCCCCAGGGGTTAACAAACCCCTGCTGTTAGGCTCCCTTTTTCATATTCTCAAATACAATTCACAACTTCTTTTACATTGAGAATTAAGCAGTGTAGAAATGGATCATAACCCTCTGTGGCCATCAATATAAAGAAATAAAAATAGAAGTCTATATATCAGCAGGAAAAGTATGGCAAGTATTCTTTTGGCTCAGTTGATACAAATTACTCAGCTAGTGTAACACAGCATGCCTGGCTTTATCACTGGTAGAAATTTGCTTGTTTAACACACAGGAATGATTGAATTTCCAAATTAGTTGACTCATAATGTGAGTATCAAGAAGGAAATGTCTGCTACAAATCACTAAATACAGTTTAGAACAGTAATAATCCCTTCAAAAAACTGTCATTACTGCATTTAATGACTGGCTCACTGGAACATTATGAACTTTCAACATCATATTGGTCCATTAGCTGTCAAATCAGTCATCAGCGCTGGCACTGACCAAGTCTGTTATGATCATTGCTTATCCTTTCTACATTAGCCCAAAAGAAGCCACTACTATAATGAAATGGGTATCATAAGTTGGAAATACATATTTAAACTATATACTTAAAGTTTAAACATATGTTTTGCTTGAAACATAGACACATAATAAATACCTCAGATCTACTGCATTCCAGCAAGGATAATTTACAGCTGTGTAAAGATGCATCCTTTATTTTCACAGAGGTAACAGGCTAAGAAACCTGCTGCCGTCAGCAGAGAGTTCAGGTCTGGGCCCCACAAACCCTGATCTCAGTATCCTGTCAGGTACCTCACCTTGTCATAGTTACATTACCAGTGTGTAAGATAGCTCATTGAGAGCCAAGTCTGCTCTATCTAGATGATACAGCACTATAAATTTTGGCTTAATGAGAACAATAACAGTACGCATTATAAACATAATATAGAACAAAAATTAAAAATCATACTAATTACAAATTGAAACAATCCCTGCCAAGTTTTACGTAAGTGGTAGAAAGTTCCAGAATTTTTATTTTCAAGTTAGTGTTTTTAGTTTACAAATAAAACATACTGATTTTTTAGTCAATATTAAATATCAAGGCAATTAGTAGGAATGTAGCTTTTTACTTAGGATAACAATTTTTTTTCATGGCAGCTTATCATTCAGTTATCAACTTACACAATTAGCTCAATGTAAGTGTGCCATTACATAAATAAATATTGTAAAATTATGCATTCAGAAATAAACTAGCAAACAAACAAACAAACTCCTTAATAATGAAAAGGTGGGAAGTGCTAGTGTGCTAAGCTGTGGAGCTATTGGTTTGAATGCATATATCCAGACTTGAATATCAGAATTGCACTCAAAGAAATGAGAAGCTTGACTGAGAAATGAACTCCTAAAACGGAAGATGGCTCAGAGATGAGCAAGGGCAATTTTCCTCTGAAGCTCAGGCAATAACACAGTGTGTGACTGACCACAGCTGTTGCAAAGAAGTTGATTTTATCTTAACACAAAGGGGGAACGTAGCCTTTGTTTTAGCTAAACAGATATCAGCAGGTGAGTGGATCAACTGGTGGTGTAAATGTATCTTCCTGAGTTCACTAAAAGTGTGCAAACGTCTCCCTGACTTAGCCGCACCAGCATGGGAGGAGGAGTATAGAAACTGAGTAAGTATCAAAACAATTTTGAAGACAGCAACAGGTTTCAGCAGGCTTCAACACATGTTGAATTGGGACACTCAGCATTGTGATGGTGGGCATATGATAGAGAGGGGTAATGGGAACCACACTGGTCTTGTGATTAAACTGTGTATTGTAGTTGCAATAAATATTTTGTTAAGTGTAACTGCCGTTTGTACTGTGTTACCCAATATACTATCACTCTGTTAAATCAGAAATCCCATGTAACATCCAAGTATCTTTGAATAGGTAAATTTGATATTAAACATTACAACTTCCATATGTGGAATATCTGAAAGAACCTGATCAGAGAGTATTGGACATGAAAGAGATAGTCTTATGCAAAACTTCTATGCTATGGATATGAAAAAAATTCAGAGAGCATATCCGTTTCAGTCAACCATGAATCTACGGGAAAGAAGAAGAACATGAGCTGTGGAAAACTGCTGTTTGCCGTGCCTCACTGGTATTTGTATGTTCCTGGCTGGAACTGTTGTTAAACAGCAATCTACTTGGTAACACCAGTAGTATATCTCCTAACTATACTTTCTCAGAACTGTAAATATTTTCTGTAATTTTTCAATGATTCTTGCAACACTTTAGTTAAAGTACAACTGATGAGGTGAATTCTGCTGGGATGCACTCTGTCTGCACTGCTTGTTTCTGAGGAGCAAAGAAACAGGTTGTTCCATTCAAAGAGCAGCATTTTATTTGACACTAAATATTTCTTTAGGTATGAAAGCCAGCAAAAATAGTCAATTTTTCTTTAAATAACCTGCACACTGGGCTCAATTCCTTTGTAAATGTTTCTTAATCATAGGTCAGACCTCTTCCCCCACTGAAAAAATTCTTTATGATCTTGACACTGGTGAACGTTACTGTAGAAAGAAAATAATCTGATTTAAAAATAAGGGCTATTGAGTCACTTCTTAGGAAATAGTAAGAAAAGGACATCACTTGCTATAAAGTGCTATTAATAGCCTCCTTGCAGCCTCTTCACATTGGCAGCTCTTAAAAATGGAGATTTGATAAGCATATAAATATAACTCTGGCTGAAAATTGTTGCTATAATTATACCCCTGAGTATAGGGGACGGGAGATGGGAAAAAAATTGTTTTAAAAAATTTAGTAGAAGAGCACATGGAAAGTGGTTGTTTCATTATACCCATAACCTCTATTATTTAATTATTCTTATCACTTCAAAAGCAGCATCTCAAGAAATTACACATATTACAATAATACCTGAGTAATTATCTCAAAGTCACTCCAGAGCTGCTGGAAGTGGTAAAGTGAGCACAATCATCTTATCTTGAATTGCTATGCACAAATCTCTCACCTGCAAATCATAGTCTAGGTAGTAATTTAGTTAAGACTCACTGTCATAACTTTGGAAAATAAACATTAATAATACATATGACAGAAAAATGAAATTTTAACATTTATACTCTTTGCACTCCTGTGGCAATTCCCATCATATTCTGACAAAGGATTTCAACAAATTCATTAGGGTGTTGAAAACAGGACTGTAGGGCTATTACTAAAACTTACAGAGTATATCAGAAGAAACATGATAAACGTTTATTTTGAAGAGTCTGGTTTCCCATGTGTCACTTGGGGTCCTTATTATAGCCTCTTTTTAAATGATTCTAATGCCAAGTGTTTGGCATGACCTCATGTTAGCCAATGACAACTGCATTATCAAAATACTGTCCTGAAAATTCACGCCACAACAAGCAACATAAGGTCACACAGGAAGCTTGTTATGGACAGGGATATAAAATTCAGGACTACTTAACATTTAGGTGTCTCTAAATATTATCTCAAAAGTTTATGAAATAAAATGAATTTAGGATTAAGAAAAAGTTATTAAAAACAACTTGATTTTCAGATTCAGCAAACATCTGAAGTTCCTACTTTAATATGCCAAGCAGCTGGTAAAGTGTTTTGAAAATGAGGGCACTTAAATAATTTGCTTTGAAATAGCCTAATGCTATGTAAGAAAGTAGTCCTAAAATCTTCAGCCTGAGTGTCCCACATTCCTAACCACTTCATAGCCACTTTCCTTAATGCATCTCAATGAAATACATTGTGGCACATTTCAATTACCATGCCTTACTTTAGCTCACACAACTAAAGCTGTAGGTTATCTGTGCTCCACAACAAAAATTCAGTGTGATCCAAGATAAATTTCTTATTTTTGCATCATAACATGGTCCCCCCAAAAGATTATTTGCTATTCTCAAGCCTCTTGACATTTGCCTGTTGTCGAGCTGGCTGGGCACAATCAAGCACAACAGAGAGATGCCCTAGTGGCTTCACTCAGGAGACAAACAGCAAACTTTCTAGGGCTTTTTGCAGCTTGCCAAATGTCAGAGCACACTGAATTTTCTCAGGTGGGAAAAGCTGCAAGCTATAGAAAAAGGTCAGGCAACACCAATGCTGGATGCACTGCCAGCAATGGTAAAGAACCACTTAAAAATTCATCCTTGCTTTTTTTGGTATGTTAAAAATCAGAATATTTTAGCTCATTCTTTAATAGAAACCAATGTTACTTCCCTAACATACCACTGCAGACAGTTTAAGAATTTTAAATTAATTTCTGACTGATCTTTACTAGATTTACAGCTTACAAAAACCTGTGATCTGAAGCCTGATTTATAATTCACTGACACATAGCAAATGGAGCGTATAAGACACTATTTGAACATGAAAGCACAGTGCTAAGGAGCCTCTTCAGACACCAACAGAGCAGTTAGCAAATACGTTCAATCATTCAAAAAGTATGTCATTATCTAGCATTCCAGAGATTAAAGCAGGTAAAATGTGACCCTTCTTAAAACATTACTCATTGCAATAATGTTGAGGAAGAAAATTACACCACTTGACCAAGGCCAAAAAAGACACTTAAAACACAGTAACTATGATTCAAAGTTTAGGATTTCAGTAACTACAACCTATATACTCAATCCCCTATAACAAACTGCTTCCTGAAAACAAGGAAGTAGAGAACACTGGATCTAACTGAAAGAGGAATATAAATAATTGGAAAACAACATTTACTCAAATGGCAGCATTTTATTCCAAGAGAGTTTTAATCAAGAAGATATATCTACCTTGGATGAAAACTAATTGACTGCAACCCAAATAAAATGCATGAGACGTGTAATTTGAGGGAGTTTTTTGCAGTCCCACCATAAAATATCTTGATAATTATAATTGAAGTTTAAAGTAAAATACCCACACTCACACTGTTCTATTTATATTAATATATATGCATTTTTTACCTTAATTTTGCATTACACTATGAAGAAGGAAAAAGAACAGTAATCCTACAGATATTCTAAGGATATTTTTCTATGCACTTTTCCTCTAAAATTCCAATGATTGTTCAAAAATACTCTCTTGGTGATAGTATTCTGCTGAAATGCTATCAAGTAATTATCAATTAAATTTTAAACAATTGTTATTGATTTCATATGGCAGCTTCTGGATGTCAAGTGACTATGACTGCATAGAATATTTGGCTAAGTAAAAGATGTTTTACATCAGTCTTCTAAAGAAAAAAAAAAAAAAAAAGACAGCACTATCATCCTCACTTGCCTACATTGTTCTGCTTATGTCTACATCAAGCTACCAGGACTTGGTACATGGCACCTACTTTCAAATCAGGTGTTTAAGCATATACTTATTTTGAAGTGTTTACTTGTAGGACTTAAAAGTTAGGCAAATGCGTATGGAAATGAAGCCTTACTTTAATCCATTCTGTAACATTTCATTTCAGAAGAGGCTTCTATTTTTCTAAGCAATATTCTTGCTGTATATAGGGCATGCTCCATATTCCTTGGAATATTAATAGTCAAAACTTATTTTGCCATCAAATTCAAGAAACAAATAAATGACAACAGTAGAAACGCTTTTTAAATTTCCTCCTTCAGCTAAGTGCTTAACACTTCTCAAGAGTGATGCATGAAGTATTTCATGTGCACACACAACATCTTAGAATTACCATTTTTGGCTGCTTATGAAAGCTCTAGTTATGCTTCTTATGCTACTGCAGCACAGAAGTAAGAAAAGACGGATAATTAGGCTAACTAATAAATATCCTGTGTTACTCTATAAGCAAACAGTTTAAGTCAGCACTACTAACACACAGATTAGGAAAATAATTATCAACTCTCAAGCTAAGCCAAAAAGTCACGCAGGATTGCAGCATTAAAATTTCACTTGCCCTTCAGGAGATTTCCTGCCCACAAAGATAAACTCATTGGGTTAGTGCTTGCTTTTTGGTAAGAAGAAACAAGTAAACAAAGAAGACACCCAATAAGAGGGAGTGAAAAATAAGGGTCCAGAATAGCTCTGAATGACTTTCATGTTTTGCTTGTTCTTTCCTTCATGAGGCATTAAATTTTAAGTACAACAGTGACCTTAAAATGCTTACTCTGGATCAGCAGCTGCTATGGGTTAATGAAATAGTTGCCTTCTTCTTAAATCCTAAGTCCCACACCATGCATATTATTTCCTCTCTTCTCAGAGACGGGAATGGGGGGATGACGTACAACCTTTTGACAAACACCAAAAAGGTGTCCCTTTCATTCATATAGCTTATCTTTTGGGACTTATCTGAGATATGCTCTGTAGAAAGATTTTATCTTTTCTTGCAAAGATCCCTGCCTTTGTGTTCTGCCACTGATCTAAGGTTTGTGCACCAAGTGCTCAATGCTCTGCCACTTAGGAAAATTAGATAATCTACTGACAGGACAGTCCATTGATCCATGAACTCTATATGACTTAAGCAAGGAAAGCAGTCCTTTCTTACTGATGGTCTTGCTCAGGTAGGCAGGAATGTGAGCTCAGTAAGCAGTGGAAAATTCAATGGCAGTTCAAATGAACCCTTCAAGTCGTTTGCTCCTACTGACTCAAATAAACTAGTTTTTGTGGAATACGTGTCTTGGAAGCACACTGAATCAGACACCAACACACTTGATTTTCTCTGGACAATCTCCAGTATTTTGGTATTTCCCATTAATACAGCAGTAAGGGAGCACCCTAGTACACCTCCTTGATTAGAAGTTGCCCGTGTAAAAATTAAATAAAAAAAAAATTTGATGGCACTTGTAAAATCACATGCAAACCACAAATAAGACACTGCTCAAGATGACTCCTTTTTAATACATGAGACATCAGAAATTATTCAAAGCACTTTTTTCCCAAATTGTGCCCTTCAAGTTTCTTTTTAAAAACCATTTTCAATGGAGATTAATTCCTTTATTTCTTGCCTTTTTTTTTTTTTTTCATTATGTCCTTGAAATTCTGATTTTAGCTGGTATAGTACTGAGAGTCATCAAAATCCATGCTAAGCAAGAGTCAGTGACAGGCTGCATAGCAGTAAGTGTATTTTTGGGTACCATCGTTTTGGGTTTTCAGAGAACTGAATCACTGAACAATGTAGGATGACCCTGGAATGACATCTTCCCCAACTCCTCAATCAAATCAGCTGTGATTTGAATTGGTCTCATCATTATTATTAATCTGCCCAGCTTTTTGAAAAGCAGTATGTGATCTAGAACTGAGCACTTTAAAACATTGGCAATATATTTCCTGTAATTGAATATAATTTTTAATGAAAATGTTTGTTTTACCTGCAATGTATAGCATTAATACCTGTACACTGTGAAACACAGTGCAGATGGAAAACCTGTGGAAGAAGATTAAAAAAAAAGAAAACTTTTAGTTTTGTTAAAAGACAGACAACTCATTCAAAAGCCTTACAAGAGGATATGTACACTGTGGCAGGAACACTGCAGACAAGACAACTTTTAATCTTACCTCCACTGTTTTCCCAGCTAGAAAACTTCTACAATCCAGATGCCCATTAAGTTCCAACTAGTTTTGCAACAGACTGTGTTTATAGAAAAATATGCCTTTTGTGATTACATAATAATGTCAGTGGAAATTTATATGTTTTCAATTGTTAGATAACAGTTTACCCATAGAAAATATAGCACACACCATGTCTCCAACAGCCTGAACAACCCAGCTGTTCCCCATACTTTTTCTTCCATGCAAGACTTCTTGAGGACTCAAGATTCACAAAGGGGAAGGAAATTATCTGGGGAATCTCCTACCAGCTCAAACCCAACAGAATACAAAAAATTAATTAAATTATATTTTTCTTAGCCAACACAATAGTTGCTGTTGTTATTAAATTGAGCTTTTATTGACTTTACCAGAAAATGTGAGACTTTAAGTGATTTCTTTTTTTAGCACTTTGTTTCATGTATTTGACAATTTCCAGGTCTTTATTCCTATTATCAAGAAGGATGAGTTTCTAAGAGCTGATTTGCCTTTCCTTAATTCTACCAACTCAACTACACCGACTGTAAGAAAACAAAGGAAGTGTCCTAGAATCACTGGACAACAGAAATGTATGAAAACTTGCTTTGTTGCATGTTTCTCATGTCACAAAAATCTTTCTCATACTAGGACCAAAAATTTGTCTAAGTCAACTTAGCTCCCTATTTGTGCTGCTAGCCAGAAGAGAGCCAACTGTTGTCTCTCCTTGCTTTATTTTTTACCATTTTGTTTTTCAAGATTTGAAAAAATCATTGCTTTAGTATTGAAACTCGGAAGGGAAAAAACGAAGGAGAAATTAATAGAAATTAATATTCAGATCCTATATTTGACTATATTAGTGAAGTATGACAACTTCCAATAAGGAGGTAGAACTGTGAATAAAGAATGTCTCTGAAAAGTGTCCAGAATTATTCTCTTTAACAATAGGAACCAATATCCTAAAATAAGAAAAAAAAAAGCTATTTAAACAACATACTTACCAGAAACATCCCACTAAACATCTCAAAAAGACAAGTTTAAATATCCCCATTTTATTATAAATCTTGTGTTTAGTTGATCCCTGTACTTCTCTCTCTTAATCAATACAAGGAAGACACTGAAGCTAGGTTAAAACATAATTAAATTATCAAAAGCAAAATTCATGATAATGCTTTACTCATATAAACTATCAGTTGAAAGAACATCAAAACTTTCCATGTTACATTTTCTTCCTCTACTAGACTTTCTTGTTAATATTAATTTACTAGAACAAGCAATTATCCAATTATCTTTGCATTTAAATTACCTAAATGTCCAGGTTATAATTGCATTCATTAGTTATTGAAATTGCACCTGCAAATGCTATATCACAAATGTAGCTATGAAACATTTATGTTGTTTTTCTATAATGGATATTTAATAATTTAATTTCATTATTAATATTTCCTAGTATGTTGCAAGCAGCTTTGTAAAAATAAAGATACTCATTGCTAGAGGGAGTAAGTTTATTTGTGAAGGAAAGCAACCAAGGAAAACATCATTAGCAGTTTTTTTTCATCTCTTTAGTCAATGACAAAGGTACTACAACAGCAAGTGGATTTTTGCCAATGGGCTTCTACAGTTCCACGTAGCAACTGTATGAACGGTATGAACAACTGGCAGTAATTACCTTAAAAATAAATTTTGTGGTGAGTTTTAATGTTTCTTCTCAGTATGGAATGTCTTTTATTTCTTCTTACCAAAATCTGGCTACTCCACTTTGGCAAGAAGTGTCTAGACTTTGAAACCATTTTGTTACTCTTCTTCTGGGAGAACTTAGGTCAGGAAAAGAAACTGGATTAAATAAAAAAAAAAAAAATCACATTAAAAGTTAATAGGTATGTCTATGCAGCATGTATAAAAATTTCTCTGGGTTTAGCAGTTGTTTTTTGGTATTGGGGGGGGTTTCTGTACATAACTCACCAAACTATTTCTCAAGGTAAATTAGCAAAATACCTGTATCTATATATATAAAGATGAGCTACATTAAATGATTTTGCAGGTATATGTATTAAAAATTTCCCAGACAGAATTTAACAAAAGGGGACAATTATTAAAAAAAAAAAAAAAAAAAAAAAAAGGACAAATAAAAGAGAGCAAATACCTGCAAAGCAAAAAATTGTCTTCTGAGTCCAGATTTAAAAAATAAGAACAGGCAACAGTTTGGACAAATTCCACAGCAAAGCCTCTACACTAGTATAGAAGTATGCTCATTATTGAGACTGCTCCCGAGTTGACTTCCTTCCCCCCTTCTGGCTGTCACTGCATAGAAACAACAACTGTCTAAGAACAAACCCAAAAAATAGACAACTACTGAAAACGAACTGACAAACTCTCCACTGTTAGAGACACATGATATTTTTCAAAAGCTTTTCATTATACTGTGGTGAACACATACGGAACTGAACTGCTGTGAGGCTTGACTCCTATGACCTACTTAATTACACAGCGATCGGCTGCATCTTGAAATGTCTGCTTTCCAAAACCCAAGTGGACGTTTAGAGCCTATTTTTTCTCTTATAACCAGTGTTTCAAGATGAATTGGCTGCCTGCTACAATTACCTAAAGGCCCAAAATGTACAGATCACACATCAGAGAAGGCCCAGACTGAACCCAGACCTAGTTGATCGACTTCTGTAAAGGAAATGGGAATGGGATTGTACTTTGGCTGTTGCAATTAAGCTGGCTCCACTCTCATAACAGCTTCTAGAAAGAGTACTTAATCTCAGTCATTCTGGAGCTTTTAGAGCTTGCAGAGGGTTGAGGAAAACATGTCCGCACTCAGGCAGGTTTTCATATGTTTTTAAATATTGTTTAAGCTTAATCTCGATCATGCCCACAGTATTTTCACTTCAAAACTTTTAGGTTGTTTTACTTCCTCCACTGTGTCCAAATCTCCAACTTGTTATGAAAGTAAATTCTATTAATGTGAATTAAAAAAAAAAAAATTAAAAGAAAAAAAGGCAAAAAAACCCAACCCCCCCAAGTTTTTATCCCCAGTATAGTGTTCCCAAATTAAGATAATGGATAGTCAAAGATGTGGCACTGGCTGCCTGGTAACAAAATGCTTTCCAAGAAGATGAAGATATTTACCAAACTTTAAACTCTAGAGCCACACTTATAGTCTTCTTCATGGGATAGAGTTATTCCAGAAGACAGATGAAGCCTTGTAGAACCCAATCTAGCCTTCCGTAAGACTCCAGGTATTGCACATTAAAACAGTATAAAGAAAAATGTTTACTGCTGAGACACAGTGAAAATCCATCTGTACTACTACAAGAATTGCCCAGGAACATTCCTTAGTGCTATAATATAATCATCTAGATCATTTCAGCTAGGACTTGAACCAAGCAATTCCTAACACACTTTGGCAGCTGTAACAGTCCAGATGCCATTAGCAATGAGCTGTTTACAAGCAGCCTTCCTGATTCAAAGGCTTATGACAGTTTACCAGCAAAGATGAGTGCTATTTCGTGTCAGAAGGCACCAGTGCAAGGCAATATGTCTAGGCATTTAGTATATCAATAAAGATAAGCCCTTAGAGAACTCTCCTTCTTTGGGTCTGTTTTGAAATACAATGGTAATACAATACAATACAACCAGTAAGCAACCTGGTTTCGGTGTGCTTCTTCTCTGCAACATAAATGACAGAAATTATGTGAGAGTAAAATAACAGCCCAAAATATCATGATCATTCTAAAAGTAAAAAAATAGCAATCATGGCAAACTTTTAATAATTAGATTTTTAACAAAGTAATTGGCACACATGATATCTGTAGACATGCCTATTCTAAGTGAAGTCCACTTACAGTGAAGTAAACTTAGTCTAAAACATGTGTGTACATTACCCAATGTCACGAAATAATATATCTCTCATTAAGCTCATAAATTCACATGGCACAATGCACTGCTGTGCAGCAGCTAGGCCTTGTCCCACAGCAGCAGGTTAGCTGCACTTGATATGGGCTTGCACTCTTCAGCTAGGTCCCTCAATGGGACTGGTCTGGCCACAGTGGTGAAGCAACAAGGCCACATATCCCCAATTTTAAAAGTGGACTGTACCTCTTCACCTTAATATGGCATAAAAAACAATGGGACGAGGTAGCTCATTTAAGGAGTTCAGCACTTCCAGGCAGGAACAGTATAATGGTGAACAGGTGATAACACAAGATTTACAGTAAAGCATGTGCTTTATGCTACTGTAGTGTTCCTATTTTGAAGCTAGATTTTCTTACTGAAAGATTTTTTTTCACCATACTGCACTGGGCAGTCTAGTCAAACTCTACATTTTCTGCTCTACTAAGCTTAGTCAGAAATCAATAAGAAGTAGAAAACTATCAGTAGCAAGTCCTTGTGGTAAGAAGCTCCCTCCCCCCAGTACACTAACTTGCAAAAAAACCCAAACCAAACATAAAACAAAGCCCACAAAACTTGAAAGGGAATAGGAAGTGCTAGGAAAGTAATACATAACTGGATAGCTCTTCCCAATATGAAATTGTTTATTCTTCTCAGAACAAAAACTAGTATTCAAGGCAATGAAACCCTTCACAGGATTATGACCAAATTTCAGTGAGACTGTGGCTAGTAGCCAAATAAAAGAAACTAAGGACCTGCAGCAAGTCACCTTTGTCAGTTAGTACTGGTTTGTAGAAGAAATAAATCTCAGTGCCAAGCAAGTTTATGACTGTGTTTTATTTAACTACACAGGATTATGCCTAAGAAAGATTTGGAAACTCCCAGGAAATGTAACAACAAACATGGACAGCTCTGAACTTGCATTTCACTGAATCTTGAAGTGTCTCTGTCATCTGCTGATATGTGCTATTCTGTCAATTTAACAGGCCTCAAAGTTTCTAAAGAAGAGAACACATTTTTGGCTGTAAGCCTGGTTTCATGTCCAAGTGTGATAAGAACTGCAAAACATAAGGATTTCTTGCGGAGAATGAAAAAGGTGAGGTCCTTAGAAAGTGTTATCAGAAGTTATAAAAAAATACTATCTTGTTCGCAAAAACAAACTTCTGGCAGAGTAACATGAGAGGCCCACTGAAACATGAGAGTGGCTGCTCCAGCATTGATGGCTCCTAAGCATTTGCTTCCAGGCCTGTCTGCAGCCAACCAGTGGGAACTGAGTGCCTGTTCTCTCTTCCTCGTCTTCCCAAAGCAGCAGCATACTATCACGGTCTTTCTTAAAGACGATGTAATTTTAAAGGTGAAATTTAAGGAAGATTCAAATGCAGACAGACTAGTTTGAGAACTAAAAGAATTCTCATTTCACACATGATTTAAGCTGTCTGACACAGGAATGCTCACGCTGATGAAGAGATTGCAGTATCTAATGCGATGAAACTAAAAGTTTATCTCTGAAAACAGACAATACAGAGTTCAAAACTGAAACACTCCCTATGTGTAGAATCTTTCACTGCAAGAACAAAGATGTCTAAACCTCAGCTATATATGCACTGAGAGTATGCATATGCATATATATGTCCTAAAGATGTCGCTAAAGCCAGTTCAGAAAGGTGTTTAAGCATTTGAAAACACTACCGTGGCTAAAAGCCTTGCTGAAATTTGAAAGAGGGCTATCGTCCATCTTTAGTGACGTTTCAGAAAGAAACTACTGTATTGTCGAGGTGGTGTATGGACTTCACACAACTCTCTAAGAGTTATAACTGAAGACCTTTATTATTAAAAATGGCGGCAATTTATACCCCTCTGACTCCAGATGGTCCACCCCAGTACAAACCCTGTTGGTTACATACATACACAGTTCACATACGATTGGCTACATGTCTTGTCATTTACTGTCCGTGCCACGATGACCCAGGGCTTTTGCTTCCCAGCTGGTGCCTCTCAGTTCTTGCTACAACATTCTTTTCTCACTACTTCACGAGATAACAACCATGGGATACCTACTTGTAGGACACCTGCTGTTTCCTGGTCCCCTGGCAACGGCCTGTGGGGTACCAGCCTGTGAGACACCAGCTTGTTTATTGATCCCACGGTTTGCTTCAGGTTGCCTGACAATTTGGTCAGCAGCACCTGCAACACTGCTGTTTTAATTCAGGTATATTAATTTTCTATAAATCCCATATTAATTTTCCATAAATCCCATGCTAATTTTCCATAAATCCCCACACTGTATTTTGCTTCAAACTGAGACAGCGGTCAGAGGTACAGGCAGTTCATCTTATCCCATGCCTTTCTGTAACAAAAAAACCCATGAAAGTCCACTTGAAATAGCAATAGACAATCCTATGAAAATATAAGCTTGGTAGTGGTCTCAAAAAAAACCCACTTATCTGTTAGCAGTTACTGGTAAAGCAGACAAGAGAGAAAAATCTCCGTTTTCAGTATATAAATAAATAGGGCATTCATAGCGGTAGCTTTAGGTCTAGGACAACTGGTCACCACCAACTGGCTGCCTAAAACTTCTACACCACTGACTCTCCACTGGGACAACAGCACGGTGATTGGCACGTGGTGTTCATTCAGCACTGTGATCAGAACTCCAGGGGGCAGGTGGCTCTGCACACCGTGCTCTGATTTTTGCAAGGAAACTCTGTATATATGGGGGAGTAGAAGTGTATGAGCCACATAATTTGTGACACAAAAAATTAATGATGAGATAAAGGCAACTGAATCAAACATACTAAGAACAGCTTGTTGCAGGCTCTAGTGCTGAACATCACTTTAAATAACTGTATGTTGATGTTTTTAATTGCAATTATTTAATATAACCTTCAGAAAATTGTAGCAGGATGCTCCATCTCTCAGTATGCCTGCCTCAGTTTCTCTCTATGATTCAACTACTTTTTTTCTCTCAGTTTTGCAGGCTCAGGCCTGAAGTTGAAAGATTCCCATGAGAAAGAAAAAGGTTTAGCTAACTCTGAGCTGGTAACAACCTTGAAAGGTACAAACAGAGGCCAAGTTGATGCTCATAACACCAGCTGCTCTCCAGTGTTGAAGAACACGAAGCTCAGCCCAGCCACAACCAGGCCCAGAACAGAGATAAAGTAATAATGAACAGATAAACAAAAAAGTTTGCTTGGTGGGAACAGGGCCTTCATGAATTTTTCTGCTGTTTTCCTTTTATTCTCCAATGAGAGATGTTGGAGGCACGGCTACTGGTTAAATGACAGCAGTCAATCCACTTTATTCTATAAAAGCCTGGTCCCATCTTTGATCAGGGAGACTTCCATGCACTTTCCCAGGAGGTTGCTGGACCTTCTCCTCTCCAGCAGGGACGCCTGCCAGAGAGACTAATTCTCGAGAATTACAATCCACCCAAGGATACTCAGCTGTGGCCTGGCATGGGTGAGAAATATTAACTCTTTCACTGTCTCTATTAGTGACTCTATTAGTGACTCTATCACTGTCTCTCTTAAACTTAATGTTAAGTAATCTTCATAATTAAGTTTAAAACTGTAGAGACTGCTAAGAGTGATAATTAATATTCTAGGCCTAGTGTAGGATTTGATAATAAGTAAGTTGCCAGCATTTAAATAGTTAACCTTTGTTGTTTGACTAAATTAAGTAGTATAATTCACTGCTAATATACCCTTTGTATTCAAACTGCGCTTCTGTTCTGATCTCCCAATTTCTCTACATTTTTGCTGTACTTGAGCTTCTTGTCCTGTATAGTTAAGACCCCAATGTTATATGCAATAAATCTTGATTAGCGCATATATGTCTTGTCTGCCGTGTGTTCCGTCTGGTACAAAAATGTTTCTGATTTATTTTTTTTTAACTGCATTCACTTAACATCACTTTAAAAAACAGTGGTTTGATGGTTTTTAAATTGCATTTCTTTAACGTTATTTTTATAAAATATCTCACATTTGATTGACCTGAGAGGTGCCTGCTCCCAGAGGTTCTGCTCATGGAGCTGAACAAGCACCACCTGCCCACCAGTGTACAGTTGTCCCAGCTAAGAGTCAGCAGTGTAGAAGTGTCTGGTGGCCAGTTGACAGTGGTCGGTCGGCAGCAGCCAGTTGTCCCCTTCCCACATCATGTCTGGTTTTGTCCTGAGCCTCACCCTGCCCAACATCTCAAAAGAAGATGGTAAAACTGCAAAGGTATTGGGCAGTGACACGGTGATTAAAAGTAGAGAACAATTTTCTTGGAGGTAAATGCCTATGCAGTCTAGGGTTCTTCAGCCTCAATATTAATTGAGAGTAGATTAAATGAAGGTATATAAAATTCATTACTACTGAAAAGGGTTAATTAAGTACCATTAATTTACTAGAATAACATCCTGCTTCTTAACATACAAGAGCTAAGGTAGCAGGTTCAATACACACACATACACACACACACACACACAGAGATTAATTCTCCCATACAGCAAAACATGAAATCATGCAGCTTACTGCCACAATTTGCTCTCAATTTCAAATGTAATGACAAACTGAAAAAGCACTTACTGCAAATTGTCAGAAGAAAAATCCATCAAGCCCAAAGATATAATTTGTGGATCAGCATATGAGTCTACTCCGAATTGTATAAAACCAAACTTAAAAGTCCCTCTATGACATCCCCGTTCTTGAAACCACGAAGCTATTCAAAGCCTCCCTACACAAATCCTGAAAAATTTCTAAACAGGTTTTTCATATCTAAGTCTGCTGAAACATCTGTTCATCTAATTTATGTTCTCTAAAACACTTCACTCAAAAGACAAATGGTGGATACTTTCTGAAATGGATGAGGTTCCAGAGGCAGTTACATGGGCCTGCTTCAACACACGTGTTATTTACATTTAACCAAGTATGGCAAGCAGACTTTAGAGAAATCTCCAGCAAGTACCAATGGCTGGGACAGTCTGGTAATACAAGAGATCTCATCTTCATTCAGGTTCCAAACTAGGCACGCAAAGAGAAGGAGCATGAAAACAGATTTCACAGCTTATGACTGCAATCAAGTAGCAGATAGTTGCTTTTCCTCTTATTTACTGAGAAAAAAGATTACATTGCTCTTGTGAGATGCCTGCCTTCACTGGAGCTGGGAAACCTAGGCAAAGAAAGTGGTTTTCCATCACCTTATTTGGAACACATTCTGCTGACTGCCTTGACTTATCTACTGGCTTTGTACTTATCTTGATTTATCTCTGAATTTTCTTCTCAGAGGTCCTTTGCAAATGCAACCTGTGGGAATAACAAACTGTAGGGGTAATTTTCTTACACAAAAGCATCCATTTTAGAGTAAATTCAGAGATTGTGACTATTATTTATGATTGTTTCTTTGTTTTCCTGTCCTGCCATATTTAAGTAACAAAGCAAAACACTATCAGTGTTTCACTTTACACGCACTAATACTCAAGCTGTCTTGTCTGCCCTACTAATTCTTTTCTTTCCACTTTGGTTGAATGAAGAGTACAGGACTTTGCTTGATTGGCGAACAAGAGTGGTAAAGACTAACTCAGGTTTGCCATAAAATGACTTTGACAACATCAGCCCTGTCTCCAGCATGCAAGTCTTTGTTATAAGGATACTATTGGCATAGCCTGACTGCACTTATTTAGCAAAGACTAAGGATGAGCCATGTCAGGAAAACTAACTCTCTTGCTTCTATAAATTTTGTGGGTATTTTAGAACTGATTCATTCTCTTGGATAGATAATGTAGCAAAGGTCACAGCATGACTGCTACTGCAGTCTGCTACATTTGATCTGAAATTCCAAAATTACAGGAATTTCCAGGCAGGAAAAAACCCAGGGTGAAATTCTGACCCTAATCAAATCAGTGGCAATATTCCCATTGACCACTTTAGTGCCAGGATTCCACACCAGAAGTCAACATCATCTGGTCAGGGCTTGCCAGCATCTGTGGTAGGTCCCACTAGAGCCCCCAGTAGAACTCTGTCCCATGTCCTAAAATACATCACTATGATCAGCAGCGTACTTTCCAGTATAAGGCAGATTACAAGAACTGTAAATGGTCATAAAATTATAAAAAAACCTCTCTTGCTTTGCATTTGCATTTAGCTTCTTTGTAAGTAAATAAAAAACCTCTAGGAGTTTCATTTTGATACGTTTCAGAACATCAGGGACATGTGATATACCTAGACTGTAAATTCTTGCTATTTTTAAAAGTAAAATCCTTCAACAACAGTGGACATACAATGACAGAAACTGTCAGTTTTAGGTATGCAGTCATTGCCCAAAATACCGAGATCAAGTACTTTTGATGGAGCTGGAGACAAACTGACACTGTAAGAAAGATCTACCTTGAATCCAAACAAAGAGTTGTTTAAAAACGAACACCAAAACTCCTTTTTTTCTTAGTCAAAATTAAAATAAGGACATTACATTTTGTGCACAACTTAACCCCTTCAGATTAAGGAAGTGTTTGCCAGGATATATTTCCAATATTTCACAAAATATGTGAAAGATCCTGGCTTCTGCCATAGAGCTTTCTCATGTGAGCAGAAAAAGAATGAATGAAGACCCAGGGCAATGTTAATCAGGGTCAGAAGTCCACCTGACTGTTAAGAATTATACATTTCAAGGATATTTGACTGGCTTGTTCCAGAATACAGGCTTTGTTTCAGAAACTGTAAGCTTGGCTGCACTTGCTCAATGCTTGGGAACTTTAGCTGCTTCTCATCTAACCTGCTTCTCATCTAACCTGCTAGTAAAGAGAAACTGAAGAAGAAAAGGAGGTCTGCGATTTGTATTTCTTCATCTATTAGACTGTCTTTAAAGACTGTATCCATTATCCCACCTCATCTTTCTTAAGAGTCGTAGAATACCATCACCCTTTCACATGGACTGAAGTCCTAATTTAAGCAAAAATTTAACTGAACTAATTTGTTTCGATTCTCATTTTAAATTCTTGTGTTAACTCTCACAAGATTGTCCGGGATTTTACTATACTCTGTGAAGAAAGGTGGAAATGAAGGTCCCAGATTTCCTTGGTTCCTCTTGATCTGGAAGTTTAGGATGTATTTATAATGGGAATGTGGCTTATTATTTCACACTTTTATGTATTTTTTAGATTCCATATTCTGCCAAATGTTTTCTGATTTAGTTGAAACCTTTTATTGAATAAGGCAGGATTTTTCTATGTTTTCAGCCTTGCTGTATTAATATTTACAACTGATCTTCCACTCATTTTCATGATGCATGAGATGCACTAATTATTTGTTCTATGAATTTTTATTTTAGTTCTGCAGTTTACTTCATTCAAACCACCGATATATCATATTCAGATAGTCTCAAAGAGCTATGAAAAATGTTTATACCTAAATAGAGGGATACAACTTTCAGAAAGGGTGATTATCCACATATCTGCGTGGATGAGACTTGATCTGTGTGTTCTGACTTCAGCTTTGCTTTATTCTGCTGCATGTTTTCAACGTTTTGTGTAGGATGCATAAGCTTGGAAACTGTTTTCTTTCTATCCACAGTGACATTATACTGGCTGACCCTGGTGTTACTCTACCAAAAAAGTCACCAGATTCCAGATATACTTGAAGATCTCTTAATATCTGAAGGGAGAGTGTAAGGAAGTGAGAGCCAGGCTCTTTTCAGTGGTGCTCAGTGACAGGACCAGAGGCAATGAGCACAAACTGAAACACAGGACATTCCCACCAAACTTCAGGAAAGGCTCTTTGTAAGGGTGACGGAGCACCAGCACAGGTCAGCCACAGAGATATTCAAAAGCCATCTGGACACGGGCCTAGATAACCAGCCATAGGTGGCCCTGCTTGAGCAGATAGTTGGACTGCCTGACCTTCAGAGATCTCTTCCAAACTCAACCCTCCTGTGATTCTATAGTATCATATATGGCAGAAACACACATATCACTGTAAGTGGCTGTTCCTTAAATAGATTTGTGATTATCCTTTAATTAATTGAATTAAATATGGCCTTTGACTCGTTAAATGATTTTTTGCTTGGTAATTTCCCTTTTCATATTATTCCTACTATATTCTAACAACGTTAGCAAGATTACGATCAGATCATATAGCAGTGTGGGTATGCATGCCCATTTAAAATAAACTGATAAAAAATATCTTGTTGATAATATCTCTCATACGTACAGTAATACTGTTTTGGAATCTTAATAGGATTTCCTTTTTAGCTTTAGCTAGTCCTATAAATCTGTACACAACTCCCAACAGGAAGGTCACAATATTCCACTTTTGCAGGATTTTCTGTGTTTAAAAGAGCCTGGAAAACAAGTGAGATAATAAAAATGGGTCTTCTAGTATGCTGGATACACAAGACATTCTTACTGCCCTCCAGAGCCTAGCTGGCTATCTCATGCTTTCCGATCTCTTCCTAAATAATGAGCTTAACATGGTGTGAGAGATGGACTCTATAATGGCCTTTAGCGACACATGGCGACACGTGGCTTTACATGAGCCAGCAGTGTGCCCAGGTGAGAAGGCCAATAGCATCCTGGCCTGTGTCAGGAATAGTGTGGCCAGCAGGAGTATGGAGGTGATTGTGTCCTTGCACTCGGCACTGGTGAGGCCACACCTTGAGTACTGTGTTCAGTTCTGGGCCCCTCACTACTAGGCCCCTGAGGTGCTGGAGAAACAAAGCTGGTGAAGGGTCTAGTGAACAAGTCATACGGGGAGTGGCTGAGGGAACTGGAGATGTTTAGTTTGGAGGAGACTGAAAAGAGTTGTCAGGCACTGGAACAGTCTGCCCAGGGAGGTGATGGGGTCAACATCCCTTTTTGGTGGCGGTTTGTTTGTTTGTTTGTTTGGGGTTTTTTGTGTGTTGACGGTTGGACTCAATGATCTCAGCAGTCCTTTCCAACCAAGACAATTCTGTGATTCTGTGATTTATTAACTGAATGTCTAGAGATTACACACTACAAAGATTTTATTATAGTTTCATTTGCATCTAGTGTTTTAAATCTTCAAGGCCTGTACTGTACCAACTCACACCAATTACATAGGACCTTGATAAAGGTTTTTATCAAATACATCCCTGTAGGTGGCTGCTGTCACCTAAGAAGCATGATGGATATGCAGCAGTGTGCAAATGGAGTTCAAAGGAGCCCGATGGTCTTTGTAGCATGCTGGGCTAAAGCTGCCTTTCCATTTACATCAATGTAAATCAGACTGAAGAACACATAGGAGTTATTCAGGTTATTCAGCCAGCTCAGGTAAATAACAATACAAGAAGCCAGACCATGGAATCTCTCCTGTGATCAAGAATAACTGAACTGTAGTAGTTTCTAAAATTTGGGTAGAATTCTTCATGCTTTAAGGGATCAAACCCAGAATATAATGACTAATAAACTCACATACATGTTTTCAAGATTCTCTCTTTGGATAGATACATTCAGCAGTAAATGAAAAAAAACCCAAAATTTCAAACATGTTTGCCTATTTAGTATTTTCTCCAGTTAAGCATCCACTTGATGATGATGAAGTCCACATATTTTATCTACAGAGGTCTTTTGAAATTATGCAAGACAATGGTCCAATATGTAATCTGTTTTGAATGAAAAATTTCAAATTTCTCAAATGTGCTTGAGCCCTTGTGAATAACAAGAATGCCTTGAAAATGAATGAAAATGGATGTAAGATCCCAAGGTTTCATGACAGAGCCATTGCACAGGATTACAAAGTGAGTAAAGGGGGGGAGTGCCTTTGGAAGGGGAAAAATATGGTGCCATTAGTGGACTGTAGAACAGCAACAGAAACAAAAATGGAAGTGTGCAAATAAAAAAATGTCTACGTTACAAGAACAGAAACTGAAGAATCTCAATTTGTGCAAAGACAATAGAAGCATAAAGGACAGAGATGGCTCAATTAAGGCCTAGGAAGCAGGAACAGGGAAAATGAGGTGTCTTAGAACATCTGTGATGACATGAACATGTATTTCAGAACATCCAGTTCTCCTTCTGTCTGTACCCCATGACCTTTGACTGTCCTGTTGATGCAGTGTGAAAGAAATGCCATGGACTGTCTTTTAATGCAAACTTCGTACAGAAGCAGCTCATCTTGAAGATGCTGGGTATGATCTCCCTGAGCAAATGCACAGAACATTTTAGGTTTACTCGGTTGAAATAAATACTAGCACTGATATAGAAAATAAGGAAGTGCAAAGCAAAAGCTAAATAAGCACAAATATGCCTGCATAACTAACGAGGAAGACATCTTGGGATTGGTACTTAGCACAAACACTTTGGTGCGGAAATAATACTGGACAGCTTAAAATGATTTTCTGATCTTCAGAACAGCAGTATGAAAAGCACTGGAGGCAGGCTTCTCTAGAATGCTGCAGTCTGAGACTATACTTGGTCATAATTGTTTTCTTCATTAAAACTTTGTACTTTTCAGACTGGGGTGCATTTTCAACAAGCAGCAAGTACTATGTCTAGTAAGTATTTTCCGTGGACTTACTGATTTGTGTACTTTATACAAACATTGCACACAACTCCCTTCTTTGTTGTTTCCGTATTCTCTCTGTGCTGCCATTATGCTCTTTTTTACTTCACATCTTTCTTGTCCATGTAATGTCTTGGGGTTTTTGTTTGTGTGTTAGTTTTTTCCTTAAAGAATACAGCATTTAAACTATCTAAACATTTTAATTTTCTAGAGTAAGGAACCCTTCAGTATCATCCATAACAAAATGGTAAATTTCTTGTCCTAGAGTAATTACTTAAAGTAAATCATTACTCAAAAAAAAAAAAAAATTAACTATTAAGATTGAGGCATTTTACTTTTAAATTACTACTTTTGGGGCTCTTTTTGTTGCTTAATATTCCACTATCTAAAACTTACGCTTAACTGGTATACTTCAACATTAGTAGTAATATTGCATTACAACTTCTTTGCTTTTGGCTTATTCACAAAATATATTATTTGGTTAAATTATTTATAATGAGTAACTCATGGTGATTTATTGCTTTTGTGGTTATCAAATCATGTGGAGTTGATTTCTGCAAATACATTAATTACCTTAAAATTTTACTGAATGTTGCAGATGAAAAAGAAAGTGGCTTGCATGTGAATTTTTCTCTCTGAGTCTAGTACCGAATATATTATACAATGTCATAATAATGTTGAATCTGTCTCCCTGATTAAGGTGCACACATTCTGAACATAAGCCTAACAAACACTGGAAATTTTTGAGAGAACTTTTGTTGGTATATACTTAATCTTATGGTACTAAGGAGATATGTCAATTTAATGAATATTTTTTTGAGAACTTGCAGGCAATAAGATCTATGAATCTGAACACATCTATGAATCACTGAAATTAATTTATCATTTCTATACAATGCACCACTAGCAATTCAGTTTTTCTGCTATGTAACTGTATATAAAAATTATAATAAAGGCTTAATCATCCTTCACAGCTTTCCCTAAATCTCTTCACTCACCATTCCATTTACCTGTTCTCGCAGTACATCAATCTCAGGCAGCTGATGTCACTATTATTTATTGATATAACATGTCCTGTATATCCAATGTAAGATCAGTGTCACAAGTGTTGAGTGTAGGCTTTTAAATACAGAAAGTGAAAAACAGTTCCTGAGCTAAACTCTCAAATTTTAGACAGCATTGTTAAAAGGTATTTTCACAAGTAATTTCTACATGGCAGGAGGTATCCAAGAAATTAAATGGCTTCTTGTGAAGTCTGTGACAGAACTGTAATTAATTTGACTTGCCACCTGTATAAGACAAACTGGTTAATCAAATGCTTTTAGACACATTTAACTGTATTTTGTTGCAGTATGAATGCAATTTTAAGATTTATTTCAAGGCAATATGAAATCTAACTACTGAAAAACACCAACAATGAAAATACCTGCTTCCATATTACACTGTGCTTTCTCTGAGTTCTCCAAACTTTTTCATATAGCTGCCACAAAGTATATTGCTATTTACCAAATAAAATTATCATGTGTAGTCTTGGCTTAAAGTATTTTGGAGGAACAATGGAAAACCAGAATAGAGGCAGTAAGAAAATATTAAGCAATAATACCCAAATAAAGCAAGGCTAAGATCATGGTAGGCTAATGAGATTTGCATGAAAGATGGGACCACAGATCTGCTTAATGTTATACTTAGTACTAAGCTATTTTTGTCAGGAATCTCCTCTCACTCTTGAAACTTTATTGAAAATAACTGCAATTTGAGACTAATCTTGTCTATGTCTAGCACACTAGTTCTTGAAGGGCTGTGGGAAGAAACTTGAGGCACTATTCTAAGAAGCAGCATGTGTTTAGCTCAAAAAAATTCCTCTGGTCCTGCTACACAATTGCAATGGCAACAGATTTACAAGGAAAGGAAAAGTACTTCCTTTTTTACTACCATCATACATCTAAGCCATCATACAACAAGCCAACCTATTAAATGAGAACTTTGAGTGAGTATTACTGCTGCTTGAACCATAAGCTTAGACATGGATAACTTGAAGTGCTATTTTATTTGGATCACTGATTTTATGTCAATACGAAGCACCTGCTTTCCTAATAAAAGACCTAACACCATTCTTGGTAGCATAAAATCAATAGGAACTGTACCTGTACCATGGGAGGCAGAACTAACTTCACACTGTTAAGAGGGTAATGCAGTTGCTTGCTATTATACAATACACATTTTGTTTATGTAGGATGATAGGGCTACATTACAATCAGAGACGACAATTCATCGTAAGAGTTTATCCATTTATAATCTGTTTTCCTCAATCCTGAAATGCAGATTCCTTTGACAGTATCTATAAGTATATATGCTACTACAAACACACCCTGATGTTGGCAACAGTCCTTCAGAGACTAAAGTAAGACAAACAGACCCATTTTGCTGTGACAGCAATGCTGGATTAATAAGTAAACACCTCTGTGAGGCAAAGTCAGAATATGCTAATCACATAAAACATCTCTTTTCCCTTTTCTTCTAAAACAATTAATAAGCTTTAACTTTTCACTTTATTCAAAGAGGACAAAAAGTAGTTTTTATTTTAATGATGGATTATTTTTTCCTCTTTTCCTCTAAAGACCAGCCTCTCATGTAAATTGTTTTTGAGAAATGAAATTGATTGTAGCTGCTGGTTTATTCACATCTCCTCGTGGCATGACATCATAAATAGAATTTGTCACTCCCAAGCTTCCTTCACAGCAGTTGTCTTTAATGTCATTTACTCAAGTGGCTCAAGGTCTTAATGAATAATTAATGTTTAGCAATCCACTGCGGTGCTGCAAGATAACCACTTTTTGGCCTTTTATTTCAAGTAAGTCTTGATACTTTTGTTCTCATTAAGAAAATACAACAACTTTACACCTCTGAAATTGTAAAAGCACCTCCAGTGTGAATATAACAAAGGAAAGATTTCATATTAAACAGAAGCATCAGTCTAAGCAACTATTTTGCTAACTTGTCCTTCATATATATGAGAGAATGGAAAGAAAGGGTGTCAAGTTTTCTAAGTTCTGCAGAGAAAATAAAACTTACATACCTAATAATAAACAGAATAAACAGAAAACTAAAAAAATATGACATGCTCTCCTGCAAAAGACTTTAGTTAATTACAAATAATAAATATTTACCTGAAAAGCTTTTTTTTAAAATTTGAGTCACAGTGGACTCCATTAAGTTTAAGGAAGACTCACTAAATGCTCAGCTCCGAATGTACTTTAGTCATTAGGACCTTCTCTCTACAATATATTGTTAAGTCTCCTAGGCTGCTGATACCATTATTTATTATTTGCACTATGTAGTGCTTACAATCTCCAGTGAAGGATCCCCATTGTGCTAGGTAATTATTGTAACACTAACACAGCATGATAAAATCCTGTAGTGTTGTAATTAGAAAAGAAACAGTTTGAAAAGATAGGTGAGTAATATAGGAGTTCTATGACTAGGAAACAGCAACAATTAAAGACAAATGTCACTATTCAAATTTGAGCCTGGGTCTCCACAAATTTCAAGAACTATGACTCTGTAGATTGATACCAGTGATTCAGTGATTCTCCTGACATGAAAATCTCCTGGATATCACCTGGATAACTGTGTTTCTCTACTTGATTTAGTACAAGAACATCTGATAGCATCAACTACTAGTGAAGCTACCTATTGCTTCTTGTCAGGATACAAAGAGGAAAGATGTGATGAATGTTGAAAAGGTATGCGTATGGGGTTGGCGACAGTGGCGATTGAGACTGGCTGGATACATAAGAGTCTACAAGGATGCAAAGGTAAAACAGGAATGAAATGTACTAACAGGGAATTTAGGCGGTGAACTAGAAGCTTTCAAAACAGAATGATCATAAACTAAAAGGCAAGGTAAGAGGGGCTGAAGTAATATGGTTAGCAAGGAAACTAAGGGACAAGACAAAGAAGTTAACAGCAAAATGTTGAGAAGGTCAAAGGAAAGGATGAGGGTGTGAAAACCAAAACAGAAAACTCAAGTTGAGAGAATGAGACCTGATGAACAAACAAGATGAACATGAGAAAATCTAAGAAGTTGAAAATGTAACTGTGAGAAATAACAAAGATGACACGTGAGATCATTTGTTGAGTGTGTTGGCCACTACTATTATTCTTTCATCTACCTCTCCTGCCCCATCCACCAATACTGAGGCTGATGTTGCATATATAATTTTATAAAAAAGCTGCAACCTAGTGTATCTCTATTATCGATGGTGCAGTTACCTTACTTGATGCATGAGGGATCTGGCCTAGGTTCTGTATGCTCCTCCAAAGACCATTAGCATGAGGACCACACAAGGGCCAAAGGAAATTTCTACAGAAGACATAAAATTTAGAGAGAACGCTCTATTATCTCAAAACAAGCAAAGAGAAACCAAAAACTGAACTTGCAGTTCAACTTGTTGAAAATACGTCTCAAAGGTATTAGTAAAAGAAGAACTACTGAAGATCAATTAAGACCTTTCTTAGCAGCTTACAGAAGATAAGAAGGGAGGAAAAAAAGAAGAGAATAGTGTTTGCATACATTCAAACTCCTCCGAGGAATATGCTAGGTACAGTTTAATCTTTCTTCCATACTTAACATGGCATGTGTGCCAACACACAACACCCAGCACCCTAGAATCAGCATGTTATAGGGAGTTGTTCTGAAGGTGATGCACAAAATAGACACAACAGCAGATGTGCTATACTGCTAAAAAAACATATTAAATCCTAAGAGGAGTTCTGGGAAGTATCAAGTATAATTAAATGAAAGAAAAAACAGATAAAGTATTACAGATAATTTTCTTCTTTGCTGTTTTTATGTTATAATAATAGTTTAGCCTCCAAATCTGTAAGATGTTATGGCAGCAACTGGATAATCTTTTTCAGTTTCCAGTTCCTCTCACTTGTCTATCATGTTTCTAACTTCAGAACTGTAATGCAAAAAATGCTTTCTCTAGGAGCAAAATAATTCTTTTTTTTTTTTTTACAGAAAATACTACCAACTCCTTGACAGATAACCCTATACACCATAAACACTTCAAAAATAACAGATAACATCGCTTTCTTTTCCACTGTATCTGCTACGTGTTGTCAGAGGCTTAAGATGATGGTGGGATTATTCCTTTGCTCAGTTACAAATATTAAATGTAGATGGGTCAATTTCTTCATATATTCTAAGCACTGAACTTCTGACCTCATTCACAGAACACCCTCTCGCTGCCCCAATTAGATGCAATGCAAGGAGCTCTACCAAACTTTCTCTGCATTACCTAATTAGCCAATGGTAAACACCTACCCTGAAAATTAGAGTACAATATAGAGAGTGCGTGACTGTATTTTTACCTCTTGGCTGTTTGGAACAGTCTGTTTGCATCTTAAAAGAGTGCCAACACTGCTCATCTTCAATTTGAATCTACTCTAACCTCAATAACTACAAGATTTCCTTAAATAGCCTGCAGGAACAGGAGCTCTAATAGAAGCCCATATGCTTGCAACTACCTCACTTAAAACAGCTATCCTTAATCTGGTAGTAAACCAGATCCAACATAAGAATTCTGATTTGTGGAATTCAGAACTTCCTATTAAAACATATGATAAACAGACCCAGGGTATTTCCTGGTAGATCTCTTTCACAGAATATGTTCAGAGAACACATCAGTGTGGATAGGGGATAGACACCTGAAATTACAACAGCGGAGGCTGACATCTACTAGTTATATCAAAGACATTAGCATTGTTTTCCTTTCACTTCATGTCAACCCTGTCAACCAAGTAATGGTGTGCCTATCTTTGAAAACAAAGAAGTAATTTAAACATCCAGTTAAGACTTAGTTTTGAAAGACACATAAACTATCACAAGGATACATATATCCACAGCAGATACTAAGAAAACCCAATGTTATTTTTCTTCTACATTAGAAATATTTTAACTTGTTGGCATCCACTTACCAATCAGTTGAACAGGCACTCCAGTTCCTTTTTACCCTAACTTTTAGGGTAAAATACAGGCTTTAATGAAGGTGTTGAACATTTTGCCACTGAGAAAAATGTTTCTTAAACTTTTGTGTTTTCTGTGAGATGAGGGAGAGGAGTGTTTACTAGAGGAGAAAAATGGTAGACCATAGCCAGAAATAAAATTAGGCAAAAGGAGATAAACATGCCAAAAGGGAGAAAAAAATTAAAAGATATTTTTCTTTTTAACAGAAGCAATACATATTCACTATACTGTGTAGAAAAACTCTTTCTCATATTCATTTGCAGAAACTCCTAAACGAGTTTCTATATTAAGCCTTTAAAGGATGAAGAAAAAGCTCTGAAATGACAGGGTAAGTAGGTACTGCATGTCTCTGTATCACACTCACTGAAATGAGTTTAACCAGGGGTTAATAGCAGCACCAATTTCATTTCAAGTAGAAAGTGGCCACCTTGGTCAGTCTTTCAGAAAACAGCTAATTTATTGATAAATTGCTCCTGTCACTTTCTTTAAAGAGGCTGGTTGTCTGAAATAATGGAATGACCTTATTATTCTTTCAGTAATTTTACATTTAGAGACCAAAGGGCAATACGTCATAGAAATATAAACAAAATAGTCAGGTATGTGTTCATATAACTCTTTCTAACAGCTATCAAAATGTTTTATGATTTCTTGAAAATACTTCAGTATAAATGTGTTGCCTTAAAATTCTACAATATTTTTAAAGCTTACTAAAGGTGCTTTAAATGAGGCACTGGAGTTTAACCTGATAAATTCTAATAGTGCTAAAATCTTCATACTTACATATGGTGTTGAAAACTTTAACCAGTTTAATTTGCATATTACCTCCCCCTTTCTCTTCCTGGCTTCTCATTTCAGAAAGAATCATAGAATCATAGAATCATAGAATCCTAGGGGTTGGAAGGGACCTCGAAAGATCATCTAGTCCAACCCCCCCTGCCAGAGCAGGGTCACCTAGAGCACATCACACAGGAACTTGTCCAGGCGGGTTTTGAATGTCTCCAGCGAAGGAGACTCCACCACCTCTCTGGGCAGCCTGTTCCAGTGCTCTGTCACTCTCACAGTAAAAAAGTTTTTTCTGATATTCACCTTGAACCTCCTATGCTCCAATTTGCACCCATTATCCCTTGTCCTATCACTGGTCACCACTGAGAAAAGCTTAACTCCATCTTCCTGACACTCACCCCTTACATATTTGTAAACATTGATGAGGTCACCCCTCAGTCTCCTCTTCTCCAAGCTAAAGAGACCCAGCTCCTTCAGCCTTTCCTCATAAGGGAGATGTTCCACTCCCTTAATCATCTTAGTAGCTCGGTGCTGGACTTTTTCAAGCAGTTCCATGTCCTTCTTGAACTGAGGGGCCCAGAACTGGACACAATACTCCAGATGCGGCCTCACCAATGCAGAAGAGAGGGGGAGGAGAACCTCTCTTGACCTACTAACCACACCCTTTCTAATGCACCCCAGGATGCCATTGGCCTTCTTAGCCACAAGGGCACATTGCTGGCTCATGGGCATCCTCCTGTCTACCAGGACCCCCAGGTCCCTTTCACCTGCACTGCTCTCCAGCAGGTCAGCCCCCAACCTGTACTGGTACATGGTGTTTCTCTTCCCCAAATGCAAAACTCTACACTTGCCCTTGTTGAACTTCATCAGGTTTCTCTCCACCCAACTCTCCAGCCTGTCTAATTCTCTCTGAATGGCAGCACAGCCAGTGTGGTACCTCATTATTTTTGGACATTGATGTGCTGTTGCATTACTCTTCAAGCAGAAATGGCAAATACTAGCAAAAACTGCACTATTGCTCCCTCCAGCCAGGAAGACTTTAACTGAGTCCTGAGATCCTTACTCATGAAGTTTTATGAGAGAAGCTCATTATATTGCAGTTGCAAAGTACTGTTGCTCGTAAGTGGCCAACTATAAAGCCCACTCTATCTAGATGCATTGAGGATTTCTGTATGAATCTGACTCAGAAATAGCCATGAGGTTGTTTTTATGCTCAACTTAAGAGCAAAACCACTGGTAATATACAAAAAAATAGGAGTAAACTGCACATAATCCACCAGCTTTTCTCTTTACATGTGACTGCTGGCAAAACAGCATGTTCTCAAATGGTGCTTGCTATAAACTATGTGATAGGAGGTGACTGAAAATGTGTCCTCTCTGATACTATCATACGTAACCACCATCAACATGACTTGCAGCTCAACCTTTGCATGACATATTAAATTAAAGATAATAAATGTTACATTCTCTCAATTCACAGGTTAAAAAGTATGGGTCACATTGTATACTAATGCAGTTGCCAAATGCTATTTTCTCTCACAAAGTGAAATATGTAATGCGACCCACACACAAAGTCAGAACTGCTTCCACCCTTAAAGGTTTAAAACCTTAAAGGTTTGATTCCAAGGAGTTTTAGCAATGTACATTTTAAAAGTTCTATGCATTATATTTACGGGAATATACACCACCTTGTCAATGAAAAAAACAAAATTTAGATTTTTCTGTGAGTGCTAATTGCCTCACAGAATGAGATTACCTACATCAGAAGGTAAAGTTTTCCCTTCTCCTTCTCATACAGTGACTTCATTAACTAACTTTATAGCAACTTTAGCTGTGCTTCCCCACTAGACCTTATTCAAGTGTTATTCGGCAAAAACCCATATGGAAACCTTTTGAAAGAGAACGTCTACATTAAAAGAAAATCAGAGCTTGGAATTCCCATCTCACAGGGAAGTCTCTGTCTCCCAGAGGCTTGGCTAAGAGACATTACTAGTGAACTCCGTACTCTACTAAGGCCCTCAGATTACTACCTGGTTACTTATTGTTCAAGCAGGTAGCGATGAAATAACAAAAAGAAGTCCGAGGGCAATTCAAAGAGATTTTCAGGCCTTGGGATGTTTGCTTGAAGGATCCAGTGCTCAGGTTATGATCTCCTCAATCCTCCTGTTAACAAGGGATGATATTAATCAAAATATACAAATACATCTGGTCAATGCATGGCTCCAAGAGTGGTGTAAGCAAAAAAATGTTGCATTCTTCGATCATGGAATGATCTACTCAACACCTGGGATGCTAAAATGGGACAGTATGCACCTTTCTCAGAGGGGAAAAGAGTTCTAGCAGAGGAGCTAGCAGGGCTTGTTGATAGACCTTTAAACTAGCGTGAAAGGGGTTAGGAGAAAAAAACAGGGTTGCCAGTGGTGAGCAATGGGATGGTGTGGCAAAACTCGAGGAACCAAGCACTAATGGGATCCCTCATTCTGCTTTGTGTTGGCCACAATGTATAACACCTGAAGTGTTTCTACACTAATGCGCACAGCATGAGGAATAAACAAGGTGAGCTTGAAGCCTTGGCCCAGTCCCAGAAATTTGGTATTATTGGCATCAGTGAAACCTGGTGGGATGAGTCCTGTGATTGGAGTGCCCTGTTGGATGGGTATAGACTCTTCAGGAGAGATAGGCAGGGCAGAAGAGGCGGGGGAGTGGCTTTGTATGTAACGGAAGGGCTGGAGTGTATGGAGCTCACAGTTGGTAATTGGCACAGTTGAGAGTCTTGGGTAAGAATCAAGGGACAAACAAATAATGCGGATGTCATTGTGGGAATATACTATAGACCTCCTGGCCAGGATGAGGATGCGGATGACCTGTTCTTTGAGGAACTAAGGGACGCTTCCAAGTCAACCTCCCTTGTCCTTATGGGGGACTTCAACTTGCCAGAAATCAACTGGGAGCAAAGTACGGCTAGCACAACCTGGGCCAGAAGGTTTTTAAGCCACCTGGATGACAGCTTTATGGAACAGGTCATAAGGGAGCCAACTCGGAAGAACGCCCTCCTTGATCTGCTGCTTGTCAACAGAGAGGACCTCCTGAGTGAAGTGCAGATTGGAAGTCATCTCGGCCACAGTGACCACAAGGCGATTGAGTTTAAAATCTCTGCTGACAAGAGGAAAACTGCCAGCAAAACTTCAACACTGGACATGAGCAGAGCAGACTTCAGGCTGCTCAAGGAGCTTCTAAGTCAGCTCCCCTGGGAAGATATTTCTGCAGGTGCTGGGGTTCATGAGTGCTGGTCACTCTTTAAGCATCACCTCCTAAGGGCACAGGAACAAGCAATCCCAAATTGTCGTAAGTCAAGCAGACGAGGCAGAAGACCGGCTTGGCTGAACAGGGATCTGCTCTTGCAGATTAGGCAGAAGAGGAAGGTGTACGCCCAGTGGAAGCTAGGTCAGGTGACGTGGAAAGAATACAGAGATGCTGCTAACCACTGTAGGGAGAAAATTTGAGAGGCCAAAGCTCAGCTGGAGCTGAAACTGGCAAGAACCGTGGGAGACAATAAAAAGACTTTTTTCAAATACATTAACAGCAAAAGGCAGTGTAGAAACAACATGGGTCCTCTACAGGATAAGGACGGTCACCTCACCAACAGGGGTATAGACAAAGCAGAGGTATTTAAAGCATTCTTTGCCTCTGTCTTCAACATTGATGATGGGCCAAGGGGGTCTCAACGCCCAGAACTGGAGGACCATGACTGCAACAAGGATCAACCCTTAGGTGATCCTGAGCTCGTGCAGGATCTGCTGCTACAGTTAGATCCCTACAAGTCCATGGGGCCTGATGGGATTCATCTGAGAATACTCAAAGAGCTGGCTGATGTCATCACTAGGCCTCTCACGATGATTTTTGAGAGGTCCTGGGAATCCGGAGAGATCCCAGTTGACTGGAAACTGACTAATGTTATTCCAATATTCAAGAAGGGCAAGAAGGAGGACCCTGGAAACTACAGGCCTGTCACTCTAACTCCAGTGCCTGGTAAAATTATGGAAACGATTATTCTGGAAGGTATTGAAAAACACCTGGAGGACAATGCAGTCATTGGTCACAGCCAGCATGGCTTCACGATGGGAAAGTCCTGCTTGTCAAACCTAATTTCTTTTTATGACAAGGTAACGCACCTAGTTGATCAAGGGAAACCACTGGATGTAGTATTTCTGGACTTCAGCAAAGCTTCTGATACTGTCTCTCACAGTATTCTCCTGGACAAAATGTCCAGCATACAGCTGGACAAGTGTACCATATGATGGGTGGGCAACTGGCTCACAGGTGGAGCACAAAGAGTGACAGTGAATGGGGTAACATCAGGCTGGCGACCAGTCACTGGTGGGATCCCGCAGGGCTCCATCCTAGGCCCAGTCCTCTTCAGAATCTTCATCAGCGACTTGGACACAGGAATGTTAAGTTTGCTGATGATGCAAAGCTGGGAGGAGCTGTCGACTCCTTTGAGGGCAGGCAGGCTCTGCAGAGCGACCTCGACAAGTCACCAACCACATGAAGGGCAAGTGCCGGATTCTGCACCTGGGACGGAGCAACCCTGGTGGTCCAAGTACAGACTAGAGAATGAGCGGCTGGAGAGCAGTGCGGCAGAGAGGGACCTGAGGGTCCTGGTTGATGGCAAACTGAATATGAGCCAGCAGGCTGTCCTGGCAGTCAGGAGGGCCAACCATGTCCTGGGGTGCATCAAGCACAGCGTTGCCAGCCGGTCAAGGGAGGTGATTGTCCTGCTCTACTCTGCACTGTGCGGCCTCCCCTTGAGTACTGTGTGCAGTTTTGGGCACCACAATGTTAAAAGGACATCAAGCTACTGGAGAGGGTCCAAAGGAGAGCCACAAGGATAGTGAAGGGTCTGGAAGGGATGACTTATGAGGAACGGCTGGGGTCACTTAGATTATTCAGCTTGGAGAAGAGGAGGCTGAGGGGTGACCTCACTGCAGTCTATGGCTTCCTCACGAGGGGAAGAGATGGGGCAGGTACTGATCTCTTCACTCCTGTGACCAATGACAGGACTCAGGGAAATGGCAAGAAGCTGAATCAGGGGAGGTTTAGGTTGGATATCAGGAAAAGGTTTTTCACCCAGAGCACAGTCGAGCACTGGAACAAACTCCCCAGGGAAGTGGTCACAGCACCAAGCCTGCCCGAGTTCAACAAGCGTTCGGGTGATGCTCTCAGGCACACAGTGTGTGATTATAAGGGTGTTAGACTCGATCCTGATGGATCCCTTCCAACTCAGCATATTCTAGGATTCTATGATGGCACCAGGATTGCTTCCAGGAACTCACTCACCCCCTCTCTTCTGCCCTTTTTCCTCCTTCATGGCTGTGTGTCAATGACCATGTCTCTTCTGCCATCGGTGATAGCTGAAAAATTGACTTCATTTTGCTTTTACTTTTTTTGTCAACTTGCTGTCCTCTGTATAAGGCTAGCTTTCCTTCTGGCCTTGTTGGTTACTGATGGATTTAGCTGCCAGAATTCAGAAATCTAAAAATCTGTAAAATGCAATACTCTAAGAGTTTTAAGAGACAGCTATTGTACCATATTATTATTTAATAAGAATAATTTAAAATTTCCACATTCTTCTGATATTACTTCTACCTCAAGTCAGTAGCAGTATTTTTTAAGAACAACTTCAATTCTCCTTCATCTTACAAGAGCAAATACATGCTATAATTAGTTTCTTCTTACTTGCATATTAGGTTCATAATACTATATTACAAAATTCCATACACATGTAACTTAGACCTAATTGGACTGGCTCATCAATCTGTTCCCCAATTACATAACAAAAATACATTAACTGAATGTGATTTATGTAAAAGATACTTGTGACTGTTTCTGATGGAATTCATAAAGTTCTCATTTGCATATCCTAATTAGCAGTTTATTAATCTTAAATGAATACAAAAATTAACAGCATTTTAATCTTCTAAAATGCAGCTTTTTCTGTCCTTTCATTAACAACAATCAGTCTTTGTATGAGACCATTTTTAATAGCTTATGGATACAGATTGAGTGCCTATGCACACATAAAATATGCTGAGATTCTTGTGAGCAATTTTGGCTTCCCTTCACCCTGGAAAATTGCCAGAGGAGACGGTACAGCTTTGTGGAATAAGATTTCTCTAAAAATAACTGATGAAAACTTTCCAAGTATATATATAGTTCCTTTGCTAAGCAGTGTCATGCTCTAGAGCACTACAGGTTAATTTTCCTTTTGGAACAGAGACTGATTCCATGAAATAAAGATTATTTTTTTTTAATCTAAATATTTTATTTCATGTTTATAAAATATACACAATATATTTAACTTAATAGGGAAGGCCAGTTAATTAAAAGTCTAAAAAACAAATAAAAATTTGAATATATATTTCATAACAGTGGAGTTTTAAACAACATTAAGAAAAAATTTTATTGTTTCCTCTGGATCTCAGCTGAACACAGAACGCTAACAGCTCTGCTCAGCCAAGCGTCAGGCAGGTGTGCTATCTAATTTTAGCTTTAGTAACAGGTCATTGGTGATCACTGGGTAATGATTCACAACTTCAAAGATCTGCAGGTTGCAATTTGCTTTTGTAAATATGCTACTTTGTATTCTGCATTTTGCACAAACAGTTTAATGCTCACATTCCTATTCCTTCTTTCCTCATTTAAAATCAAGTGCAGACCAGTAACTACCTGATTTACTTACATATTGAGCTGTACCACTTGCAAACCATGCAAAACATACAGCAAGAAACATACATATGTATCTTTGGACAAGATTCTAGACTCCTTATTACTGTATAATGGGTGTTAACTGGTTGTATAGTCACATATCGTCTAGTGAGGAAGACTAAGGTCATTGCAATGGCACTGATAACATTACTTCATTCTGTAGGGTCAGTCTTAATGGGAGTTACGTAAAGCCAAGATAAAAGCATTTTAGTGTGCTTTAGGCAGCACAGGGTAGAAATAATAATTCCATTCTTCTTCAGCTCCTGCTTATTTATCAGTCTGAGGTGATGCTAGTCATTCCATAGTGGCAGTGGAAGGTGGACAAACTTCCTCTCTGCTGCAGGAACAGGCATGGTGACATATACCCACAGCTCCTAGATTCACTCTTTTTAGTGAGGTTGTAATTTTAGACTATTACACCCAAATCTTACTTCCATCAAGAATCCAACTTAGTGACCACAGTGACCAAAGAACTACAGAACTGCCTTTAGATAAAACTCTAAAAAGGATCACATGCTGTACCACTGTTCTACTTCAAGAAAACTGCAGGAGTTAAGTCCCTGTTGCTTTCCCAACTTGAAAAGCATATGCAAAGAACAAGTGTTTTTTTCAGCTATATTGTTCAAAATATCTCAGAAAAATCAAGACCTAAAAATATCTGTGATTGATGGGTATGAAAACAATAAGCAAAGTTTCAAAACAGAGATGATGCTACTTTGGCTGTGTCTCATTTCAGGTATTTCACATGTAACACTGTGAGGCGGGAGCCGGGGAGGAAGCTGTATTTTCAAGAATTGCTCACCTTTAATCTGGAAATTAGGTTATTTTAAAGTGATACCTCAAAAACAAAGGTACTAAAAATCACAAATAATTTGAACAAATCTTACATGGAGCTTTAGATGATCTGAAGTTGATACACTGCCAGAAACAGAACCTTGGACTTTAGACTTCCATTCCAGAGCTAAGCTGAGAAAAATGCAGAACAAAGTACACAGAACAAAGCAGTACAGAACAAGAGAATGAGATGCTGTCCTTGAGATCAGAACATCCTTTTTTTTATGTTTTGGACAGAGATGTTCTAAGAAGTAGAGTTCATACCGTGCCGTGTGTTACCCAGCTTCTTCAGACGATTACATCTGTTATAAGAAGCACCTAGCTTGATTTGAAAAGACGTATGTTAATCTTCTGTTAAATAGATCCACAAAGAGAATGCCAACCTTGGTTTCAAAATATACCTATTATCATTGTCTTAACTTCTGATCTGCATGAGTTTTCAATTGCTTCAGTTTTCCTTGAAAAAAATAGAATCTTGAAGGAAAACTTGAGATTAATACAAACTCACAAGATTTTATTTTATATTAATACTTTAAAATTTAATAATTTCATTTCATTAACAGTTCAAGAACTCACTGATACCTATTAACTTTTCAAAGGACAGAAAATTAAATAACTCAATGTAGTAAAAAATTTATAATGAAAACTGCTGGTGTTAACTAGCCCAAGCTGAAAATCAGTCTTTGGTTAGATCAGAATAGTTAAAAAAAAATCAACAGAAAAAACCTACCAAAAAACACCAAACAATAGGAAGCTGGTTTGACTGCTTCCCCAGGGACCACTCCCTGCATTCCAGCTTCAAGCACTCACAGCAGTGAGCAAGCATTACTTGCAACAGTCCTTGAGTGTTCCTGCCAAAAATCATTTGCACTTTCAATTACAAGTAAGAAGAACTAAACTGGCTGCAGGTAGGGATTTCTGTGGTATTCATCACCACATAAAAGGAAATATCAGATTACCTTGTCAGCAAATTCTCATTTATTCTCTATTTTTCAAAACTAACTTTAAGACAACTGCAATTCAAGATATTTTAAAAGAAGAAAAAATGCATACATTTTACAGGTAGGCATTTATTACTTTTTCTTGCAAGCACTAAAATCTTTGTCATTCTCATCACCCTTTAAATTTATTAAAATGGCAACATATGGCTGTTTACAGAGATCTAATTAGCCCATTTCCCCAAATATGCTTTTACACTTCAAAATATTAAAATTAAAATGCAAATTGCAACATGCATATGAGGCTTAAAGAGAACTAATTTCTACTTAACTGCCTGAAGACAGCCAAATCCTCCTCTTTACTATCTTTAACCCTCTGCTTCGGCTTAGCTGAAAGATATACTGAAAAAAGATGGCATTGCTGTCAAACAACCCCTTGTTTGCTTTTGAAGCCTTGTTTGTGTACATGCTTCATCATCAAACTCCAAGCAATGACATTTTAACAATGGAAGAGGGTGAAAAAAATTAAAATTCAGTATGTACCACCTAACAGTTCACCTGCTTGGATTCTAGAAGGACTCCAGTGCTCACAAGATTTTTCCTGCACAGTTATGACAATAAGGTTAGTAATGTTCAAATCCTTTACATATGGCTGGCTACCTGCATGGAATAGTGTATCTGTCTTCTTATAGCATGAAAGCTGCTATGTCAAACCACACAATGGTCTGTACCTCTGGTCTATAGCAGTGGCTAACACCAGATGTTTCAATAGAAATGGGAAGTGATAAAAAGTGATCACGTATTCCTATATCACAGTGGGATATTTATGCATAACTGCAGATGATACTTGCACTATGTTACAAGATAATGTAGCAGATTGTCATTTTAACTCTAGCTAGTACAAATGCTGACAGTTTTTATTCATGCTATTTAAGTGACTGAGTTACTGTCTCATTGCAGTAGCGTGCTGCTTCTTCATGAACCCAAGGTCTGTTTCCCTACAAGACAGTAATATGCTTTCTGGTAAGTATCATATTATCATATGTGCAATTTTTTTTTCTTCTATATAGACAAAAAGAAAAAAAAAAAGGAAGCTCACATGAAGTAATTAAAAATATCACTGAGATTTTCCACAGCAGTCAACTCACTCTACCATTATCCTATCAAAACAAATAGCCATATTTGGGACAACAAAAGTCTGAAGAATCATAGAAGGGTTCCCCTTAAGGTCCCCTTCCAATAAAGTTCATCTAGTTCCAACCCCCCTGCATGAGCAAAGACACCTCCCACTAGACCTGGTTGCTCAAAGTCCTGTCTAACGTGGCCCTGAACACTTCCAGGGAGAGGTCATCCACAACTTCCCCGTACAACCCATTTCAGTGTCTTAACAAGTCACACTGAAGAATTTCTTCCTAACATCTTACCTAAATCTACCTATTTCCAGTTTAAAGCCATTACCCCTTGTTCTATTACTACACGCTCTTATAAATAGTCCTTCCCCAGCTTTCTTGTATGCCCCCTTCAGGTACTGGAAGGCCACTATAAGGTCTCTAGCCCTCTGATCAACTTCATAGCCCTCCTCTGGACTTGTTCCAACAGCTCCAAGTCCTTCTTGTGTTGGGGGCTCCAGAACTGTACACAGTACTCCTGTTGGGGTCTCACCAGAGCAGAGTAGAAGGGGAGAATCACCTCCTTTGACCTGCTGGCCACGCTTCTTTTTGAGTCCAGGATACAGTTGACTTTCTGGGCTGTAAGCACATACTGCAAGCTCATGTTAAGCTTCACATCAACCAACACTCGAAGTCCTTTTCCTCAGGGCTGTTTCCAATTCCTTCTCCACCCAAACTGTATGGGATTGCCCAAACCAGGTGCAAAACCTCGCACTTTGACTTACGGAATTTCACGCAGTTTACACAGGCTCACTTCACAAGCCTCTCAAGGGCCCTCCAGATGGCATCCCTTCCCTCCAGTACATTGACCACAGAAGATATTATTTAAGGAAAGATAAATTACTTTCTTCCAAAGCTGTTTCTGCATTTCCTCCAACACCTGGGTTTTCATAACTGCTCTATCAGGAATGTAACTTGAGGAATCTTAGTTGCACGTTGCTTAATGTTATGCAACAAAATTCTGTGTACCTATGGTAGGTAGACAGGGTTCCAGGGAGGAAAAAACCCTTTGTGGTAACATCTAAAATATTACATCGGTTGGACTCCATAATGTTAAAGGTCTTTTCCAAACTAAATAATTCTATGAGTCTATGAAAATCAGAAGAAATGCAAAGGGATTTACAAACTGTCTCTGTTATCAGTCTACTCTTTCCCAGTTTAGGAACTATGAGCTTAGGAAGGTGCACTTTGACTTTTCCTTGATGAGAAAGAGCAAAGTAGTCTGCAAGAAAGGTGCAAGACTGCCTGCACCTTGACAGAGTATCATAGCCTAGAAATGAGATAAAGGATGTGAGGTAGGATGTCCCCAAGTGCTTAGCACTTCCTGTGACCTGGCAGTTGGACAAAATGTGGTATATCTAATAACATACAAGCAAAGAAAGATATTCCCATGAGAGAGCAACAGCAGACATAGAATCCAGCCTCAGCCAAATACAAATGTCTTGCTTGATCTGTAGTGAAGGCAAAACTAGTAACATTAAGTACAAACACAGTAACAGAAAGCACGCTAGAGTTACATAGATGAAATTAATAATTAGCACTTGCATGGCTTCTTTGTAACAGATACCAAAATCTATTTCTAAGGGGTACAGTCTCACCATTCCCAGTCTTGTACATGGAGAAAAAGAAATAGAGAAACATGACGGATTCTCAATAGCGTTAATCAATGGCAGGGCTGAAAGCAGAAATCCCAGTCATCCAATTCCTGCATTTATTCTATAATCATTATACACTCAAGCTCCCTAGACAGGGTGTAAAGCCATCCTTTAAATGTCAGGAAAAGGAAGGTCTCTTTACAAGAGAAATCATACCTTTTCTTAGATGAAAGATTTGAACAATTTCACAGATAAATTATGATAACAGATTGAAAATGAAATCATGATCCTTATTTGAGCTTTAATTTCCTATAAAGGAAATAACCTCTCAAAGTGGAAACTACACAGTATAAAGATTCCTGATCGGTATGCAAATGCTGTTGGCTTCAGCTACTTTAAAGAGGTGTTTCCACTCATCAACAAGCATAAGTAATCAAAACACTGTTCTTCTCTCCTCTCTGCATTTTGGTTCCTCCTGTGGACTTGGTATCTGATTTTATTCCTTGACTTATCTAAGATTAAGGTGTTTGTGGGTTGCTTCTTATTGGCTAGGGAAACAAAAAAATTTACACACACAGTTACCAGTAATGTTTTATCTATTAGTATTATGAACTCATCAAATTCTAGTCATGTTAGTGATACATTCAAGTGTTCCACTCAGCTTAGCTTTTTTTTTTTTTTCCCCTTAACCAAAATTAGGCACTTTTAGATGTTGTAGAGACTTTTGGGTATATAAAACAAAAAAAAATTCTGAAGAAAACAGAAATAATTATCCACTTGGCATACAATGGAAACAGTAGGCTACATCAACCAGGAATTAATTTGGATAATACCTTTAATTTCATACAGGTCTTCAAAGATCTGTTTGTGACTGGAATTGCGCGTTGAGCATAAAAAGGTTAAGCATTCATAGAACTTCCTCCACACAGCTTTATATCTTTGCTTTGAAGGGGAGAGATGAATGAAAATCACTTAAGCACTGCCTTCACTGCCTAAAAAACTCTGAAAAACTTGAGTGCTCTTTTGGCTTCCTTTCAATATTCTAGATGGCTTAGCTGAATAAACTCAGCTGCGTGTGGTGACAGGCTAAGCCTAATGTTCTTGGGAAACATACCCACCACTGGGCTCCTCCACCACACTGTATGCAGCTCACTTACCTTTGAGGCACCCAACTCATGTAGAGGCACTGTCCTCTACCAGTGGATAATCTAGTCCTTTAAGTAGTTAATGTTACTAGCAATACTCTTCTAAAACCTCAATATTTTAAAGCTATCTGTATTGCTTCACACAGCTGCAATACACTTCTAATTTTATTAGGAATTTAATAATCTTTCCACATACTTGGTGATGTGTAGTACAAATGGCTAATCAATATGCTTGACTAAATGTTTTTAAAAATGCCTAACACAAAGTGACAGTTCATTTATCAAAGGAATTTTGACCACATGCAGCCTCCAAACAGATTTTTAAATTCATAAAATATACAGGAACTAAAAAGAAATCCACACTGTTCATACCTCTGAACAACTTCAGCTGTACCACCCTTACATTGTTATCTATAATTAGTACAGGCTTTCCTGCTAAATGCCAAACTACCATAAATTCTTCATAAATACCAAATCCATCATTATATATGCTACATTTCTGACAATTTGCTTGTGTTTTGACATGAAAACACTATGTTATCAAACAACAACCACTATATCCCCTTTATAGTTCATAGAGTGATAGATAATTGTTCTAAAAAATTACCCACCTGGAAAGTAAAGTGATAGGGATTGAACTACATATGAAGATATAATAATTGATTTTTAAGCACATTTTTAAAGAGTACATCTATTGAATTTGCTTATCTTCTGTTAAAGCACACAGAAGAGTAGGAAAGAATCACCACCATAACCTACTACTCAATGCCAAAGTAAAAAAGGATGCTAGATGAAGAAAATCACCTTTGACACTTCAGTGCGAGTGTCAAGTCCAGATAAAAAAACGCTGCTAATCTTTTTTCATTTTTCTCTGAAAATCCCAATAAAAACCTCTCTGGTCTATTTTCAAATAAATACTACTGCATTTTGTACATGTGAATCTGATGGATCTTCAAGGTTAAGGCCATTCTGTTCCGTGATCAGGTTCAGGCACCCATTTTGTGCACTCAGGCTGCAGCTCTCCATCAGCTTCTGAAAATTAAGTCCAAAGTAACTCAGTAGCACTGTGTATCATGCAACCAGAAGCAGCTGTTGGCATCCCACTCATTAACTCTACAGTACAACAAGTATTTTAGAAATATATGTCTGATGCAAATACAGAAATAAACTTCTACCAATACATTTGCTTATGCATATAGAGATTCATTAACAGAAAGCATTGTCGCAAGGTAACAAATTAAAAAAACTTAAGAGAATTCAGGAAAAAAAGTAGTCATTTATACATCATTTACATTACATTTAGATGGAGTATTGTATTCTACAGCTAACGCATATGCAAGTAGAACCTCCTCTTGGCAAGTCATTCCACTATGTAACAACTTCTATTATCTTCAGAGAATTCAGTACTAGACAAAATCCCAGAATAGATACTGAATTTGACCTATGTGGACTGTTCTCAAAGAACACATTTTTCACTGAAAGATGTAACATCGCCATCTAAAACTAGTCTATGATTTCATTGAAATATCACAGGTGGTGAGAGCTAAGGCCACAGTTACAAGAAATCATTGAGGGTTTGTGCTTTCGGGCACTTGTCTGGGTATGGGTTCAAGTACCCCCACCTGGGTCATCCTTGCCACAGGCAAAGGAAGAACTCCTACATCTAAGTGCATGCAGGGAAAGAGCCATAGATTGGACAAGTTGCTGATCTGCTCAGGAAATCCAGTTAGAAGGAGATACCTCAACTTGAAAATACACTTCCTAGAATCACAGAATGGTAGGGGTTGGAAGGGACCTCTGGAGATCATCTAGTTCAATACCCCTGCTAAAGCAGGATCCCCTAGAGAAGATTACACGGGAACATGTCCAGGCAGGTTTTGAACATGACTCCACAGCCTCCCTGGGCAGACTGCTCAGGTGCTCTGTTGCCCTCAGAGTAAGTAAGTCTTTTCTCATATTCAGGTTACATCTCCTGTATGCCAGTTTGTGACCATTACCCCTTGCTCTGTCACTTGAGACCACTGAGAAGAGGGTGACCCCATCCTCCTGAAATCCATCCTTTAAATATTTATAAACACTGATGCTATTCGCCCTCAAGCCTCCTTTTCTCTAAGCTAAACAGACCCAGCTGTCTTAGGCTTTCTTCACAGGGCAGATGCTCCAGCCCCCTAATCATCTTGGTAGCCCTGTGCTGGACTCTCTCCAGTAGTTCCTTGTCCTTTTTGAACTGGGGAGCCCAGAACTGCATGCAATACTCCAGGTGAGGCCTCAGCAGGGAAGAGTAGAGGGGGAGGATGAGCTCCCTCTACCTGCTGGCCACACTCTTTTTAATGCACCCCAAGATGTAATTGGCCCTCTTGGCTGTGAGGGCACATTGTTGGCTCACAGTCAACCTGCTGTCCACCATGACTCCCAGGTCTTTTTTCCCAGAGCTGCTTTCCAGCAGGTCAGCCCCTAACCTGTACTGGTGCATGGGGTTGTTCTTCCCCAGATGGAGTACTCTACACTTGCCCTTGTTGAACTTCATTAGGTTTCTCCCCACCCAGCTCTCCAACCTGTCCGGGTCATGCTGGATGGCAGCACAGCCTTCTGGTGTGTCAGCCTCTCCTTCCAGTTTTGTATCATCCGTGAACTTGCTGAAGCTACACACTACTCATTCGTCCAGGTCATTGATGAATATATTGAACAGGGCTGGACCAAGTACTGACCCCTGGGCAACACCACTAGTTACCACCATCACAGATGAATAAGAAGGGCAGTTCTAGAATAATGTGTCTTATGGAAAGAAATTTTTGATCCTAACTAGTATATTGTCTATTTATTTATATAATGTGCATAAATTATACAAATTTCTCACATGCCTGACAAAGTTATACAGAAATCCCAATAAAAATAACAGAGCTCCAGTCATTTGCATGGTAAGATAACAATGAATTGTTTCTTAAAATGTATGGTGTGTTTTCTTTTCACCCACTTCCTGAGATCTCTTGGAAAACTTCCCTAGTGAAATACCCATGCTATTCACATCCCACAACACATTCTCATCAGTTGGAGGGTTAGTCCAGATTTTGCCCAATCAAGAGGATCAGACTGGTTACAGTCGGCATCTGCAGGGATCATACTGTCTGCCTGTCTACTCCTTCTGTCAAAGTGCCAGACCTGAGTGTCCTCCAGAAAATGTAAGGTCTTCCTATAGCGTTTTTATCCCAGATCATCTTGTTCCTAGCTTTGCTATAAAATGCTTTGAAGAGACTAGTACTATCACTAACAGTACTAGTACTCATGTGGTGAAAGGAAAGTAAGTTGGCAAGCACAAGTGTTGGAAGAACTTGAATGTGGTAATTCTGGTAGAAAAACTGCTCTCCTTGTTATGAATCTTTCTTTTGATGTTGAAACACTCCCTTCCAGGTTTTGTTTGTTACTACTTCTAAGTAGGAAAGAACAACATGAAGACAAAATTATGTAACAACATTAGAGGCAACAGCAGATGTTGCAAATTGTGATAGAAGCAAAATAAATAAAGGATTAATGGCAATTACAGTAATAACAGAAACAACAGCAGTCAAGTCAGGTGAAGTCAGGCAACAAGAGTAGCAATAAGGAAGTAAGAAAAAATAATCATCTTGTGAGTTTCTTTCCTTCTCACTGAACAGATGTTCATGGAGCAACCACTTAACCTCCAAGTGTTTGTATCAAAGCCTCCTGTTATTAATCATTCATTGATATTACTCAGCAGAAGCAGGCTATGCACAGAAGAAATTATGCAAACCTGAAGTCTGTTGGTAGTAGATGCCCTAGATAGGAGTCGTGCTATTCATCATAATCAGCCATCAGTTTTCCTTCTGCCTTGCTTTAATATAGCTTCTCACTTCAATTTTTGTCCCTTAGATTTTCTATTCTCACAACCCACTGAACAAAGCAATGATAAACTCTGGTTTTCAACATAACTTATTTAGGAAGAAAAGAAAATAAAGAAGTACAGCATTAACAAAACAAATCTAAATAGAAAAGCTGCAAAAACACTGGTCTGCAAACCAACATAATAGTCAGTGAATTTCTGAGTTCATGGAAACAGGAGAAAAATAACTGTCTCAGCATTGGCAGCAAACTCCCCAAAGCCCTCAACTAATTCCTAGATGAGTATGTGACTCCTAAAAACACAGTGTTATTTATTTATTTATAAATATATGCAAATTTAGCCAACACACTGACACATTTATTCAGCTGAATGTTTGTGTAACTCCGCACTAGAAGCCAAACAGCTGAGAGGTGAGCAAGCAGCTTCTGCACAGTACTTGAAGCCTGGCCAAGTCCCCTCTATATGCCCAGTCTCCTCCACATGGCCAGCTGAGCAAGCATCCCAGTGGTGGTCAAGGGATGAGCTCTGCTGAGAGGAAAGGTCTGCTCCTTCCACCACTACCACATGATACCAGCTATTAATTTGCCTGAAGTCCACATGCTGACATCATGCAACAGATTGCAATTAGCACTTCCTCCTGTCTTAGTCTTTGCAATGTCAGAGCTCATTAGTAAAAACAAGAATACTGAGAAACTGCATAGCTAAAACAGGTCCATTGTATATGCATCCAATTCAATTTTTAAAACTAGACTGAAGCAGAACCACCAAACTATCTAAAACCTTGAGATTATTAAAAATAAACCTATTGTAAATCTGAAAGCCTTTGGTATAGTATTCTATGTTATCGCAACATGGACAAGTAAATACTTTTGACAATATGAATTGTAACTGTTTAAGCTAGTTTTACTTACCAAATTGCCCATATGGAAACGTAACCTCTAATTATGACCACAGAAGAACTAAAATTCTACTGCATGGGTTTAATTAAAGTTGACAATTCATTTGAAGATATTTTTTTCAAAATTCATAATGATGACATCGGCAAATTATTAAAGATTAAAATTAATTGAGAATGTGACTTCTTTTTTAGTGTTATGAGGCTGACTAATCATTGCTAATAATTTCCTGACTAATTGCAATTGTGGCTGTTGTGCTAAATATATTCAGCTATGTATTTGGTTTTGACCAAACACTATCTCCTATCATTCAGTATCTGCCTGAATACTACAATCAGACAAATCGGTCATCTGCTGGCAAACAGCTTCTTGGCAAGTAAAAACTACATATTTCTCCTCCTCAATTAATCACTGGTTGAAAAAAACCAAAATCTCAGCACTGCATTTGTATTTAAATACATGATCAATTTGCACCTCTTAACATTAGTTATGCATTGGTTTCAAATTCTCAAATTGAAAGCCTAGAGTGGGTCACCTGGACAGCTCTTGAGCACTCATATAGCCACTGACTCACTCCCTGCCACAGACCAGGTGAGAGAATAGGAAGCGCAAAAGTGAGAAATTGTGCAGGTTGAGATAAGACAGCTTAGTAAGTGAAGAAAAGAAAAAGAAAAAAAAAAAAAGAATGCAAAGGCAATCACTCATAGTCCCCCTCAAGCAGACCAATGCCCAACCACTCTCCAAGCGACTGCTAACTTGGAGCAGTTTCTTCTGGTATGGAATGTGTATTTGGTCATTTCAGGTATATATACCTGAAGGCTGGGTACAAAGAAGAGAGCCAGGCTCTTTTCAGTGGTGCCCAGTGACAGGATCAGAGGCAATGGGTACAAACTGATACACAGGAGGTTCATTCTGAACATCAGGAAACACTGTTTTACTGTGAGGGTGACTGAACACTGACACAGGTTGTGGAGTCTCCCACCTTGGAGACTTCCAAAAAAGCCATCTGAAAGAGCTCCTGATATTTTTCCTAATGCATCTTTAAAAAACAATTCCCCAAACTCAGTGCTTATGGAAAGGTACCATATCATATTTTATACTGCATCGTATCTCTAAGCACCATCCTGTGTATCATGATTTTTTTTGTACAGCATGCTTTTTCCTTCTCAAAAGCAATGATGAACACTATTCTGAAAATGTGTACTGATGTGAGTCAATGATATTGCTCACTGATCATTGCCTCGCTTAGTATTTCATATCTTTTCATTTTCCTATAAATTACCTAAGGATGCACTCTATGTTAATGCACATTTCAGTAGCAATCAACCATTTGCATGAACCCATACAAAGAACATTGTACTAATGCTTTTGGCACTATCATTAGCATAAATTGCAACCTTTCTAATATCAGTTCTTATTTACAGATGACAGGATGAAGGAATTAACCATGTGTAGGGTCACTCCTGATGTAGATCTCCATACCCAGTGCCATTTAGAAAACATTTTCCAGCCAAAGTATGCTGACCTGTGGCTCTGGTTCAGCATTAAATTCAAACAACAAACTAGAACATTTCTATAAAGCAAACTGGAAGGAAGGACTTCGTAACACAAATACTGTTGTATCAGTATATGTGAAAGAATAATTTTGACTACCATACACTTAATATTGTACTGACCAGATTGGAAAACACTATTGCCTATTTATAGAAATATTTTTATAAAACCACCAAACATCAGGGCAAGTAAAATAACAGGTTTCCTCTCATTCCTGACTTTTTATATGTTAAAATACAAACCCACTTCTGTTTCCAAACTTGAAAAATAAGCTGAGAGCAAAATTTAGTCATTGGCCCTTAAAAGCCAACCAAGCTCCCCTTAGAGTTGATGAAAAGACAATTGGTAAATAAACAAGACCTGTGCTGTTACTTACTGTAAAAAGTGCAATGTTATCAAATGACAGCAACACTTGCAGGAGTCTGCAGGATGCAGACAGATGTGTCTGGTCACTACAGCAAACTATTTTCTTCTGAAATGTGGTATAATTCAATATGGCTTACAGAATATATCATATGGTATAACTGTAGTAATTTCACATGGTAATTAACTTAATGAAAAGAAATGCCAATAATAATTGCTACATTCATTAATAATTCTGATAATTGTGTCCATCTTATTCATGAATAAATACACATCAAGCAGCAACTATGCAGCATTTGACAATGTAAAGCAATTCAGACACAATCAATTTTGATGTCAAAACATCACTCCCTTGTGTAAACAAGGGGTTTAGCTGAAGAAACTTAAACCATTAAAATTGTGATTTATTATTTTGTATTTTGCAAAACAGTAAGTTAGTAGTTTATATTGATCAGCTGTAAAATGTGAAACATATCATAATGTGACCTGAAGAACTGAACCTTTTATAACCAGATTTTTTAAAACATCTGTTCTATTTTTCTTAACTTTTTTTGTCCCCAACAGTCAGCCAACCAAAAATAAATTGCTCACACAGCTCTACATCATCTGTTGTTATAGGAGACTAGAAGGTTGGCGTGGCTGGTAGTCTCAGCTACGGCAGCCATGGAAGGTGCCAGCAACGATGATGATTACATTACATGCAGCATATGCCCAGTAGGAAATAAACCGAGACTATCAATTCATCTTATCTTGATAGCTGAACAGCCACACAGTAAAAATAATCTTCAGGTTTGACTGTTTTGCATGCGATCTGAAATGGTTAGCTCTGGATGAAGAACTCAGCATTCCAGCATTTTCAAAATGTCCCTTACACGCTAATTTTCAGTTAATAAAGCCATTGTACTATAAACCTTCAAACTTTTTTTATCTTTTTTTAGTTACAGACATTGAATTAAATTGGTATGTCCATTTAAATTAGAGGTAATACTTATATTTATCAGCTGTCCCAAGCTGAATCCTCTAGGGAAACTCTAGTGAAGTAACTTCTTGCTCTGTACTTGCCTTTTAAACATTTTATTTGGATAATTTCATGTCAGAGAGTTCAAAGAGTACCGACCTCCAAGAGTATATGAAGATTCTTTAGCACATCCGAAAGTAGAACTCTAGACCTCACAGCTGTTTAAAATGCTAGTCCAATTTCAAAAACATTTTAGATTAGGACGTATTTCTACACGTGGCATGTGGTACTGTGATGTTCTTTGTTGATCAAAGCAAATGCAGGTTTACTGTCCCCTAGAAGTCTTTTAGTGCCTTCCATGAAACTGTATAGCAGTTAGTTCTAAACTGTTAGTCAATGAAAGAAGCAGCAGCTCTTTTCCCCATAGCCCAGGACATGCCCAGACACTCAAAGCCATTTTGTTCCTCTTTTGGCCTATGATTTGCTCTGCATGTTCAAAAGGTTTAATTTTCAAAAATTAGCAAATCCCATTAAAATTAATAAAACTTGAAAACTGCTTTTGTGGCAAATTAACTTTTCATTATTCTACTGATTTCAAGGAAGTTCTAGTAGATGTGACCTTACTGAACATAGAACTGTGAAGCACTGTCCAATTTTTCCAACTGCATAAAGCTATTTAACCGTTTTTACTATTTCACAGTTTTATTATTACGCACTACCTCCATACTTTCTAGAACCTTTCCATAGCACTCTTATCTTAATTTCCTCAAAATGAGCTAGTATTAGCCCATTAGTTTAAATTAAACCAACTCCAATTTGAGAGCAAAGTAATTAAACTCAACAATGATCCCTTCAGTGTATTTTTGTTGGCTTTTCAAAGGTGAAAAGCCTTTCAGCTACCACAGAGAGCGATTTGGACCCTCCTTCATTTCCTAAAAATTGCAGTAGTTACCCTCTTCCCAAAGTAGCTTTCAAATTCCACAATCTCTCCACAGCACTGCTGATGTATCATCTCTTTATCTCCAGCTGATAAACTCCGATCCTCTCTCCCTGCCCCCACTACTCCTAAAAATCTTGACCATCTTCCTCTGAAGCATCTGAACACTATTTGAAGAAAAGCATCCCAAAACAAATTTCACAGTTTGAAAAAATGACCAGTGGAAGCAATGAATCTTCTACATGAATCAACAGGAATTAGTCAGTTAAAAAGCAAACAAGAAAGGAAAAAAAAAGTAATCAAAAAAAAAGGATGGACTTTTAAAAGAGAATGAAAGAAGGAAGAAAAATTAAAAACCTAAAAATTAATTTTATGAACAAAACCTGTTTAATATTGAGGCTATTATATATTATAGTTATTATATATTTAAATACTCAGCTACAGTTGAAAATTTATAGTGTATATTCTGAATATTTTGAATCCTTCTGATCTCCTGAAATGCCTACTCTGGGGAAATACTAACTTTTAGAACTATTTGAACAAGTTTTACTACCAAATTTTATATATATATATATCCCAGTGATAGTAAAGTACATGAGGAAAATATAGTAGGAAAGTATGAGAGAAAAAACATGAAATAAATTTGTTAGGTTAAGTTTATTTATAGAAAGAATATCACACAATAAAACAATAAACAAAGTATTTCCCTTAAAAGTTAAAATGGCCTAGTTGTGTAAATTTTTATATCCCAGAAAAATTCAATAGCCAGAAACAAACAAGAATTTGTGGTGTTGCTAATCTGATGATTGCAATCTACATTTAAATTTCATACCAGCTTTTTGTAGGCTAGGGTTTTTATTACAGAGTGATAATACTGTGTTTTAATTAAAACACATTAAAACTACAGAAATGACTAGTTTACTCATTAAGATAGGAAGAATGTGGGGAAGTTCCTATGCAGATTTTGTTACAGAACTCTGCACCATAGACTCTGGCCACATGTGTCCTGTCACTGCAGCCTTGTATAGGCTTAGGTACCCCTCTGGCAATCACTGGCAATAGAAATTTTGTGTGTTTTTTCAGACGACTGTTACATTGTTTTTGTAGAAGAAAATACACAACACAACATAGCTCTACTTTTTCGAGAATGACACTAATCCTAGTCATTACAATTTCTTAAGTTCTTCTTTAAATAATATATAATCCCTTTAAGTGGATTATTTAAAAGCTAGACAGAGACACAGAAGGTTGCTTGCTGTAGGTGCCCTTCTAATTAATTCAAAAAGCTTATTTCTTTGTAATTACAGATTTTGCCCTTTGATACAGGACTTGAGAAGCTATTGCTTACTGTCTTGGATAAATTATTATACCAAGAACACACTCGCAAGATGTTCTGTGACTTGCAAACATGCTACTCCTTTAGTCTGTAGGATCATGAGTGTTTTACTAAAAGCTCCTGAAAAGTGAAATATAGTCCTCTGAGAAGAATGACGCCTTTGTCTTCATTCTAAGCCACTTCCATATGAAAGTGAGGATGCATTCAACCGTGTATCCCAACTTGTCTCTGTTACTCCTGTTTGCAATGCAAGCATGTCTTTTGTGGCTTTAGAGGGGGGTCTACACCACTATTCGGCAGTGCTGAATGGAGCTAAGGGTTCCCAGTGTCCCCCCCTCAGCCCTGATTTCAGAGCATGCAAATCCCAGGAGCCCTAACTGCAAAGGTACTTTCTGGAGTGCTTTGCCACTCTGGTCCTTACTTAATTTCCCATTAGAGAATCTACCACAATGCTTATGCCTCCCTTCCTTCCCATGTCCATCCACTCACTTGGAAAAATATCCAGACTTTCAGAGACCAGGGTGGTCAGGTTACTCAAGGCACGTTCAGGCTGTATTTTGAAATCAGGGGTCTGAGGAGCAATGCAAATGTTGCTGCTCTGAGCTGAATACTCAAATGTTACTCTTAGTTCCCAAACAGATAAAACCTAGTACCATGTGCCTGGTGTTTGAAAAGTACTAATTTATACAAGAAAAAAAAAAATAATGAATGAAAGCATACCTTAAAATGAAAGAGCAGAAGAACAGGGAGATTTATGAACATGTCAAATTACAAAGATGCCACTATTTTTACTGATTAAATACAGGGATATTAGGAATAAAAGAGCAGCTGAACCTGAAGGTGCATAAATCTATGGGACCTGATGATCTTTAAGGTCCTTTCCAACCCAAACCATTCTGTGAATCTATGATTCTATGATATTTCTGTTGTCCAGGTGTTACTGTACAATATGAAATCTGCATGTGATTCCAAAGAAAACTACATGCTGACACTGGGATGCTGCATGGAAACATGGATCAATTACCCATGCGTGTCTCATTGAAGTATATGTGAATAGGTGCTCACTTATTAACAAGCCAACTGGACATGAGGAAACAGTTATCTGGGTAAAACCTTAATTTCATCAGAGGAAAGACCTCATCTGGCCTTTGGCAGACTTTCACAGTTTCCACTCTATCCTTCATTGTTTTTCCTCTGTTCACAAGGTCTTACTTGTGTTACAGGTGTCTAGTACTTGAAAGTGAACAACCACTGGCCATTGTGTCACAGTTCAAGTTGCAGCACTACTCAGAACAGGAGTCTAAATTTTTTTGGTTTAGTGAGATTAAGTCAGACTTATGCTTGTCAAAGTAAATGCTGGTCTGCATTGAACAGTAAGTTTTGCCCAGCAATCTTCTCAATTCCTCAAGACTGCTATGTTCAAACACACTTTGCACAGAAATCTCAAAAAAACCAAAACTCTCAATCCAAACACAACAAAACACTCATTACTTCCAACTCCCTAACATTTGGGGATTTTGTTGAGATATTTTTAGATCTATGGGTGAAAAAAAAGCAGAGTGGTGCAGAGTATCATCAGAGGCTAATTATCTTTTATGTGTGACAATTTTTTGGTCTGTTTGTAATTTCATTTTTTTGGAAAAGAAATTTGTTCAGTATCTCTTCCAAACATACTTGCTAGTTGACACAGTGCTTTGCAAAAAAATGATGAAAACACACTCCAAGCCATAGAGGACAGATGATTAAAAAGAAAAGAAGCTTTGATCTGTTACTTCAGTGTCATTCAAGAGTAAGACCACTGTAAATACTCTTAAGATTTTACAAAAGTGTTACCAAAAAATATGTTACAAATACCAGAGGCAGAGACATAATAAAACATCAAAGAGGAATGAGTAAAGGGGAAAAAGAAACAAGGTGAAGAGCAGTTTTGAGATGGACTAATGTTAGTAGAAAGCAGTTCTTAAAGTGATGGGGAAAAAAGATTCTGTTTAACAGCATAACACGTTCCAAAATACAAATCTTTTTGTGGGTACAGTTTAAACTTTGTACAATAGATTATTTATAGATGTTCATCTACACAAGTGCTTTGGTAGATATGTAATTTTAAAAACAGCTTGATTAATTTAAGTATGTCTTGAATTTATGAGTTGGTAAGATCTGGCCTATAAATTACATGTTCTAATTGCATATCTGTAGTTTAAATTAAACATCACCATTGCTGTTGTGGCAATGCACAGGATCTTAACAAGCTGTGGGTGAAATCCCACTATTAGTCGTGGAGCATATGCTTGCTTTATAGAGAATCCACATTGACTACCAAAACATTCCAGCAATTTCTGCAAAGCAGTACTGGGGTAGGCTTCCAACAGAAACTAGTGTCACAAGTCTTTTCTAGGGTAGGTCAGATAGCTGCATGAACTAATCAGCTGCCACTTTCTGAAACTCAGTAGAGTTTTAACAGCTAAGTTGGCAACTAATTCCAAATCTTTACCTGCTGCTTCTGAAATGATGGAGTGTGTTTCAGCCTCCTGCATTTTGTTAGTAGCTCTATCTTCATCACTGAACTGGCAAACAAATGCAAACAAATGCTTGCATTCAAAGTTTTATTTCCACCAGTAGACGTGGTAAGCAGAAAAAACACCAGAAAACATGGTATTGATTTTTTATTCCTATTAATCAAGTGAAATATCTTTCCCACTCCTTATGCCAAGAATCTAAGGAAGTGATCATGAATAATTTTTTTCTAGCAACACAAATTACGTGAAAATAGAAGTTACTGTCCATATGCCTTTTCAGTAGAATATGCCTACCTTACGGACAATCAGATATTAATTTTTTTCCTTTTCTCACACTAAGCAAATCTTACATAACAAAGGATTTCAAAAGGTACATTGAAAAAGAGTCTTGTTGAAGTAATTCCTTTTAAGAAGTAGTGATCATTGTCTGGAGACCATCTTCTATATAAATTCCTTTATGTATACAGATTTCCACAAGGAAATCTACAGGTACATACGGCTTATGCCACATGCACCTAAGGCACAGAAATTCGAGAGGACAATCACTCTCCTCCCCCCAGATTGCAATGGCAATGATGTCACACAAACTTTTAGTAAAGCTCCATCTTATACACACTCAGATAATGTTAGCTGGTGCAAGGAACATTGTTTTAACATTAGCAAATGTATTCAGGCAGAGTATGACATCACTTAAGGAGATTCAAGGAAAGAATGGGTTATACTGTAAAGAAAATGAGGAAAAATAGGGAAAATATATGTGGAAGTATTCACAAGGTGAAAAGAGTAAAATATCTTGGGCACTCCATTTCAGAGACAATTCAGAAAAACATTTTAATAGACTGATTTCATAAATTACATCAAGCACATATACAGTTAAAGTGCAGTAAAAAACCATACTCAGACAAACTCCTGGCATAAGATGTATTTTGGGTTGTCCATACCTCAAATAGTCACACAGATGTTAGTAATCGCACCATATTGGTTCTTAAGTTCATACACATTCTGCTGTTTTCCAGAGGTTTACCTGATGAACTCACTACGAAAATCATATATGATCTGATAACACTACTAACAACAATAAGTAGTTCTTACAAAGTGGTTTCAGTGCTTCCAAATTCCAAGCATTAACTAAAGACTGCTTAAAGAGGCTCCTGAGAAGCAGAAAGGCTTTCAAAATGTAAAACCTAATACAGAAGCTACAGCTTAATGCCCCAGGCTATCAGCTGGGAAAGCTCAGGTTAGAATTTAGGAAAGCCTAACTATAACTTTAGATAATCAGTAAAAGTCACAGCATCAAGAAATGAAACAGTATCACCTCATCCATGAAACCAGGGCAGGCAATGTTTCTATACTAGTTGAACACTTGTCGTCATATAAGGCAATACAGGGCAATGAAGAAAAGGCAAAGAGAAGTCCATAGCATGCTGGAGATTTGAGCTCTGTCTTACGATCCTTTTGTTTTATGCTCTGGAAAGTACCCACTTCTCTTAATTGCCTATATTTAGCTTGATTCTTCATAAAGTTGTTTATGACACACATTCACCTCAAGAGTGGGAATGAAAAAAGAAACACTGGATATTTTTACTACGTATTTGAAGAAGAAAAAATACTCAGTAATGCGAATGCATTTAGGATACAGGTGAAAGATAAATTATTGTCAAAGCATGCAATGATATGCCATCTAGAGCCATTTTGTCTGATAAATTAATAAACTAACCTGTTTCAGTCATTCATCAAGACAGATGACTTTTGCCTAGAACAACCTGTGTTCATGAAGAGGCAATGTCTGTGACTGTTTCTATGAAAACAGTAACTACAAATGGTTCTAAACAGTTTTTATAAAACAGGACTCAGTACAAACACTGGAGGAATTATTGCCTTCCTCTATCTTTCTTTTAAGAAACAAAGATAGGGAATCTTTTCCCATAATAGGCAGAGCACACTTACAGAGAGAGTGGCTACAGGAAACAACCAGTTTGGAGCATTCTGCTAACTGCAAAGTTACAAATCAAGAGCACTGCTTTCTTAAAAAAACAGCAAATAAACTATGGCTCACAGTACTGCAGTTACATTTTCCACAGAGGATTTCAAATATTCAAAAAGCTCTTAGCAGCTACTATTATTTCTAACAAACACCATAGAAACATGTAGCCTTTTTCACTTACTGATACTGGATTATGTTTAATTCCAACACAACAGCTAAGATAACTTGGAAAATTAGCAAAAATAGTTCACCAGCTAAAGAAATGATGAAAATAAAGTAAAACTAAGAGACTCGTTGATCACAGAATCAAAAAACCTCAAAGGAATTGCTAAGAAACAAGAAATGGTGCAGAGTGCAAGAAAGATACGGGAGAAGGGTAAGTTAATAACTGACAGGAAAAAAACACCTCTTAACTGTTTACCAACCTAACATTTACCTAGGACTGTTACGTATTTCATGAGAAACATTTAACCCATAAATTAATGTCTGCTTCAGTTCTATAGCAACATGACAGTAACTAAGGAAAAAAGAAATATCCAAAAGCTGTAGGTTTCCACTTCTAGGACAGTAATATGTAGATCAGAGTGAAGCAAGGGCATTGTTCCTGCCACCTTGTGCTTGAAAAATCACTATAAGTTAAAATCAGCTTTCCTAGAACACTGACGGAGAAGAAGGGATCAATCAATAAATTTCTTAAGGCTAGAAAAGATACATGAAAGTTTAAAGGCATGTTTTCTGAAAAAAAAATGAGAATTGAATGCTGAACTCCAAAAAAGTTTTGGAGCAGCTTCCATTTATCACTGTAGGACTACAGAAATCCCATTTCTCCCTCAGACACTTTTTGAAAAACTCCTATTAAGCAGGAATTATATCTGCAACTAGCATTCTAGATCAGTTCATGTGTCATGATGTGAAAGTTTATATATAAAGTTCTGATTTGGATGGCTACTTAGGAAAACTACCATATTGCAATTTTTAATATTGGTTTTATTTCAGTCTACCCATAGATCTTATTTACTACTGGTATTACGATTGCTTTCTTGTAACTAAAACAATCAAACAGCAAATTAAATTTTCTATTTCACCTGTTAAAGCACAGAATTTATGAATCTGCTGTCTCATTTCCTCCAAAGACAACAGGCATGAAACAGTAATTCATGTACTGCAGTAACTGCTTTATACTTTTCATATGGTGCCTGCAGGCACAGTGAATAGGAATAAAAATTGGAATACAACACCAACAGATCTTGTTCTATTCTCTGTATCTATGTTTTCAGCTCCCACACTCTGATTATTTGTTACAGCTCCTACAGCTCTGGGAAATAACAGACTCACAGATATTGTGAGGACTGCAGCTCTCCTCCTTTCAGGCTCTCATTCCCAGGGGGAAGGGAAGAATGATGGAACCGGCATGCTGTTCCCTCCCAATTTTGGAGGCTGAGATCAATGGCGCATGGAGAATTTCATACCAAGGAAGTCACAAGCAGGTGTTATTAGAAAGTCCGATGACAACAGTGGATGAAGATTAATTTTATTAACTAATACTCCGCGTTTTATTAGTGTATCACTGTCGTCTGTATAATTTTGTTTCTTACAGCAAAGAAGGGAGGCTTTTTCCTATAAAAGCAAAGACATACTCTATCGTGTATTGCATCTTTCCCCCTTGTTAACCATTGAGTGCAAAAGAACTTTCTCCTATATCCAAGTTCCTGTTTGCAAATGAGGGAAATGTCCTATCAGTTCTTGTACCAACTGAGAAGAGTATGGGCACTGGTAACTCAGAAAACAGCTAGGTTTCTGCATGTCCTCAGTACTAAACGTATCATTATCTTCTCAAAATGGAAGTTTCCAAGGAAACGAGAAGACAGTATGAGAAATGTAAATGTAAGAGAACAAAGCAAAATAAAAAGTCTGGAGTATATTTTTTTTTCAACTTTACACATACATGTACACTGTTATTAAGTTGCAATTATGGTCTATGGGCTTATAATTTCATTAATTTATTAACAGCAATAATTACTTGGATTGCTGAGATCAAGCTTCTATCATGCTAATAAGTGCATATTCACAAAGGAACTTCTGTTCTAAAAACCTATTATCTAATTAGACAATATAGATAAGAAACTTCAACCTCATGTTGACTGAACTGAAAAAAAAAGAAAAAGAAGAAATAAAGAAAATTAAATAAATTGTTAAAGTAATTAAGGAAATCCACATCAGTCAGGAACTGAATGCAGATCTCCTTAGTACGTAGTTAGCTGACATAAGGACTGTGAGATAACTGCATCCACTGCAAGCTCCCTGGGTGAAAATGGCTTCCCCAGAAATTTACATTTTACCTATATTTTTTATTGTGATAACATGGTGGATTTTCAGCAGAGGTGTCTGGTTTTGCACTTTAAGGAAGTCACCAAGCTATCTTGACTAATTTTGTTTATCTGATGATCTTCTGTTAAGGCTTTGAAACAGATCCCTAGGCCTGAGCATAAATTAAAAATATTGGGCTGCAAGTTCAAAACAAACAAAAAACCCAAACCAATAAGGAAGGAAAAGTGCATTTCGAGATAGTCTTTACTTACTATTAGACAAGGACTGTTCATCCAGCTTTGAGCAGAAAACTGGACTAGATGACCTTCTGTAGTCCCTCCCAACCTGAATTATCCTATAGCCTTATGAGACTTCTGTTTTCAGGTATGTTTTCAGAAACCACTTATGATTTAATTTACATGGAACATGTTATTACTGGCTTCCCTCAGACTAAGTGGAAAGGCAATAAATAGCCTTGTGACCTGTAAAATCACTCCCAATCCCTATTGTTGGCAATGATTTTAATCTGTTCTCTGGGATGCACTTACAATTAGCTTGGATGAAAACCCATGATTAAGAAACATAGAAATAGACCTCAAGGAATAAAGACCCAAAGTCTAAATCCCAGAACAGAAGAATGACAACTCTTAGTTTGTACTGAGTACTTTTCATGTGTTGCTCTCGAAACATGTGACTATGACAATTCTTTGACCACTGTGCCTGCAGCCAAAAACCCCCCCAAAAAACACATTTATTAATATGAAGGCTTTCCTACAATCCAGTTTTCACTGCATAAAAAATCCCAACCAACTATTTAAATATTAATTAAACCGACTAATTAAATATTATTAAACTCTTACTAGCAGCAGAACATATATTAGTGCAATTGAATATAGCTTGACTACTTAGTCAGGAAATGTGTAAGTAAAAGCAGCAAGAGCTTGGCTAGTAATTACTTGCCATTTATAGATCAATAAATGGCTTTGATCCAGACTTGTTTAAATGTGTTAATTGAGCAATTTCTCCCAGAGAAGGAATTGTGTTGTAAAGCGATGTGATCCCCAAGAGGCAAAAAGGTGAAGAAGTTGAGTTGCTGCACTTGTCTTCTCAGTTTTCTCTGTTCTCTTTGAAGCAATTTTCAACAAATGGATTAGTCTATTTTAAGTGGTTACTTAAACGTCTGAAAGGTGTAAAGGAAAGTTCTGACCTAGGAAAAGCACCTGTGGTCTAGGCCACAAACACTATCCTGATCTCTTGAAGTCTACAGAGGTTTTACCACTGGCTTCAATACAACCAGTAATCCACTTTCCCGAGGAATATAAAATCTTTTTTTTTTTTTTTAAATTTGTGTGGGCACCATACTGCAATGATTTATATAGAACGTTCTGTGGTAGAAGCAACGTGAGTATGAGGTATGAAAAATTAGTTCCTTAGCTCAGAAGCCACCGACTGAAGCCAAGAAAACACAGCTCAGAGAGAAAATGTATTGGCCTCTTTACCATTAAAACACAAATTACTGCTGTGCTATGTGTACAAAGGTGTCACGCAAACACTGCAGTGTGATTGTCTTGGTTGAAATTACCTGCCTTTGTTGCTTCTTTCTCTCACAGGAAAAAAACTCACCTCATGGAATGTATCTGGAAACTCACTTTCAAGACCAGAAAATTGGTTTATAAAGAGTTTCTAAGAGAATTTATCTTTCCATATAAAAGGTGTAAACGTTAAGAAAGAGGTATCTGCAAAATACACACAAACACTTCTAAAAAGCTTAAAAATGCAAATATTTGTAATTGAGTATTCCTTAAATAAATTTTTAGTAAGTTATTATTTTTTGTACAGCTTAATTGTTCTTTTAAATCTAGAAGCTACAGCAAATATCTGCAACTACAGTATATATTTCCTTTATTATAATATAAACATATACTAACAAGTATAATTTGGCCCTGAAATAGTAGTCTTACACATTTAAAGGAGAATCTAACACTGTACTCAGTGTAAACGATGAGCTTTCTATGCACCTTCTCTCCAGCTCACATCCCCAAGTAAATTCACCTTCTAAATACCTGCCAAAAGTTACATGAATGTACTACTTTTCTGAAGAATATGCAAGCAGGGAACTTGTATCCATCAGAAGAATCTAACCACAATACTTCTAGTTATGAACAGAATTCAGGATCCTATACATTAAGGCCCAAGAAAGAAGGAATTATTTTCCACTTTGCAGACTCTCTGTGCAAATAATTAAGCAAAATAATAGCAACAGAGACAAACCATGCATTAGAAATAGTTCAAAAACAGCAGGAAGGAGGGAGAGGAGTAACAAGTATTACAGTATCTATTAACTAACAGAATGCTTATGGAAATAGGGCTGAGATACACATGGATGGCAAATGAAACCTTCTGTATACCACCAAAAGAAACTATAACAAAATAAATTCATGAGGGGAAGCAGCTTAAAGTATAACACTGTAACCATCCAGGCATTAGTTTAATCTGAAATGCATTTTACTTGCTACTACCACAACGAACTCATTCCTCAAACATCAAAATGTTGGATGTTCCCACTTACAACCCAGTCTTTATTAAGTACCATTAAAGACTTAACATCAAGTGCTATCACACAGAGCATAGATAAAGTACAAAGTGCGTGTTAAAAAAATTTCTAAGATTGACTTCCTCCTCTATGTGCTGTTTTACTGATTCTGGAACAACAAATACTTTGGTCTTTATCAGCTAAAGGTAAGACTTGTTGAGGAGGCACATACAGCAGTACTAGGACTGTTGTCTTTGAGTAAAGCTACTCAACAGAAAAAGAAACTTACAATGAATCTACTTGTAGGTAGTAGCATATCACACTTCTCATATAACCACATTACTGACCTTGCCAATCTCTACAATGTGTAAGACATCTGATTACCCACAAATATTCCTGTGTTTAAGAAACTGTTTCAGAGATATTAGCGGGAAAACTCCAACCTTCATTCAGCCACTGCCCTTGCTGACTGTATCGTATGAAAGCTGACAACCAGAAAAACAGGTTAAAGTTCAAAGCAATTTTTCAATGCCTCTGTTGATTAAATATTCAAAGTTATCCTGTTTACCAAAAGCCTGCTTTAAGGAGCAACAGATCTGAGAGAACACACAGATTTGTAGGGTAACAAAATTCATTTTAGCAGTAAGCAAACAGGTAAAAATTTCCTAAGAAAATAATTTCTGTATTTTCAATTATTTACTTCTTTGTGAACTGAAATGAAGGAGAGCAAAGAAGTATGTTTACTGAGCAGACTGATCTAACAGCAGTACCCGTTGAATTGTTCAGATAAATTTTTTTAACACTGTATTTAACTTATAGCTCATTCTCAGCCTACCTGGTGTATTCAGAAGCCGGGACATCTTGCAAGAATAGGAGATAAACTGCTCGCAGTATTCAGCACTCCTGGTAATGGCAGAAATTTGGTCCATCGTCGCACTGTAGTTAAGCTGCAGTACAGATAACTTTTCCAGGCTGTTGCCTCCCACGGAAGCCTGCATTTGCAGATCATGGTACACAGTTGTCCATACTTTATCCTCTGAAAGAGAAGGGAAAAAGACAAAGAAAGGAATCAGTAAAGACAGTGGAACTGAATTAAAATAAATCTAGGCCTTTGACAAAAGAGAAAATGTTCTGAAAGGTATTTTTTGAGGGGATAGTGGGGAAGAAGGGCATTGCACATAAAAAGTCATCATGTGAGACCATAGTTCCAATAACTATGAACTGATGAGAGGAAGAAAAACTGATTGCTGTAGTAGTTTTGATAACAAATGTTCTGTGTGAGACTTCCTTGAACGACTGATGCTCATAGAGACTTCTGGAACTAGTAAGGATTAGCTTTGATCAGAAATTGATTAGAAGGACACAAGGCTGATGCACTAAAGATTCAAGGTTTCTATGTGAGGAAAATTCACTGTGCATGGTAAGTCGCCATGAGCTGGGAGCAACATTGCTTTGCAGTACTGTAACAACAGAGATGTACCAGATTAATTTTGGTGGTAAGAAATACAGAGCATTGGCTGAATCTCAACACTTCCCACAACCTGGTGCACATGCAAAAAGTGTGTAATACCCAGCCTACAACAGACCGTACATATTATACTGCTTTAAACTACTGAATTGCAAGTCTCTTGAAGTGTTACTGTGTGCCATTTATCAGTAGTTACCAGAGGAGATTTAAGATGAGATATCATAACAATGAAACAACACACTCCTCTTGTTGGAAGACTTGTGGAAGTTGGAAGGTAGTTTAGAAAGGAAATAAAGAGAAGGTACAAAGTTTTCCTGTTATAGACCAAAACTAGGAAATTCTTGGAGGGACATTCCACAGAAACAAAATGAAATTATCTAAGAAAGACATAGGTTTTCAGAATTAAAACAATAAAGATTCACTCAATATTAGAATGACAGAACCATAGAATGGTTTGGGTTGGAAAGGACCTTGAAGATCAACTAGTTCCAACTCCTCTGTATGGACAGGGACACCTCCCACTAGATCAGGCTGCTCAAAGCCCCATCCAATCTCTCCTTGAACAATTAGTGATACTGCCTTTCTGAAAGAATAATATCCTATCACTTAGCTGTGAAGAACTTTTAAATTCAAGCTGACTAGCTACCAGTGTAATAAACAACTATCTCAGCTGATACTTACTACTCATAGTGTTCATCTCAACCTGAAAAGGACTGAAGAAGGTCAACCCTCCATGTTACTACGAAAGACTGACAGTAAATAAAACCCAGAAACCTCTTTTCTCTATAGATGATCCTTTAGCATATTACCAAAATGTTTCCTAGAAGTGCCTCAGGTTTTATTGCTAATATTGATCATGTATAGTTCTTTCACATTTTAAGTTGTTTTTCTCTTTTTCTTTTAAATTTTCTTTCTGCTGTTTTATATACTTCTAGTACTGAGGACCAAATCAAAGAAATGTCTCTTGGATTTGGAATAGGAAATGTGGAACTTCAAAAAATTACGTAGGAATTTATTCTGGTGCCTTGAACTGGTTTGCACAACAGCCCTGTTTCCTGCATGAGCCAGCCAAGCCTTTACCCCAGACAGTACAGCTGTGCCTGTAGAGCAACAACACTGACTACAGTCATCCTTTCAGAGATGCAGAGATGAAAACTTGCCATGCTGCTAACTTTGCTATATTTATCACTAAGACAGATTCTCCAGGGAGATCATTTGGCAGTCTGAGAGAATTCTAATTCACCTGATAGATGTGCCTTACAGTAATAAAAACTATATATTGTAGTAAACAGCAGTATGTTTTCAATTCATCTATGCAAAATCTCATCCCTCTTAATGCAAATCTGAATCACTGCAAAACTTCTGGCTCAATACTGTGCTTCAATATTTTGACTACATGAAAATACTTCGATAAACTGAGGCATATTCAAAAGTGTTTCAGTACTTCGTCAAGTTCAAAGAAATGTTCTTACATGCACTGATGAGTTTTGGGTGTGATGGAGAGTAAAGTTATCTTTTCCTGTTATGATTAGTCTTATCTCCTGGACTCTTTACTCTGCCTTATTTTGCCTTATTTTCCAGTCTTTACTTCCATGCATAGCATGAGACTATTTTGGATTACATGGAGTCATGCAGACCTGTGTGTTTGTAACTGATACAGTGCAAGTCTTTCTAATCAAACGTTCAGAGATAAGGTAAGAAAAGCAGACGGATCCTCCACAGGGAGTATGCACCACTAGCCAAACGAGATTAATTTCAGCTGGTGGTGCAAGATGGTTATTATTTTAATATTAATATCCTCAATCCATAGCTCTATATAAAACACAATGCTATTCTTGCACCAAGAAAAAAAAAAAATTAAAAAAAGGCAGGGGAAAGGAAGAAGAGGAATTCTTATTTCTATATTGCTTTGATCCCACTTCCAAGTACCAAGGAAAAAAATGTAATTGTCAACTGTCAGGTTATATAAAGAATACAACACTTTTTTTTTTGAGAGCCTGGGATGGAAATTTACTGCAGATCCATTTTCAAGAAAGGACTGAGATGGTTTATACATTCACTGACAACAATGTCTCATTTTTGGCAGAAAACACTGCACATGTAAGAGCTCTAACATGTTAGAAAGGCATGTACTAGGCCTATTAGAGGTTCACATTGGATTTCTGACCCAGCAAAGATTCCTAGACTAGCCACTAGGGAGCCCTAGGAATGGCATTATCAATTGGAGCTCCACTAGGAATTATGTCTGTGAAGGGAGCTCCCTTCAGATGCTGGATTCTAGCCAATGCAGCCCTCACACCTGCCCTCCTAGGGAGGGAGTTTCAGGCTTTACAGACACACTGTATGAAAGAAGACTGAAACATACTCGTGAATGGATCTAGATTGCTTCTATATGCGTCAAACTTATCCTCTGAATCACTTCAGGATCTTTGTGTTAAGTACAAGTACTACTAATAGATAAAAGTTTGTTGCACCTTGTAACGTATATATTTATGAATATTCATATATGTGGATAAATTCAATAACCATTTCTAGAAAGCATCTCAGTCTCTTCCTGCTGTCTGGAAGATGACGGGAGATTGATTATGGTATACCTGGCCAGCTAACAGAAATGAATCTAGCTCCCACTTCACCTTCAACTACCTTGTTGATAGACTGGCTCCAAGACTGAAAAGCACTTGATCATAGTATGGAAAAACTTACCAGCTTGCCAGTTGCCAGGGCACTCTCACTGGCCAGCCTCAAATCAGTTATATCAGAGTCACAATGCACATAGGATGGAAGCAAGGGACACACAAGAGCTGACAATGCCTTGACATTCAGCAAGCCGGCTATTCAGCAAACTGACATTGAGTGGCTGGCTAATGTGATGCTCATCTGCAAGAAGGGCTGGAAGGAGGATCCAGCAAACTACAGGCCTGTCAGCCTGACCTCAGTACCGGAAAAGATCATGGAGAGGCTCATCTTGAGTGAGCCCTCCTGGCAAGTGCAAGGCAGGGGATCAGGGCCAGCCAGCATGGGTTTATGAAAGGAAGGTCTTGCTTGACCAACCTGATCTCTTTCCATGACCACGTGACCCACCTATTGGATAAGGGGAAGGCTGTAGACGTTGTCTACCTAGAATCTGGTAAGGCCTTTGACATGGTCTCCCAAGCATTCTCCTGGGAAGCTGGAGAATCATGGCATAGACAAGTGTACTCTTCGCTAGGTAAAAAACTGGCTGGATGACCAGGCCCAGAGAATTGTGTAAAACAGGGTCAAATCTAGTTGGTGGCAGGTCACCAGTAGTGTCCCTCAGGGCTCAGTTTTGGGGCTGGTCTTGTTCAACATCTTTGTCAATGAGCTGGATGAGGGGATTGAGTGCACGCTCAGTATGTTCTGCACCTGGGACGGAGCAACCCTGGTGGTCCAAGTACAGACTAGGGAATGAGCGGCTGGAGAGCAGTGCGGCAGAGAGGGACCTGAGGGTCCTGGTTGATGGCAAACTGAATATGAGCCAGCAGGCTGCCCTGGCAGTCAGTGGGGCCAACCATGTCCTGGGGTGCATCAAGCACAGCGTTGCCAGCTGGTTGAGGTAGGTGATTGTCCCACTCTACTCTGCAGTGAGTACTGTGTGTGCAGTTTTGGCACCACAATGTTAAAAGGACATCAAGCTACTGGAGAGGGTCCAAAGGAGAGCCACAAGGATAGTGAAGGGTCTGGAAGGGATGACTTATGACATGCAGGTGAGGTCACTTAAATGATTCAGCTTGGAGAAGAGGAGGCTGAGGGGTGACCTCACTGCAGTCTATGGCTTCCTCACGAGGGGAAGAGATGGGGCAGGTACTGATCTCTTCACTCCTGTGACCAATGACAGGACTCAGGGAAATGGCAGGAAGCTGAATCAGGGGAGGTTTAGGTTGGATATCAGGAAAAGGTTTTTCACCCAGAGCACAGTCGAGCACTGGAAGAAACTCCCCAGGGAAGTGGTCACAGCACCAAGCCTGCCCGAGTTCAACAAGCGTTCGGGTGATGCTCTCAGGCACACGGTGTGTGATTATAAGGGTGTTAGACTCGATCCTGATGGATCCCTTCCAACTCAGCATATTCTAGGATATTCTTCCACCAAACTGGGTGGAAGTATTGATCTGCTTGAGAGTGGGAAGGGTCTACAGAGGGATCTAGATAGGCTGGATCGATGGGCTGAGGCCAACCATATGAGACCTAAAAAAGGCCAAGTGTCGGGGCCTGCATTTTGGTCACAATAACCCCATGCAGTGCTACAGGCTTGGGGAAGAGTGGCTGGAAAGCTGCCCAGCAGAAAAGGACCTTGGGGTGCTGGTTGACAGCCAGATGAACATGAGCCAGAAGTGTGCCCATGTGGCCAAGAAGGCCAACTGCATCCTGACCTGCATCAGGAATAGCATGGCCAGCAGGAGTACGGAGGTGATCGTGCCCCTGTACTCTGCGCTGGTGAGGCCACACGTTGAGTACTGTGTTCAGTTCTGGGCCCCTCACTACAAGAAGGACATTGAGGTGCTGGAGCATGTCCAGAAAAGAGTAATCAAGCTGGTGAAGGGTCTAGAGAACAAGTCATACAAGGAATGGCTGAGGGAACTGGGGATGTTTAGTTTGAAGAGGGGGCTGAGGTGAGACCTCGTTGCCCTCTACAACTACCTGAAAGGAGGTTGTAGGGAGGTGAGGAGGTGGGTGTTGGCCTCTTCTCCCAAGTGAATAACGACAGGACCAGAGGAAATGGCCTAAAGTTGTGGCAGGGAGGTTTTTATTGGATATTAGGAGGAATTTCTATACTGAAAGAGTAGTCAGGCACTCGAACAGCCTGCCCAAGGAGGTGGTTGAGTCACCATTCTTGGGGGTATTCAAGAAATGTGTAGATATGGCACTTCAGGGCATGCTCTAGTGGCCGACGTTGTGGGGTTTTTTGTGAGTGTTTTTTGGTGGAGTGTGTGTGGTTGTTTGTTTTTGTTTGGGTTTTTTTTGTGTTGATGGTTGGACTCGGTGATCTCAGAGGTACGTTCCAACTATGACAATTCCATGATTCTGTAAAAATCTGTGCCTGCACATCAGGCACAGAGTGTGGAGGAAAAGTTTTGGCTCATGTACAGGAAGGAAATTCCTTGTCTGGGTGTGGTTTTTACACTCTTCACACAGTTTTCTGATTTAAATAAATAGCCCTGCCATGAGGCATTAACTGAGATAGTCTGGAATCTGGGTCTTTCTTTCGCTGGAAAAACATATTAACAATGTAACACGGGCACAGACAAAACCCCATCTCGCCTCCTCACTAAGGGCAGACTTCTGCATCTCTAATAGTTGTACTACTGGGACTGGCCTTAAGATGACTTGAAAGGCTTAAAGGAGAAAGTTGCCAGAAAGGAATGTCAACCTTATATGTTGTGTGCTCATACAAACTGCTTTTTCGCTTTTAGTCTTAACCATTTGTTGATGTGATAATACTTCCCAAGGAAATCGACTAGACATTTACAGCTTGAAAAGATTGCCAACTTCTTCATCTATGGTTCCAGTTTCTCAGAAACTGCTTGTTAGTTGAGACCATTCTTCAGAAAGACTGGATCAGTAACCTGCTTGCAGCCAACTTCTGTTACAGAAAAGGTAACACAGATAATTCATGCTACCTCAAGTATCTCTATCATCACCATTTATGGAATTATTCCCATATAGGTGAGAACAAAATGTGGTAGTCATAGTTAATATACAAAAACCTGCACGAAAAGCTACTGCTCATTTTTTTCTAATAGTACACAGAAATATCATTTAAGGTACATGAAAGTGAAAAACCTGTCCTTGTTAACTGTAATTTGATATACATTCCTGGCAATTACAGTCACCACAATATTGGTGTGAGTATTCCCCCAATACACTAGTAATTATAAGAACGCATAACATATGGCTATTTCTAACCACAAGTGTTTAGAGATGATTTGTTGGTCAGAGCTCTGTGTATGACTTCTGTAGAGCCAAATACACCTATAAAGAGCAGGCACCACTTAACATTTATAATGCTAAGTACCATGATCTATAAAATATTCTATGTGTTTATGACATTTGTTTTTGAAATGAAAAACTGTATTTAAATGAATTAATGTTGAGAATAGTTATTAATAATTTAAGGATAATTACAGTATTCTCATAGTATTTATTTATTGCAGACATTAACAGGAAGTTAAAAGCTAATGTTTAATGGAAATCTAAGTGTGTTTTAAATTACCAAAAATGCAGTAATATTACAGAAAAGAGTATAAGAGAAATGTAAAGTATAGCAGAGAAAAAAGGGTTTTTTTTGGTGATATTGCATGGGTCAGTCACCATTTCCTGAGGGCTCTGATAATATATTTCTGCACCCTAGCTCCCTGTGTAGTGCTTCCTTTGAGGATGGTCAAAATACCCTAGTCCAGTACGAGTAGTCCAGTCAGACAATATAAGTACAGGGGTTCACCTGGAATTTGAAACTTGTATAGAGCCATGGAACTTTGGGAAAAGATATGGCAGTCCAGCAAAAATTACACAGTAGAAATCTTCATATTTATACACGATTTGTACTTATGGTCAGTCTTCCACCATGAGCTCTTAATACCCAAGAGACTTCTCGGTTGTGATGTAGCTTAAGGTGTCATGGTGGATAGCTATAGTTTATTTTGGTATCACACTAACATTGAGAAGACAAGAATTACCTGATCTGCTGACCTGACCGCAGAATAGATTATGCAATCCTAATTAGGTAAAGCGTCATTGCTACTTGGATTAACTGCTTTCCATTTTTGCCCAAAGTCAATCCTATGGACAGATTTTAATTAATTTTAGATATATTTAAAGTTGGAACAGTCTGCCTTGTTCCATTACTAATTTATTCTAAGAAACACCAGTTTTTAAAAAGGTCACTTAAAAAACCCCCAAACACTTCTTAGCCCCACTGTAGGAAAATTATTCACTTCTGAACTCTCAGGAAAGGAATTCTGTCATTGATATAAGTGCTATAAATTTTGGATGGCTCCATTATACTTCCCTTACGAACAATGTTGTTGCATTGAGTAGAGAACAGAATTCAATGTAGATTTACAATAAACTGTTTTTGTAGCAGGGTGAACCAGGAAAGTAAAGCATGCACTGCAACCATAGCAGTGTCACTCTGTCCTCTCTCTAACTGTCCTCATTTTCAGACAAAGTGATTTTTGCCTTCCAGCAGAAGAGCCTGGATACCTCCCATACACATGGAAGCACAAGAGCTCCAAACAGCATTCGCTAGGCTGATTCTGGCTTTCCCACTGGAGGACCAAGTACCAAAACCAGCTAATTGCCACCACACCAGATAGATAAGGGTCTCTCACTTCTTCATTCAAATGCACTTTTTAGTGCTTTTTCAGTGCTACATAGATTGTTCCAGTTGTATAGGAAAATAGATACGAAAAAGTGGTTATTTCATTATTTTGCTTTTAGCAATGAAGGGGGAGCTTATTTTTCTTTGAACAGAAAAAACAGTAACCATAGAGACTGCATACAATTCACAATGGTTTGCACTAAGAAAAATCCAATCAGATCCAAACCACTAAGAGATTTGATAAAATAATGGTGAAAATAGGCTTCCTTTAATTTAATCTATATATTATTTTATGGTGAAGCACTTACTCTCCTACAGATAGATATTACAGTAAGATTAAGTTCATTAATTTAAATGCATTATTTTTTAAAAAGGGTAATTATCTGTTCTCTTAAAAGGAAATTAAAGTGATATAATTTACTTTGCTTTAAACACCTTTCAATTGAAATGACTTATTTACAGTCCTGTCCACTCACTAGTTGTTTTTCACTAATAAAAAGTGAAACAGTTGAATAATAATGAACTAATAACAGTAACGATTCACTAATAAAAAGTAAAACTGATTTTAAAATTTCCTTGATCAACAACTATTCAAATTATTGATTCAAATATTAATATGAGTTGTTTTCCCCGTTTCATAGTAAACATATTTGTGATAGTGGTGATAGTATTTGACACTATTACACATGATTTTCTATTTTCCAAATACTCAGTTTCTCTTGTTATTGAACTTTTCTCATTCATTTGCTTGGTGCTTACTCAAGTAAGCGAACTTGCTACTGACAAGCAAATCAAGTAATCTTTGGAAATGATAATTAATTGGAAAAAAGTTTGGAAAACGAACTTCAGAAAACATAATGCATGTATTCCATGGGTATGAACATGTTTTTTCCCTTTTAATTTAAAGTTACAGTCATCACTATTCGTTTTACTTTTTTTTGCATTAATGGACTTACATGCTTAAGATATTATTTTTTATTTTCAAGAAATCAGAAGACAGTTTTATTTCTCAGAAATTATCATTCTCTCTCTCTCTCTCTCTCTCTGATGAAATAGATCCATGGTGTTTTTGATGGACACACTTTCATGACCTAAAATTTGGCTGACAGACTTGATAAACATCATCTGATATGACTGACTTAAGTACTGAACCACAACTTGGTTTCTGGTTGCAACTTCAGAGAAGGTGGTTTTGAGAAAACCTGAGCATGTAAAATAATCCACATTCCTTTGATTACTGCCATTATTTCCAAGTACAAAAGGAAAGACTGCAAGTCTACGCCACTATTCGTGGTGTGCTCAGTCCATCAGCCAGAGGCAAAATGGATATGCTAGAAACTTTAACCCTCAAGCTGATGACATTTCTACCAATTACTTACACGATAGTGGTTAATTAATTTTTACTCAAAAATGTTGCTGGTTGACAACAGTTTTATCCAAAGTCTTTTCCTGTTTGGCACATGTACTTGGCATGAACTTGTATGAAGAAGAGCAAGGATAAGTGGTCTGTGCTGATGACCAGTACTACTACACTGCTGATACCTCTCATCTGTGTATTTAAACCAGCAGCATATTTAGCATTCAGGAAACATGGAAGGAACGGGACAGTTAGTTAAAAGCTCAGTAAATGTCAATGTAAGGCAACACCTATGACAAAGACAGGTGAAGTAATTTCAAGATGTAATAAAAACAACATCCATCTCCATCTGCGGCTGTGTGGTCTGCATTTATTATTAAGAATTGATGCCTGTGGGTCCTACAGGATTTCTAACTACTATTGGAAAACTGTATTGCATCAACATTTAGGAATGTGTTCCTTTCCCACCTGTGAGTCTGGAGATAGCTCTTTACTAGACATCATGATTTTTACCATCAGTGGTGCATTTATCAGTTCAAATTAGATTACTGCAATGTGTTCTATAATATGCTACACTATGAATCACTCAAGTAACTATACAGGACAGCCCATTTAAAAGCAGACTGCCTTCTAGGCAGGATAAAAATTACAATGTAGTTGGTATTTCAATTTCTGTAGAATTGTGTGGGATGATACCACAAAAGGAATAGCAATGCAATTAAACAAAACATTTTTTGCAGCAATGCTGTAGATACAAGATCTGATGTGTACAATTGATGGGGAAAGTATTAGAGAAGACAGTACCCTCTTTTCCCTCCTTCCTGATGTGTTGTTTTTTTTTTTATTCTTTCTCTACATGAGTGTATACATGTAAGTTTAAAACTATATATAGCAATTTGAAACTGATTCTGCAACAGACATCAAAGGAACAACAGCTGGTTTATAAAAACGATAAATGTAGGTTTGATTGAAGTTAATGAGTGTTTTGACAATCTTGCCTGAGATTTGCAACTGTCAATTTTAAAGTAATGTTGCTCTGGTGATATGAATTCTATTGCTCTCATCTTACTAACGTAGAGCATGGGGTTTAGATCAGAAAAATCCAATGTCCAAAAGGGAAAGAAAAAAAAAAAAAGAAAAAAAAAGAGCACATGAAGAGTGCTCTTATGGACTGAATTCTACTGAAATTAAAGTGAGTTTCTTAATCTATTTGGGTGGGGGACAGGATCAATCCCAAAACAGAAATCACCCATTCCTGTCGTTATTTTCTCCTTTTACTATTGTTTCTTTAATTATTTCTTCATCAAGATAATAACAAATCTTCAAATTTAATTGCCAACTACTGATTGAATAGTTTCCTTTTTACTAACAGACATTGTCTTTTGGAAAGATGAAACTATATACTTCCCTTTGTATTTATGTAACAACTCAGAGAGAAGAAAACTTTACTTCTTTTGTGAATTTACTGTGATATTGAATGACATAAGTTTATAACATTTTAAATCAATATATAATGGATAAAGCAGATGATTTACAAGATACAGTGGAAAGAAGGGATCAAAATAAAGTTTTCAGGGAACTAACTTATCACAGAAGTTATAATGAAATGGCTGTTCCAACACAACTTGTTAGAAACCTCAAAGGACATTAATGAAGTGGTAAGCAGAAGATGAATTCTCTGGATTACCAGAGATGATTTTAAATCATTCAACAGTTGCATGTAAAAAGCTAATGCTAAGAGTATCTTGAGAAACAGAATACAGATCGCTCAAAGAAAAAAGACTGCAGCAACACAAAACATTGTTGTGCTGAAAAACAGTGCCTGGGCGAAAGGCTTAAATCAGATCCGAGCCTTAATGTAGGAAATTACCTCAAATGGGTGTTAAAAGAACAAGAGTTTAAAAATGAACATACATTGAAAGGAACAATGAATAATGAGACCCAGTACAGCTTTATGAAGGAGGACTTGGATTACTGAAGTGCCTGATCTAACAGATGGCAATGGTACTTCAGTTTAGATTAAGGAACATTAAAGTCAAGAACAAAGGACATAAAAGAATTAACAGTATGGTTGTTTTCAGCACAGTGAACAGAATATGGGCAAGGGCTTGAATTTTTTTTTACAATTCAATAACCGAAGAATCGACAACTCATTCTACCTTCTGGGAAGTGGGAATATAACCTGGAACTATACAACTGGAAAGACCAAATGCATGCATCTTCCTTGAAGTGTCTTTCACTTCATTTTAGCATATCATGGGGCCATACGCACTTAAAAGAAACCCTTCTTTTACAAAAGAACATAGCACAAAATTATTTAGCTAGTATCCTAAACAGGGCTCCCTGGAATCACTGAAAAAATGCAACAGTTTTAAGAAGAAATTATTTCAACAGATATCTTAAAGAAAAAGGACCTTCAAAGCTTTCACTTTGTTAGCTTGAACCTTAGGGAACCATTTCCTGAACTATCTTCACTGAAAAGTCAGGTCAGTTTTCATCTCTACTTTGCTGAAGACGCAGAAAAAAGACTAATGTAGGTCTCAAAATTTACCACTAAACAAACTTCACCCATCTTTCTCCCAGTGCTTTTTTGAGGGCTTGAATTGTCAACATACCCTTCACTGATCCTACTTAATTCTCCTCCGCTCTCTCTCATCCTGCTAACACCTATCCTTGGACAGACAGGAAAAGACAGACTATGTGCTGACATAGTCTTTCTGATTACTGCATCAGTAAACTGAATGTTCAGCAAGATTGATGCAAAGAAGTAAAAAAAACAACCATGTTTTCATTAAGTACTCTGTTCCATTTTCAAGAATGTAGCTTCTTTTTGATAATGGCTTTTTTGGCTCTTTGCAACAGAAGACTGGGAAGGAGAAATCTGGTTAACTGCATTCCTAACCAATATATTTTTTCATTTTGCTTTCAAAACGTGTCTCCAAATGGGAGAAGTTACAGTTCAAACTTTTAATGCACACTCTAGATATTCTGTAATAATTTCATCATTATTCTTAATCATATAAGCTGCATTTAAACTTAGGGATCCCATTTGAAGAAGCCATGTACACTTAAGCATGTTTTCTTGAGGCATCACATAACTAAGTAACAAACACTAGTGTCATACATAGTTTAGTATAACAGCATGCTTCTTGCTTTTTTGACCTTTCAGCACTTGTTAGCTAGAAAATTCAAAAAAACACTGTCAGTTGTTGTAGGATAGACAGTAGAATGAAGTTTATTATGCTTTGAGTGGTGTAAAAATTTTGATCTCTTGAATGTCTTTATTTCTAATCTCTCAAATGAACCATGACTTAAAACTCCACAATATATCACAGTGCTTTAGTGATTTCATTTATCGTAAAACCAGACATGTATTACTTTAAAACACATTCTCTACAAAGCTTTTTAGCACACCAGTGGTTTGAAATGTGTCACAGAGCACCATTAGGAGAAAAGAAGAAGCCAACTAGACTTCGTTTTAAAGTCAGCAACTTGAATAAAGTCTGATTAAAAGTTTTTCCTTTCCTGAATGTTGTGATCTAGTTCTAGCCCAATCTACACCTAAGATGGAAGACAGAAATAATAATTTGCTATGCTAAATACAGAAAAAGGCATAGCTTGGTCCTGAGAAAAGAAAAATATACTTCTGAGTAGTAGAGATCAACACTAATTCCTTCAATGACAAAATTAAAAGTACTATACGGATGAGAAATAAAGGTCATGCTCAACCAACAAGAAACTTTCAAACTTCAGAAATTCTTGAATGTAAAACCTTTCACTTCCTTATAACCAAAGGATATGACTTTCTCTTCTCCTCTCACTGTAACTCATTGCAGGGGACACTACTTCCACCAGAGGGGACAGAGTGTTTTTATGCAAGTGCTTCTGTTAAGGCAACAGAAACTCCAAGTATGCTTGCAGTGTGTATCCTGTCAAAGTAGTCCCCTGTCATATACCTCAAAGAGCTGTGTAGAAGCAACACTCTAAGGAACCCTGATTTCACCAGCTGCCTCACTGACTTCCTGCTAGCAGATATCCAACAGATTCCTGCTTTCAGAAAATTCTTTCTAGCATCAGCAGTCATAGGATTCATGAGAAGAAAAATGTGTATTTCTATAAACCATTAACACAACAGTTGTGGCAAAAATCTGTGACCATTATGGCAAGTGTCAGGCAGAAGTGAAGCAACTATTCAGAGCTCCAGTACACAGTGGAATTGGTAAAAATTGCTGAAATAGATGTCGTAAGACACCTCTGAATATTAACATTAAGTAGGTGTCTTTTTTTTTTTAATTCCCCCAGATCTGTAACTTAGTAATCTAGTTTATGCAATGAGATAGACAAGCAAGCAGTGAAAGTACGCCGGTGCACAAAGCAAGTTCATGAGTAACAACTTTTGCTAGTAACAACTCTTGACCAGAAATACTTGTGAGTCTACCCCATTTGTATGTACTCTGTCTTGCAGAGATGTCCATCACCTGAATAGTTAGTCTCAGTACACCTTTTGGTAGGAATCCAACTGGCTCAGGTATTTGTTCATGAAACACTTCACTGTACAGCACAAGTAAGAGTAGCCATTTCAGCACAGTTCTGTGGTAATTACCACATCAATATTAGAAATAATGCACCTTCAGATAGAAGCCAGTGCTTCCAACAGAAACATATTTGATCTAGACCCCTGAAGAGTAAGTGCAAGAGAGAGAACTCTGCATGCTCAGGCTTTGGAGAGCTAAGTCAGCTTTGCCCTTCTAATTCCCCCAACTTGCCTGCCAAGCAGTTTCTGACGAATATCCATGCCTCTGAGAGAGCACTAATTCCTCTTTGCAGATCTCCGATGCAGTAATTTACAACATTGCCATTTCCAATTGTTTTATAAGAGTATTTTGTCCTTTTATTACTGACAAACAGATTTAATTTTATTACTACTGGCAGGTTTATTCCATTGTAGTTGGAGACAATGCTGGTCTGAAGGAAAATCTACAGTGATTTCTATTTGTGAAGCACAAGTGCATACCAAAGTAGAGTGAAAAAAACCCTAGTCTCTTTGGAGAAATATCTCAAGGTTTAGGGTACCACTCTGGCAAAAACCACAATAATACTTTTTTGAGGGGAAGGGAATAATTTATTGTCAGAAAATTTCTTAAATTGCTTACTATTGAATGCTTCATTGTGTGCAGAGTTAGTCTCATAAATCTCATCTAGAATAATGGAAGATCATTAACTCAATAGTCTCCACTCAGCATGTCCTGTCACAGTAATACAGACACATACTAAATAAAATAAATATTTTCAGGCTCCCTGAAAAAAAAGAAAAATTGAGCACAGGAAATGGAAAAAACCCTAAGTAGGAAGCATAAAAAGCATGTTATTTCTGGATCACAAACGTGAACTTTAAACACAATAAAAGTGGACATAACCCCTACTGTGACACTGAAAGGCAAAGGGGTATTCTACTTTATGCGTATCATCTGCCTGAAATCAGGCAGATTTGGCTTCCAGTACATGAGTGAAGGGAGATCCTTACACTTAGCAACTGAAACTCTCTAAACAAGAGAACTGGTTTGCATAATCTGCAGGTTCCCATTCCGAATCTGAAAGTTTGCCTTCTGGAGGTTCTTCAGCTGTAGCTGTTCCCTAGTCACTGCGCAAGATCCCACAGACTCCTTATCTTTTGCCTCTGCTGGATGGACTTTGCTTACTAAACCACATGGAATACTATCAGTGGTGGCTTTTAAGTTGTAACAATTTTTTTTCTACTGTTCTTCACATTCTCATGCTATGGAGTACGTGATAATCTTAGTAGGTTGCAACCAACTCTGGTTCTCACAGGAAAATTCCTCCTTGATTTTCATGGATGTAAGCAGTCTCTTGATAGCATCTTCTGACGGACTGCCATATTTTCAGTGGAAGTGCTACTTTCTAGGACCTTGGAGATAAAAAATGGCCAATACCCTGATGACCCCTTTTTGCCCTTGTTGCCATCACTCTACAGGCTTTTTCCCCAGTTCTGCCTCTGACCATATGGAACAGAAACTGAAGTGAGTTTACAACACACTTCTGATGCTGCCCTAACACCTGCGCTAAGTGCCCATTCTGGAAATCAGTAAAAATATTGCTGCCATTTCACAACATTATTGCCCTTTTGTTTTCTTTTGTAGAAAAGCCCTAAGACTAATTCTAAGTGATAAAGTGAAAACATGTATGTAATCTTGGGATGTACGAGGAGTCTTCAAAGACAGCCTTTGCACAAACTCTCCATAACATGGTAAAGTCACAATCCTACATAATGTGCACTAACTTCACTTGTTATTAAGTTCTGGGAGGGAGTCACAGGAGAGTTATTCGGTACATGTCTGTGGGTAGGGAACCTGCATCAGCAGTATTTTCCCCCTCTGTCTATGCATATGTCTATGATCAAAATAGATGTCTGCTGCAGCTTATTCATTAAAATACATTTGTCAGAGCAAACAGGAGGAAGCAAGAAGGCCTGAATTCTTAACAGCAATAGTGACAACATAGCTAACCTACCATTCTAAGTGAATTCATTTAGAGAATCACACATCAGTTTGCAGCACTGCACCCTGAATACTAGTTGGGAATTCTGAAGTGGAATGAATATCTCTTCTTTTAAAAATATTCTAGAACCTTTTAATCACTTGATTATCCATCTCAATAAAAAGTGAACCTAACACACCTTTTGCTATTTGAACAGGATTTTAAATGTTGCCTTTAAACCAATCTCTGTGATCTTTTAGTTATATTGATTTCAAAGAAAATAACATAAAGAATAATTAGAACAGGTAAGTGGTTTTCTTCCTAGTCCCACTGTCTGTCAACAAGACAAGACAGCACTAGCATTTAGAAACAACCAGCTCTGAATATGACTTGCTGAGAAGCCATTCCTTGTTACTTAAGGACAAGTAAGCCTTAAGGGGAAGAACATATGAGAAACTGTTTCTCTATATCAGAAGTCCCCACCCAAACCTTGTGATCCATGCCTTCCAGGCTTTGATGCAGTATAGTTGGATCACTGAGTTTGTTCCTCAAAGCCCACAGAAGCAGAGAAGCTTTCCCAGTAATGCATGGGGCAGGCAGAAACACATACCCACTCAACACCTGTACCGACGAAAACAACAAGAAAAACTCTGCAGAAAATATTACCCTAAAAATAAAATAAAATTCAAAAAAACCCTCCAACTTCTCTTGTAACTTCAGGGTTAAATTAATGGTATAGCCTTAACTCGACTGAAGTGACCAAAAGCAGAAACAAAAGTTTTACAGAAAACACAAGCTTTGTTTGGGCTTTCAATAATGTTGTCTACAGAAGCAATTTCCTAGGGATAACTGAAGCCTATCACTGGCCTGAAGCAGCCTGTACAGAGTTTCTCACGTCTCCAGTAGGGCACATGCGTTGGGAGTGAATCCAGAGCTAAATGCTTGCTTCTAACATTACCAGTAACAGTTTCAGGTACATGGCACCTTTCATCATCCTATTTCCAACTATCCCTTTTTTCTGCTCCCCCAATTATGGACATATTTCTTGAAATTTAATCTAGATAGAGTACTAGAGAGTTCTAAGAAGATTTGCTGATTTTTTTTCTTTAGCATTCTAAAAAGATTTGTTTTCTAATTTCTGTTCATAGCTCAGTTTCCAGCAAAGGCGAGAGAGTTTCTGATTCCACATACGTCATGACTTTTTCCTCCTCAGTCTAGAGGAGGGTCACGAAGATGATCAGAGGGCTGGGGCACCCCTTCTATGAAGACAAGCTGAGAGAGTTGGGGTTGTTCATCTTGGAGCAGAGAAGGCTCTGGGGAGATGTCATAGTGGCCTTCCAGGACCTGAAGGGGCTATAGGAAAGCTGGGGAGGGACTATTTGAAAGGGCATGCAGTGATAGGACAAGGGGTCATGGATCAAAACTGGAAGAGGGGAGATTTAGGTTAGACACTAGGAAGAAATTTCTTACCATTTTTTAGAAATGGCACAGGTTGCCCAGAAAAGCTGTGAATGCCCTGTTCCTGTGTTCAGGAAGAGACTGGATGGGGCTCTGAGCAACCTGGTCTAATGGGAGGTGTCCCTGCCCATGCAGGAGGGTTGGAACTAGATGATCTTTAAGGTCCCTTCCAATCTAAACCATTCTGTGATTCTAAATAATTTGGCAAAATATAGATTGTCAACTGCTTCTGCTATATCAAATGCCAATTTGTTCTCAATTTTTGAGGTCAGTGCACATTTAATTGTCTTATGCCTGGTGAATGGATGCTCTGTGATGCTCATGCATGCTCCAACTATGAGCACTTGAAATACATTAAGAGGATGACGTGACAAACTTTTATTCCTCTGTTCTCTTATGTGACCCTTCAGAGCTTAGGTGGGACAGGAAGAAAGAAGGGGAAGAAACAAAAGAAACTAGTCAGACAATAGGATATGTTTTTATTACTGGACAACTTGAGAAGCTACCTTAAAGGCCAATTGTAAAGTCTGAAAGCGAGCAAATCAAGAACCTTTCTTGAGGGCAGACTTCACAAGGTACTTTTTATTTTATAGTTATGATATTTTCTATGCAGTTGCACACTGGCCTACCTTTTCATCTTCTGCACACACAAGAGTGACTAGAGAAAATATTTAGAGATATTTTAACATGATTTAGAATCATGTGATTCTAATGTGATTTACTGCAATCCCTAAATTTGTGACACCACAATTTTGTTATGACACATTTTTGTTCAGCAAAGTGATCAGATGTTGATTCACGTCCTGTTTCCCTAACAAATTCTACCTTTTTTAACATTAAAGTAATAAAAACTGATGTCACAATCACATGGCACTCAAGTGTGGTTTTACCAGGAGGGCTGAGTAGACTGTAGTCTTCCCTTTTCCACCCTTAAAAGCCTTCCAATATGGCAAACCCAACATGCTGTCTCAGAAACTAGCAACAGCCTATATGCACTTACCCCTTGCCACATAGATAATGGCTTAACCAGTCAAATCCAATCAACTGCCAAGCACAGAAGTGCTTAACAACATCAACTTTCAGAGTTAACGTGAGGTAAAACCAACAAAACATAAAATCATACTAATTTATTTCAGAAGCATTCCAGAGAGCAAGCTGCAACTAATCAAGACAAATCCAGATAAACAGTGAACAGATGTAGGCTGAGGGAGAAGTTTACATCCAGCTGGAAAAACCACCATGACCAGCTTCTTACCAACAGTTAGTACTGTGTTCTAGAGCACGGGAAGGAAAGGCACAAGCCAAATTTGTTGAAGTACAGTCAAGTGCCACAACAAGCATTTTCTCAAGAAATCAAAATTTTACATATATTAAAAGTAATAAAAAAGCAGAACACAAAACAAAGCAATACACCAATTAAACCTAGAATACAAAGGGCATACCTTGTAAATAAGAACAGATTTAAAAAAAATAATCAATGAACTGAGATGCAGGATGTTCCAGCCTACTTGGCAGGCAAAGGCATTAACATAGTCTGTTCTGTCTTCAGGTCTCTCATGGGTCTGTTATTTTACTCTGATGCTAAGAGGATGAAATTACCTTAAGAAGAAAGTCTGCCATCAGAGAGGCAGCTTCAGACACAATCCTCTGATGCTTCAATGACTAATTTCCTTCTTCTTCAGGATCTTTTCTCCCTTCTTTATGCAGAGACTCTACCATGATAAGTCAGCTGGTCAAAAACTGTTTCAAATGGCTTGATGCTTTTGCACTTTCATACCCACCCCCTCCATTTTCTTCTTTTTCTGTGGTTGTTTCTGGCCTTGTCTCAAGGAAATAAGCTTGGATAGTCTGCAGTAACAGCCTCAATCCATCTAAGCAATTTGTTCCTCTTTTTACCTCTCAAATGTCGTTTTCATTTGCCAAAATGTCTGACAGACATAAAAAGCCTCCAAAACAAAGCTCTACCACTGAAGGAAAGTGTGTAAGATGCTGTTAAAAATCAAAATTTCATTTTATATGTCATATAGGAAACACTGAAGCCATTTTTCCTTCCTGTATTTTAGGTAATAGGCTTAAAATACTTGTATTGGCAGCTTTCTGCAATTGAGATTACAGTGGTGTCCTGGATTGAGCTAGGAAAAAGCCAATTTTCTTTTTACTGTTTTTTTTTCTTCAGTGAACTCTCTTTTAAGCAGCACACTTGCTGAAACTAAGAGCAAGCTTTCCAGCCAGTGGACTGATAACGCCTGAATGTTTATAGTTACTGCTGAGAGACCAAGGACACTTTGCTCCTCTTGTTGAATCTGCTGCTTCAGACACTAAAGGAGCAGAAGAGCTGTGTCTACAGCCCTCCTGTAGGGAGGAGGGGACAAGACAGCTGGCAAAACTGGCCAAAGAGAGTATTCTATCCCATACACATCCCTCTTGATATAAATTCAGGGATCACAGAAGTCAAGTCCCTTTTTCCTTCCTTCTCTTCCATCCATGGCGGGCGTCTGGGGAGGACTCCGTCTATCCATCTCCTTTGATCCCTAGGCCTGCGTGTTCCTGACCCTCATAACTCTACCCTCAGCTCCTGTCAGCTCTCCTTACTCTGGCAGTGGTCTGGGAATTTTCAGAACTGCTCACAGCTCAGGAGAGTGCCATGGAATTTGCTGGGGTTGGGGGGAGGCAACAGGGGTTTTGCACGTTCCTGCAAATATTTGTATATATTTGTCCATATTTTATTTTATCACTAGTATTTCATTAAAGCTGTCTAGTTAAGTTTTCAGTCTGGAAGCCGCTCTCCTTAGTATCTCTCTTCCTTCTCCTATCGGGGTGGGAGGGGGAGGGCATAGAGAGCATTATTGTAATTCATTTAATTGCTGATCCTGAGTTAAACTGTGACGACTGGGTAAGGTCTCTATACCTTTATTTTCATGCAATAACTTACCATTGCTTACCATTGCTCAATGAAAAAAAATTTACTACCTTTAAATGTATGCCAATTTATTCTATTTAACAACCAAAAATACTAATTCCATCCTCTCTCAAACTGGAGAATCTACACAGGAAAAAAGTATTTACTTTTATTTATTGAATTAAATTGCTCAAAATTTTATGTTTCACATGCATTTTGTATACATCTATGAGTCAAAGTTTTAGTACCTTGGAAATTCAGTAAATCAGTTCTCAGGCAAAACGTCTTATCTGGAAAACTAACTGCACAGATATTGCAATAGAATTAAACTTTTACCACTGCTGAGGCACTTTTCATGAGAATATAGCCATGAATGGCACATTTATATTCATGCCATATGTTTCCACATATGTGATAGTGAAAAGCACTCCAGTGACCCACTATTTTCCGAAAGAAGACAGAAAAATCACATGATATGACAGTTACGGTTGTTTAATATCTACTCACAAAGTCACTGCAGTAATTATGACATGTGCCACTTCTGTTAAAAAAGTGCAAAGAGAAGGGAGGAAGGGGGAAGTGGGTAGAGAAGTCACCCTGTACTTTTGACCTTAATGAGGCAGGCTATGAATTTGCATAATGATTTCTCAAAGTGTTTGAAGATGTGCAGCTTTAGGCAAAAGAACAGTACTAGAAAGGGGATAGGGTAAGTACCACTCAAATGGAGCCATTATGCTTGCAGCTATTTGGATCTTGAAATGAGATAAAAGCCACATCACAGAGGTACAATCACTTCAGAACCGATAGAAAGAATTAGCTGACATATATTCTGGTAAAATAGATCATGAAACCTTTTAGTTCTGCTTTGCATCAGTAGCCTAAATGATGAAGCAGAAAAAACAGCAGAAAGCCTACAATTTCCCTATCCTTAGCACAAAGCCTCAAGGAACTACAGAAGTGCTGCTCTGCCTCTCCCAGACGTCCAATACAGCCATTAGCATAAATATCTAAGCACCTGTGGTCCCTGTGCATTGTTCCTTTGCTTATGCCTCATTCCCTCCTTTGAAGACTCTAGCAGGACAAATGTACAAGGCGAGATCTGGGTAAACTTACTGATCTGTTATTTCTTCGCCATCCCCCAAGGGCCAAGGGGAAAAAGCAAGCAAACAAACAAACAAACAGAAAAAATATAACTCACTTTTGTGTCTTTCTCAGTGAGGCTGAAACAAAACCTGCCAGAGGAAATTGTATCAAGCCTAGAGATTCAGAAATACAAAATATCACATAGAGCATGTAAAAAACTAAAAATTTGCATCTTCCAATAAGTATCTTAAAAGAGCAGTTATTTCCGCTATAGCTACTGTTCTAATGACAATTAAAGAGAAACTATGAGAGGCCTTAAGCCAGATACTGAGATAGGAATCTTCCATCTTTGGGCAAACCTGCTTGAATGCAGAGTCTGTACATTTTGCACCTGCCTCCGAGAGAGGGTAAGATCTTGGCCTTAAGATGACAGAGCTTTGGAAAAATTCCCTTTTGGCCTAAGATCACAAATCGGGATGAACTGAAAAGCAGGCTAGTGATCACACAGTATGGGACATCACAGCTTCAAGGAGTAGTTTTCCATAGGTGCATTAATTTGAAAAGTTCCAACTTTCCATCTCTAAACATTTTCAGGACTGTTTTTCATAAAAGAAAAAAAAAAACCTGCTTCCTAAAATTTACACAGTTCCAGTTGATAAGTAATTTAAAAAGTGCAGAACATCTATTACAATGCCCCAAATTTTGTGTTACTAAAGCAGGAATGGATACTTAAATGTGAGATATCAAATATTTTATTTATGTTTTAAGGACATAAAATATAAGTGCTTTGTTTCTCTTCACTATCAAAACACAGCACTATTAGCACAAGTTTTATTTAGAGGAGACAAGAGCATGGGGAGGTATCTGGGATTTCTTTGACAATGCAGAGTGATTTCATAGGTCGTGAATTGCCATGAGGAGCATATACATATATGTATTTCCATGACTTTGACTGCACTATTGAATTACTAGGGCATCTTAGAATCAGAACAATTTTTAGTTACCACAGCAACACCTTTGAAGGGTGTTGCTCATTATGACGTTCATCAGTTTACTAAATTAAGACACGCAAAAGATTATACAGATTATGCCCAGAAATACGCTAAGACAGCTGTCTACTGCACTGTATTTTTCTCTTTCCTTTTTTTTTTTAAATACTTTTTTGATACCTTTGGGAACCCTAACACTTTCTGACTATAGAATGATGTATATATAATGATCAAATACTGAAATGTGTGGTGCAATATTTGTGATACAGTAACTTCAAGGGCTAAACATGCAGTTTGTAGATATACTGTTTCAGTAGCTTTTCAGGATATTGCTCCTGCTCCTGAAGGTTTACAGTCAAATCAGAGTGCAGCTTACTCTCCAACGTTTTGCACCAGTAAAAGCATACTATGTAAGTGTGAAAGCAGAACCACCTTGTTTTAGGAAGATGGATACTAGCTTTGCTAATAACCCTAACCTTGCGAACTTGTTTTCCCTAGGAACCAAACTAATAAGTTACATCTTACAGTACTTCTTAGTAACTAAGATGTGCTTTCTAGTTCCACTTGAATGAAGCAATGGATATTTAAAATGTCTATTAGCATCTTGAGAAGTAATTTTAATAAAAAGATGTTTTTTAATATAGTGGGTTAATGGGAACATTTAGATTTGTCTCTCAGGCTAGAGGGAAATACATTTAAGGATGTCCCTATTAAAATAAAATACCGTTACTCCTGTCATACGAAGAAGAGTTTTATTTCATTTAGTACACTGTACTATTCAGTATAGCTAGATCTGTAGGTTACTTAGTTTCATGTTCACAAAAAAAAGTTAACTGTAATTCAGATAGTTTATTTTTCAAATATAGTGCTAGTAATACCATAAACCTGCACAATTTCATTGCTAAAATTATGTGAGAATTCTGCTCTTATTCTAATATCTTATAGTGCCTTTTGTTATATGACAAGATACCCATCATTACTACAGAGCTCTACAGAAATATGTTCTTGATGAAGCAAAGTAAAGGCCTCAAGAAACCTCATTCTGTCCCTTCGCTAGTATGTATGTTACTGATAATACTCTATATTGATTCAGAAAAATATCGGCCCATGACACCAACCTAACTAGTACATCTTCCCCAAATGCAAGACTCTACACTTGCCCTTGGTGTATTTCATTTTACTACTCCCCACCCAACTCTCCAGCCTGTCTAGGTCTCACTGAACAGCAGCACAGCCTTCTGGTGTCTCAGCCTCTCCTCCCAGTTTTGTGTCATCAGCAAACTTGCTGACAGTGCACTCTGTTCCCTCATCCAGGTCGTTGATTAATATATTGAATAATACTGGTCCCAGTACCACCTCCTGAGGGACTCCATTAGATACAGGCCTCCAACTGGACACTGTCCCACTGACCACAACTCTCTGACTTCTTTCCTTCAACCAGTTCACAGTCTGCCTTACTACCTGATGATTGAGACCACACTTCCTCAGTGTAGCTGTGATCTGAGAACAATTGTCAGAGTGGCCTTCCAGTTTTAAAACAGAGATTAAAATTGCCATAAATTTTCACATATTTGTTGCAGTAATTTTTGTTTTAATGGAGCAATAGTCCTGTGAAGTTCTTATATTTAAAATTCAAATAGTTATATGGATATTACTGCAAAATACCACCTTCTTGTAGCAAAGAGTTGGTGATGAGAGTGATTCAGTTAAAACAGAAAACTGCATTTTTCCACAGTATGCATCTTATCCAAATAAAGGGAATGAGCACTAAATCATCTATGCTAGTGTTCATTATCACCTTGTACTGGTTAGGAAAAGGTCACATTTAAGTACTCTGGAAATTGTTTTGTAGACAAGAAATGATAGTAAAATGAAATGGTTACTTTTAATTTTCTTGTCTGTTTTTTGCCAAGTGTTGGACAAGCCACTAGCTGTATCTTTAACATGAATGAGCAACACTGTAGTACGGGATAGGTGTACTTTTTTGTTCCTGACACCACTGTGTAGTATATTTTTGATTTACAAAGTTAACCTTGAAGAGTACCCAAATCTATATCTACTGAACACAGAGGGTCCTCTTCTGAATAGTGGAAATTGCTATAATACATCAGCAATTCTTGGCATTATTCCCTGCAGTGCCTGCCTGTTATTGATACAGCTCAAGGTAGAAGTTATGATTTTAAAAGCCCTCAATGGGTCAGGATTCACTGATGTGAAAGACTGCTTTTACACCTGTGTCTCAGAACAGATTGGCTGGCCTGCCTCTCCAGTCCAAGCACTGATAGTACTCCCAGAGCTTAGATCAGGCTTCTTTTTAGATACGTGTTTATTATGCAAATCAGACATTAATGGCAATATGAAACAATGGTATTCTCCAACAGAATGTCTAACTATTAGCACTTGATTTGGGGTCTGCTGCATGTGCCATGCATACTTCTTCAAGGAAGCTACCCCCTTTGTGCTCCCCACTCTCTCCCATCCAAGTTGGCTGAAACCCACCCCACAAACCCAGACCTGTACAGGTTTCTGCCCCCAGGAAAAGCTACATGAGCTTCAGCAACTGTGATCCCTAGAGAGGTAGAGTTACTGTTTGAATTTGTGATTGCGCCCACCTTTATGCTACTGAAGTCTGAGGACTGCCAGATTTTCAATGCAACAGGATGAAATTCAAACTGATTATGCAGACATTTGAGAAGAGTCAGGGAACATGTCTGTTGTATCAGCTACACAATACTTCAAATCAGGAAAAAGTGCTGAGATAATTGTCATGCATTAATAGACAAAAAAAATAATATACTCCTGGTGCAGAAAATTGCCCCCTTTGCCTTTTCCACTATAATATTTTTCTGCCTCAGCATGGCAATGCAGATGACTAAGACAAGATACTCTTCTGTGAAAATGCCCAGATGGGAAATTACCCATGCAAAACTCATGGTTAAAGCAGGAAATAAATGCCACAATTAATTGTTATATATGTGGTCTCAGAACTTAAACAAGATATGTCCTTCTAACAACAGTTAAAAAGACAAAACAGGCAAACAAAAAACCTCAAATGTTTTGTCTCTCTTACAAATAATTTCTATTCCCTGCCTACTGTGGTAAGTGTGTGAAAGTCAGCAACATCTGGACAGAAGTAAAAGCTAACATTTCTTAAAAGCTGCCTTCTGCAGCTGCCATGAACCACAGACATCGTTGAACTACACGTACACTGATACACAATAGTTTTGGTAAATAGCCATATATATCTGCAGGGTTTTTTACAATTATGCAGCACTGAGGATACAAAGACCTGTTAGGGCTAATTAATAGCTGTGATTCAAAAGGTTATGAAATGGATTAAGCTACTGCCTCTCAGACTATACTGAACGGTAACTGCAGATTTGATTACTCCACTCATGAAAAGCTCTTAGCAATTATTTTTCTTTTGCCAAGAAATACAAACTATAAACAGACTCTTTCTTCCAACTACATTTAAAAAATTGAATTAGCAAATACAATTCAGTTACCTGTCATGTTGCAGTAAACTTTCAAAGGTCCCAGTACCCCACTGCCATCTGGATCTATCCAGTAGTAATTTGAAGTTTTGCCCAAGTGTTTGTATGCTTCACAAGAGAGTTCATGAATAGCTGGAATAAAATAAAATAAAACACAGCAATAAGGACCTTCATATCCTGGAGAAAAAAAAATTATAATAAACTGACTTAATTTATATATCAAGAACTAAAGCTTTGACATTAAAGTAACACCACTGACATTCACAGAAAACAAAGCAGTTTTCCAAAAGATACAGAATTGATGAAAAGCTTGAGGCATGCATTTACATTTTTTGGCATGTGAGAGAAACCCAGAATAGGAGAAGAATTCCAATAACCTGGGGATGGGGAGGAACAAACAAACACTTTCAAGAGTATCTTTACATTGTTTCTGAAAATACCTTGGTTCAGAACTTTGTTTATACACTGGTTCAAGTTTTACATCATAAACGGAGACACTTCTATTGATCCAACACACTATTCTCTTTTAGTTTCTTTCAAGAGATATGCTAAAAAGCTTATGAGTTTTCTCTCTACAAATTTTAGAATTTTTCAACTTTTATTAAAACTCAGAAGAACACTGAGATCCAAACTGTGAAATTGCTCACGGCCTGTAATACCTGTCTCTGCACAGCTATGCAGTTACTCTATTATGTATCTACACAGCTAATACTGTCTTCCAGCAAGGTCTACAATTTCACAATATTTACTAGAAGTAGTTTAATTGATTTAGCCAATTTTTCCTTGACCCCTCTATACTGCTTTCTATTTCAAGTAGTAAAAATGCTTGTCAAATTGAGTTATAATGAATAGCTCAGAAATAATAATAAGTACTGTAGATAGAAGCTTTTTAGTAATTTTTATATTTTCTTTGAAATGTATAACTATAACCAAGCTATGTGTACTACAAATTAATAAATTAAAACATTTTAGAAAAACTGGCAATTTATATAGGTTGGTATATGTACTTAAGACTGGTAATTTACTTAAAAAGTTTTCTATTCAAATTTTTAAAAAGAATGTGTTATGCTTGTTTTTCAAGGACCAGATGGTACAGCTTTTTTTGTTTGGACTCAATAAAACAGCTGCTAAAATAAATGAAATGTTTGTTTTATCAGACTTCATAGCCACTCTAAAATTTCATCTCATTTGTTGGCAATTTTTGCAAGTGACCTCCTTGCTAAGACTGGCTTTGTTACAAATTTCCATAAGGAAGAGCTGTTTTGCTGGGCTAGGATGAGGAGTGACTGACCACACAGACACATTTAAAGATCTCTAACCAACTATTAAGACACTGGAAGGAAAGTCGAGCTAAAAAAAGTCTCCAATTTTGCCATGGCATGAATGTAAAGCTGGACTGTTACCTACGTATAAAGAGAATCTCCTTGTTGATGCTACAGGAGAATTTGCTGTAAAGTTTTATGTGTGCATTACAGGGTCTAAAGCCAATTTTATACAAGAAGAAGACACTTTAATTAAATTGTGAAATATTCCATGCCATATCCCCTTTCTCCCCAAACTAAGATCAACAGATTCTTTCATTATCAGAGAGACTCTGTGCCTGTTTTCAGACATTTTCATGCAGATTTCATGGGGAATTCATAGCCAATTTTACTCAGAAGTATTTTTCTAAGACTCTACATGCTACCTAAATGTAATCCCAAAATATCACCTCGGTTAATGTATAATTGTTGTGATACCAAGTCACAGATTTTGACAGGTCAAGTCAAGAAGATGACAAATACTGTTTATGATCTCCCAGAAGTTTGGTGTATTCGTTTTCTAAACCCTTTAAGAAAACCAAGCAAGTTCTGTCTTTCTAGTATCCAGACCTTTATGTAGGGCCAGACGACATTTTCTCTAAGTTTGCTTCTTTCGAGAAGATAGGCAAATCTTTGTACAGAGATACTACCACAATTATATTAGAACTACTAGAAAAAAATATTAGAGAGTGTTACATGGAAGACAAAACCAAGTTACACTTTTCAATCACTCATTTATCCCTACTGAGCATTTTTACAGAAAATTATAGGGTTTAGATACAACACCATTCCTTCTATTCTTCTGAAACAGTAGGAATGAAAAGTGGTAGGTAGTCATCAGTTAGCATCACAGCACAGAACAGGATGTTTTTTAATAAGGCAGCATTTGTTAAGCTTCAACATTATGTCAACACCAAACTACAGAAATTAAGATCATTCTTCAAATAAAGACAAAAGAGTGGGATATTCTAAATAAATTCAACTTGTGAAAAGTGTTTTTATGACTGCGTGGTAGGTTTTGACAGGTCTTATCCACATGTAGATACATACTTTAAGACCTTAAAAATGGGAATAAACAAAAATTAAAGGGTAGGTCCTAGTGCAAGGAGCAGTAAAATGTACAAATCACATAACTGGAGTATAGAAAAAAAATGAAGGGATAAATTAAGTTGGTATAATGACAAAGTAACTGGTAATTAAGATTCAATAGTAAACAGCAAACAATAATGTTCTGGTGTAAGAAGACATCTGATGACAAAGAGAGACCTTTTTGTTGACTTCAGATGGAAAAGGGTAGTCACTAACATGAACAGCAGAACAAAAGTGGCAAGCACCAGGCAGAGAAGGCAACTGTGACGGGGAGGAGAGTATGAGATAATAACATGTCAAAGAAGTGGAAGATGACATAAAAAGACAACAGAAGGTCACTGTATAATTCAGTACTTCTTTTAAGTGGGTTTATGAAATGCTGCAAAAAAGATCAATAGTGGGTAAGACAGAAGAAGAACAGGTAAAAATAGAAACTAAGAAACCCAAAGAAAACCTAGAATAGATGAAAGGACAAACATTCAAGGAACAGAATACTAAAAGGAAGAAACCATGACAGAATCAAAACTGCTTAAATTAGAAAATTGATAAAGTTAACAGAGTCATGGAAGGACAAGTCAGCAAAACGCAAGATTTGAATATAAAAAAGGTTGCATACATCCACATACAGAGAAAGGACAGAGAGAGAAGGGTCTTTTACTGCATTTTCTTCTGGAAGATGGGAGAAAAAAAATAACAGGACTGAAGACAAAAGGCACTAGATTTCTACTTTTCAAGCCAGTAGAAAAAAAAAAAAAAAGCCAAAAATGTGTATTTCCTTTCTTGGTCCAAACACATAATACATTTGTTCTTCGGTGACTTCTGAACAGTATTAAACTCAGATGTGCCCTGATGTCCAGGACAGGCTTTTTCTAGTATAATACATCTAGCTGGTTTATTTTTTTTTAATGTTACTTACATTCTTTCTGAGGAGAAGAGGGGGGAAAAAAAATCAGCCTATGAATAGCTTCCTCACTCTTAACATGCTTTCATATTGTGCCAAAATCTGTCTACAAGAATTAAGAGGTGAAAACCTAGTCAGAACCACGATCCAAGATCTTAAGACTCCAGTAAAAAGTATGTATGAAAAAAATCAAAAACAGAAAGAAAAGAGCACCAAAAAGATGCTATAGCCTTTTAAAAGTTTAAGAATAACCTCAATAATACAGATCAAAGAGACCCTCAAATCCATTTCATGCTATAATTTTAAAGGGCTTAGCTGTGTTCTAACATGAAGTAAAAAAAACCCCAAAACCCACCACAAATCACACAAAAAAAAATAATAAAAAAATCTCATTTTAACTTATGGTGTGACACATCAAGCTTCTTTAAGCTTCTAAGTCTGGGCAGAAAATCCAGGCATTTTAATCAGCTGACAAAAGCTACTATGAACTCATTTTGATGTTCATAATTGACTAAGCTAATCATCACAACAGGGGGCTTATGCACGGCTTGAGGGGAGAAGTTTCTCTTCTGATAAAAGCTTGACTAGGGAAGCAGACTATGGGAGAACAAGTTAGAGTGAAACAAAAACTAGCAAAAAAACTTTTAGCCACACAGACCTTAACATCATTTTCATTGCTGCATTTCTTCATGGGTTCTTTTCCACTCCCAGAAGTGGTTCCCTGAACCCCAAACGGGAGGTTTTGATGGATGGAGGAAGACAACACACACTTCCAAGTTTTAAAACGTTTTAAACATACGAGGAAAAAGGTTCAGAAACCACTTCATAGAATAGTTTTTTCCAGCTCCAGACTGACAGCTTAAAGTTGGAAAGAGCCAACTTCTCTTCATGATCAGAGCACTGGGAGTAGCCATCAGTGAGGACCGCCTCCGCAGCAGTTCTGCTGGGTCACAGAACTCAGCGTTCGGGGTTTTTTTCCCCAAATCTGGGATACACGTGGTGAGTGGAGCATCCCCCCTCACAGAGGCAGCCAATCTTTCAAGAGAGGCGGGGTAGGCATGGGCGGAGCTGTAGCCTCAGCAGGAGATTTAAACGCCCCAGGAGATCCATGCACCCACCAAGGTCGAACAAATGGGGTATGATGAGTCAGCTGGGCGTGTCCTCACAGTTTGTGCAGTTAGTCCAGCTATGGGCACAACCTGGCCAAAGGCTTTTGTCAAAAGCAATGTGGGGGTCCAGACAGAGGTCCCCCACAACTATGTAGGTGTCAAGGCCCCTGGCTGCAGAGAGTGCCAGAGCCTGGCCCTAGTGGAGGGTGTTGGAGATAACATCTGTGTTAGGTGCAAACAGATGAATGATCTGCTCAGCATGGTGGCTGAGCTGAAGCAGAAGTGAAAAGACTAAGGAGTATAAGAGAGTGTGAAAGGGAGATAGAGTGGTGGAGCCAGACACTACCATCCCTCAGGAAAAGGCAGCAGGTGCAGGCTCCACAGGAAGCAGGGGATCCCCTACCCTCTTGCCACCCGGAAAAAGAAGGGGACCTAAGAGACATGGGGAAAATGGAAACAGGTCCCTCCCTGGAGAGGCAGGCGAATCCTCTCTGACCTCCCTCATCTTCCCAGCTGCCCATTCACAACAGGTATAGGGTTCTGGAAATTGAGGGCCAGGCAAATGAGGATGGAGATGAAGGTCCTATCTGGAATAGACATGAGGCCTTGCTGGAAGACGGCCAGTCTAATGGGGATGTGGATGACACACAACATATACCAGAGGCCTTACCATGGTCAGATAGGCCTTCCAGCCATATAACAACCTCTTCCACAAGGAAGAAGAGAAGAGTTGTAGTTGTTGGACACTCGTTCCTAAAGGGAACAGAGGGCCCAATATACTGGGTTGACCCTCATTATAGGGAAGTCTGTAGTCTTTCTGGAGCTTAAATCACGGATGTCACAAGGAAGCTCCTCAACCTGGTGTGGTCATCAGACTATTATCCACTACTTATCTCCCACCTTGGTGGGGCGGAAGCTGCATCCCGTAGTCTGAGGGGAACGAAGAGAGATTTCAAGGCCTTGGGATGGTTGGTGAGAGTCTGGGGCATAAGTTATTTTCTCTTCCCTCCTCCCAGTTGTGGGCAATGACATGGGATGGAATAGAAGGGTCCAGTCCACAAATACCTGGCTCTGAGACTGGTGCTACAGGCATGGCTTTGGGTTCTTAGATCATGGCTGGTTTTATAAGATGAGCCTGATGGTAGTATGTGAGAAAGGCTTATCTTGCAGGGGGAAAAGGGTTCTAGGACAAGAATTAGCAGGGCTCATTCACAGAGATTTAACCTGGATTTGAAGGGGGAGGGGGTTGTAGCTGGGTTTGAACAAGTGGGGCATTGTTCTAGTATTAATGAAGACCAGAAGGCCTCTCATCCCCCTAGTGTGCCACCAGCGTGCTCAGCTTGATCCCTGAAATGCCTGTACACCAATGCACACAGCATGGGCAATAAACAGGAGGAGATGGAGGTCTGTGTGCAGTCTAAAGGTTATGATCTGGTGGCAATTACAGAGACATGGTGGGACCGCTCACATGACTGGAATGTGGTCATGGATGACTATGTCCTTTTTAGGAAAGACAGGTTAATGAGGCAAGGTAGAGGAGTTGCTCTTTACATGAAAGAGCAACTAGAATATTTTGAGTTCTGTCCAGGGGCGGGTGAAGAGCAAGTTGAGTTTGTGGGTGCAAATTAAGGGGCAGGCTACCATGGGTGATACAGTTGTGGGGGTCTATTACAGACCTCCTGATCAGGACAAAGGAGTTGATGAGGCCTTCTACAGGCAGCTGAAAGCAGCCTCATAATTACAAGCCCTGGTTCTCATGGGGGACTTTAACTACCCAGATAGTTGCTGGAAGGCCTACTCAGCCAGCCATTCACCATCTAGGAGGTTCCTCCAGCGCACTGATGATAACTTCTTGATGCAAATGGTGGACAAGCCAACTAGGAGAGTGGCACTGCTGGATCTTATACTCACCAACAAGGAGGGTCTGGCTGAAGTGGTGACGACTGAAGGCAGCCTTGGCTGCAGTGACCATGAGATGGTAGAGTTCAGGATCTTGTGTGGTAGGAACAGAATACAAAGCAGGATCACAACCCAGGACTTCAGCAGGGCCAACTTTGGCCTTTTCAAGCAATTGCCAGGGGGAATCCCATGGGATAGGGTATTAGAAGGTAAAGGGGCCCAAGACAGTTTGTTAACATTCAAGGACCACTTCTTCCAAGCTCAAGATCAGAGCATCCCAAGGGGTAGGAAATCAAGAATGGGAGCCAGGAGACCAACATGGTTAAAAAGGGAACTGCTGGGCAAACTCAAGCAGAAGAACAGAGTCTACAGATCAGAGGGGCTGGCCAGTTGGGAGCAATATAAGACTGTTGTCAGAGGATGTAGGGAGGCAATTAGGAAAGCTAAGGCCCTCTTGGAATTAAACCTTGCAAGACAAGCCAAGGACAACAGAAAGGGCTTCTTCAAATACATTGCAGACAAAACTAACGCTAGAGGCAACACAGGCCCAATGCTGAATGAGGTGGGTACCCTGGTGACAGAAGATAGAAAGAAGGTGGAGTTACTGAGTGCCTTCTTTGTCCCTGTCTATACTGCTGCAGACTGTCCTCAGGAGCCCTAGATCTCTGAGGCCCCAGAGGAAGTCAGGATAAAGGACGAGTTTGCCTTGGTTGATAATAACTTGGTTAGGGATCAATTAAACAATCTGGACATCCATAAATCGATGGGTCTGGATGGAATGCACCCGCGGGTGCTGAGGGAGCTGGTGGAGGTCATTGCTAGGCCACTCTCCATCATCTTTGGTAAGTCGTGGGCAACAGGAGAGGTGCCTAAGGACTGGAGGATAGCAAATGTCACTCCAGTCTACAGAAAGGATAAGAAGGAGGACCGAGGTAACTACAGACCGGTCAGCCTCATCTCCATTCCTGGAAAGGTGATGGAACAACTTACCCTTGGTGCTGTCTCTAGGCATATCAAGGATGAGGGGGTCATTAAGAGCAATCAACATGGTTTTACCAAGGGGAAGTAATGTTTAACCAACCTGATAACCTTTTATGAGGAGATAACCAGGTGAACAGATGATGGTAGACCAGTGGATGTGGTTTATCTTGATTACAGTAAAGCATCTGACACCGTCTCCCACAGCATCCTCGTAGATAAACTGAGGAAGTGTCAGGTAGTGAGGTGGATCGTGAACTGGTTGAAAGGAAGAAGTCAGTGAGTTGTGGTCAATGGGACAGAATCTAGTTGGAAGTCTGTGACTAGTGGAGTCTCTCAGGAGGTGGTACTGGGACCAGTACTATTCAATATATTAATCAACGACCTGGATGAGGGAACAGAGTGCACTGTCAGCAAGTTTGCTGATGACACAAAACTGGGAGGAGAGGCTGAGACACCAGAAGGCTGTGCTGCTGTTCAGTGAGACCTAGACAGGCTGGAGAGTTGGGTGGGGAGTAGTATAATGAAATACGCCAAGGGCAAGTGTAGAGTCTTGCATCTGGGAAAGATGTATTAGTATAGGTTGGGGACTGACCTGTTGGAGAGCAGTGTAGAGAAAAGGGACCTGGGGGTTCTGGTGGACAGAAGGATGACCATAAGCCAGGAATGTGCCCTTGTGGCCAAGAAGGCCAATGGCATTCTGGGGTGTATTAGAAGGGGTGTGATTAGTAGGTCAAGAGAGGTACTCCTCCGTCTCTACTCTGCCCTGGTGAGGCCACATCTGGAATACTGTGTCCAGTTCTGGGCCCCTCAGTTCAAGAAGGACAGGGAACTGCTTGAAAGAGTCCAGCACAGAGCCACAAAGATGATGAGGGGAGTGGAACATCTCCCTTTTGAGGAGAGGCTGAGGGAGCTGGGTCTCTTTAGCTTGGAGAAGAGGAGACTGAGGAGTGACCTCATTAATGTTTACAAGTATGTAAAGGGCAAGTGTCAGAAGGACAGAGCCAGGCTCTTCTCAGTGACATCCAATGACAGGACAAGGGGCAGTGGGTGCAAGCAGGAGCATAGGAGGTTTCACGTAAACATAAGGAAAACCTTTTTCACTGAGAGGGTGACAGAGCACTGGAACAGGCTGCCCAGAGAGGGTGTGGAGTCTCCTTCTGTGGAGACATTGAAAACCCACCTGGACATTTTCCTGTTTGACCTACTCTGGATGATCCCGCTCTGGCAGGGGGGTTGGTCTAGATGATCTTTCAAGGTCCCTTCCAACCCCTAACATTCTCTTATTCTGTGATTCTCTTAAATTTCAGTGGCTCTTTACTGACTGAGGGAAGCAGATGTTGTCCTGTTTTACTTTCTGAATGGCAAAAAGAATAAGAGTTGTCCCACACAGCTGGCACAGCTGCTGACTACCTCTAGAAAGCAGGAGAGCTAAATGACAAAAAGGATTTAGCAACTCTTTCACTCTACATGATGTTCACATAGAGTTTCAGTAGCACTTTGGTGGACTACGGCTCCTGCATCACTATGTAAAAAGGAAGCTTTAATTTAAAGACTGACAAAGAGCCTCCTTCTGTATGTACAAAGCTCGCTATAAATAGAAGACCTAGCGTGACCTGTTTGCACTATGTGACACAATGAATATGTTATGGTATGTTTTGTTTCTGTCAGTGAGTAAGACTGCTGCAGAGGATAAACTCCTTTAAACTGCTGCTAATACAGATGTAAATCTCCTCAGCTTTACAGGTGCATAGGAAAGGTGTAGATTCACAGGAACTGGTGGAATTAAATGACAGTAAAAGTGACAAAAATAGGCAGTGCATGAGATCCATGAAGTCCCGCTATGCCTCTCCATCACTTTCAACTTCCCAGAAAAATAGTGAAAGCTATATAGCCTGTGAGGTGCTTGGTTTTATGTCACTCAAACTGATTTCAACTTGAGCTCCTTAAAAAGGACTGAAAGCACAAACATAGAAGGAAGGCAGAAAAATACTCCCGCAGTTACTCAATAAATAGTTGCACGCCAAAATGGCATACCTGCAGTTTATTTTAAAAGAAAGGAGCTTTATAATTGCTTTATCATAATATATATTCAGAAGATCAACTGCAAAAATGAAAATTAAGAAAAAAAAATTAATATATAAACCCACTGGAAGCTTCTTCTCTGTCAGTAGAAGTTTCTCTCTGTGCACTACTACAACAAACCTACCCCACCCTTATTCATTCCAGTACTACACAGTGGAGAAACCATATCTGCTGCATTTTTCTCTCTAAATAAATTAAGTGAACTAGAAATCTCACTATGACTCAAAGCAAATTACATACAAGAAGAAAAATCCTTCTCAATTCCAGATCTGTATTCTGGCAGTAAGAACACACAAAGATGCCTGTTTGCTCTACTACTTCATGTAGATTCAAAAGTTTTTTAAAAGCCCCCCAAAAAGCCAACATGTTGCAACACTACTTCAGTTTTCTTGTTATTCTGTAGCACTATCGCTGCAATGGTAAGAAGCAAACATTATGTCTCTCATTTTTTTGAAGTCCGGATATAAAAATTCTGTAGTTTAAAACTCATCTTTGTAATGCCTAAGAACATAAAAAGTCCAACAAAGAAAAAAATTCACTCTCCAGTTACAGTTGAGCTTACAATAAGTACGTAAGTGTCAATAAAATCAGCCAAAATTAAGTGTGAACAAGTATTTACATCTCATATTAAAAAAATTAAGTAAACATTTCAGATATGACAATGAGATGGAAGTGTTGCTAGAAATTCATACTGTATGACTGCACACTCTCAGAAATGCTCTGCATTGCAATTTTGTTGCATCAAATTTTTGGTAAAGCATAGCGATACATAATTACGTTTAATTTTTAAATAACAAGTCTATTTTTGGTATGTAAATTCTCCACATCTTCCTGTAGGCATGCACACACACACACCTCCTAGATGATTCTTCTGCTTTTAATTTTATTATTATTGTAATTATCCTTCCTACAAGGGAAGAGAAGAAAGTTTAAACTAAGTCTTTACTCATTGGTAGAAGAGTAAATTAACGTGACCTTGTTTATGATGAGCTTGAGATGTTTTCCCAAGTATCTTTTGCCAGGTTCCCAAATATTAAGGGTGCCCTTGTTCATTTGCTGTTCACAAAACAGATGTGGTTGAAAATTGCTGCTGAGCATTCCTGGGTTTGCTCCTTCCATCCTTTTACCCTGTCAGTTTACAGAAGCTACCAAAACCTTCAGCTATAAGAGCTGAAATAAAAAATCAAGAAGCACCACCTGCCACCAGAATCCAAAAGAACTCATCAGTTGAAGTGACAGAAGGAGGAAACTAAAGCTGAAGAAGAAACCATCACCATTTTGACAGAGAACTGCACGTGTCTAAAATGTTTACCGCTGTTTCAACACACTTCCAACTTATATTTCCAAGTATAGGCACACTCGCATAAAAAGAGCTCCAAAACATTAAAAACACCAAACACGATCTGGTCCTGCACAGAGAAGATTATAAGGTAACCAAGACTTCCACTTTGGTGTTTTTTCTTGCTATTTTTGTCTACCATGTAATTATCTTAATGTAAAATAGACAAGAAAAAAATCTGGATTAGTTTCTGCATACAGCCAAAGACCCCCTTCAAAAAATCCTTCTTGATTTAAAAATATCTTTAAAATATTTGTTAAAATAATATCCTCCCCTAAAAAGAAAGGGGTAGTGGGAAAAAAAATAGAATTCTAACTAGACAAAAGTGTCTTGCAACACCAACAGTAGCTCTTTAAACTAACTTTCTGATGGACTTCTAAATACAGCAATTTCTGCATGACCAGAAGGTGGATATTGCGCCAAGAGCTGCTCACCAGAAACCACACAGCTAAATTTCAGCCAGCTTAGGCTGCTCACAGTGTGCTCAGCGTTACAACGGAACAGGAGAAAGTTGACAGCACACTCAGCTAGCTGTGGTGTGCAGTGTCTGCGCCCAGCCTACATGCACTTAGAAACTGTGCTTGAATGGATCAGGAACTCCAGTGAAGCTCATGTCCAGGAAGAAAACAGAGTTTCTTGATGCTTTATGCATGCTTTATGCATGTTTTAAACGTGATGTGTATATAAGAAGATTCATTTCACCATTTAAAGTTCCTTTGGAAAAGGGCTCTACTGTGATGCTACAAAAATTCCAGAGATTTCTTCCTGAACAAATACAATTCTAGGTTCAGTTACGCTACATTCAATTACAACTTAATCACTTGTCTTCAGGAAAAAACAAGACATAAGGAAGTGTGCAAATGTGACAAGCATTTGACAATGCAATATTGTGTAATTACTAATGACAATGGAAATCATAAAACCTGCACTTACTGGCTTTATGTGTAACTGAAAATTTGAGTAAACTTAAACCTTTAAAGCCTCATAATACTTAAAAATCGTTTGCTTATGTTGCATATGCAAGAATCTTATTTTCTCCTGTTTTTAATGAGATAGTGCTATATGTCAAAGGCTGCTCGGCAAAAATGCGATGTTCACATATAAATGCAATTAAGCAATTGGAAATTTTCACTGTAAATAAGAGAATTTAAGAATATTGGAAGGTACCATGAACAAGTCCATCAAATCATGGCTTTATATGACATGGTGCATGTTCTAACCAATCATTTTTCCAGTTGTAATAAAACCAAGACCAAACACTACTTTACAGTAATTACCAGGTTACCTCCACAGCCAGAAGTTGAACTGAGCTACTGCAGTCCTAAAAGCAAAAGCAAGCACAATCCCTGGCACCTTCACACACACCTTCCTAGTGAAACTGAGATTTGAGTGCTTTTTCTGGGGTACAATCAGTGTATTTTGGCCTGTAACCAGGCTCTTGGTTTGCTCTCACAGTTGGCCAGGACAAACACATGAAATCAAAGAGCTCAAAACTTCATCCTTTCACTGTGGCTACATGAGATTAGTAAGAGTCTATCACACATTGCACAACTATTTTACAGCAGTTCGAATACCAGTTAACTGAAGCCCAAGGGTTTAGTTCTCTTACTGTTAAAATCACATTAAGTAAGTACTACATAATTCTACACGACAGCTCAGGAAAAGGTTGTTCAATTGCTCAAATTATATTCAGAGCAGCAAGTGCCAGGAAAAAAAGCAGCATCTTGTAATTACTGTAATAACAGAATCACATGGCTGAGATGAACCTCAAAGATAACATAAGCCATCTCCCAAAAAAGCTCAATTACATCGATGTATGATTCCTGACATAGTCCTGTTGAAAATATCCCATGATGTAAATTCCTCAACAGGACAAGGCAGTCTTGAGCTCCATCGGCCCTTCAGCATCAATGTTTATCCCGCTCTTTCTACTCTGTGAAGCTGCTCTGTTGCAATTTAAACTCATCATCTCCTTCCACCCACCATGAATTTAGAGAATACCTTCCTGTATTGCTCCTTGCAGCCATCTTTTGTCTATTTGCAGATATAAATCTCTTCCCTACATTAAAGAGGTCAAGTTGGTTAATCTTGGCCACAGGTTGTGTTTTCTAGGTTTCTAAATTATTCTTCTTGCTCTGCTCTGGACTCTCCACTTTCTTCATGAAGCTCAGCATATGAAAGTGGACAATGCCCAGCACAATAGGATTAATTTACACATCCCACAAATTACGGTTCTGTTAATTCATCCCAAAATAGTGTATTCCTTATTCACAGAGGCATATGCAATGAACTGCAAGGTAAGTAAGCCAAGAATAAAGCTCACTTCTGCAGAACTGAATAAAAAAGACCACCCATAACCAAACCACTTTCCTCAATCTCTACCTCTACAGTTGGTTAATCCCTCCTAAGCATAGTCCTTCCCAATGTTCAGTTGCTCTGTACCTCAAAATCTCTATAATAGTTTCCAAAGGAAAGACCATTCTTTAATTTTGTACATATATGTAATTATATATACATATATTATACATTAAAGTATTATATAAAACGCATATGCACACCATTGTTGTGTTTTTTTTTAATTAATTGGGAAGGTTAACTAACAGAAAGAGGTTTAGTGCTTTATGGCTGGACTGGTATACCTCTCTGTCCACAGCTGCATTAGCTGTCATGCCACTATAACTTTCCATAAGCAAAGCTCCTTCATTACTGAACACAAGCCTTCTTCCTGCTGTCATTGATCTAAGCTTCAGCCTTCTTAGAGCTCTGAAGTTAGGGATTGCCACCTTCCCAGCTGCTATATCTGCCTCACGCTCTCCTCTGCCTCCTACTGTGAGAAAATGAACTTACAAAGGATTCTTATTATTGGTGTAATATTCAAATATGCCCTGTGGAAACAGAAAGGAAATTGAAAAGCAGGGAAAAATAAAAATATAATGTGGAAATCTGCCAAATTTGTGTCAAGTTGACTCTAGGCTCATTTATGTCAGCGACAAACATGACAATTGCTGTTGCAGTAACAAAGGGAAGAAAGTAGTAGAGTTGCCATCAGAGTAAGAAAAAGAGCACAAGTTTATTGGCCTCTGGGATAATAAAGAAATTACTGCCATGGGGGTGAAAACCATAATCTGAGTTACCACACAGCAATGTAACCTAGGAACTTGTTATGAATACAGAATAAAAACATCCCATTTATGGCCAAAACGAAGGTGCTTTTGTTTCTCTCAGACTCATTCCTTGTTTGCTTTGGGCTGAGGGAGGGGAGGCAGACGAAAATGAATTTAAATCCAAAAGGCTGATGAAAGATGGATTTTTAAACAAATCTAGCAGTGATTTTAAATTAGAAGCCATAGATTAGGCAATTAGCATGCTTGTAAAACTGTCAGCCTACAGACATCACAAGAAAGGTATAATTAGACACTAATTTTTAACAAGGTGCTTTTGAGAATTAAGTCACTCAAGGATACACAAATACTTAAAAAGAACCCCCAACAAACAACAGAAACAAACAACAACCCTGCCTTCTAGCATGGTTCTTTGTGGCTGAAATAAACAACATTCAGAGTAAAAACATTGGAAAGGCAGAACCACGAGTCATGCCAAACATCTCCACGTAAGGCACACTTTCACTTTAAATCTGGATGGTTCGGCACATTTGTGTAGCTGTAATGTATTAGTGCACACTGCATCTGAGGGGGAAGATTGTCAAATAAACTCTTAGATACTCACTGTGCTTGCGCTGGCGTTACGTGGTTGTGTGGCTGTCTCTCAGCCACAGAAAGCTTCAGAGCTGCCTGAAGCTCATTTGAGTCTTGTCCAGCTGGGAGACAACAGAAACACTGTTGGTACCATCTTGCCCCCTTCTTCTAGCCCTCTCTCCCATGGAAAAGGCTTTCAGGTTGGAAAAACACTAAATTTGAAAAATCCATACCCCTAAAGAAAAAGTCTGTTTTCTGCTCCCACTCCCACTTACTTTGTATTGCTAGGGCAATGGAAAATAAGGAGACAAGGTACCAGCCTGGATTTACACTTTCCCAGCTGTGTAAACCAAGTGCTTGGTTGCATTCTGAAATACACCAAGATAAACAAATGAAAATCTCACCAAATTATACAAGGGGCAAAGTAGGAGAGAAAACTTCAATTAATTTAAGGCAAAGTTACAGAAATATCTGAAATCTTATTTTAATACAGGATGTCTGTAAGTGGCTACAAATAGCAAAACCACAGATTAAACCCAAGTTCCTACCCCGTCTTTCCAACCTTGGACATCACAGCATTTGATCTATCTTAACACCTGAACTTCCTCATCGATATTAAATAATGCTCAGATGCAGAAAGAGATACTGTAATAGCACAGCTTTCAAACAGATTATTGTGTCAGTTTCCATTTATTCATGAATATTACTAATCCCAAAATGCATTACTCCCATGCTCATTTATAGGACTGTAATAAAGTTTTATTTTTACAGGGCTCAACAGTTTGTTGTTAGTGTCATTTCCTGCCCCTTTCCCCCCTCTTCTCCACTCCAGTTCCCCAAACATTTTTGTATCTGAACCTATCATAATCAGCAATCCTGTGAAGTACAATATGGTACCTTGCTGGCTGTACTTAATACAAGGTTTATTTAAGTAAAACTTTCTCAGGTTATTAAAAAAAAAAAAAAGGTCAAATAAAATTTCTTAAAACCTTACATTAAAAGCTTCAATTTGAAAAAAATTAAACCACACCAACTAGCAGTGGCTTACCTACAAAACAATTGCTATGCACACAGGCTTACAGACAGCTAACCAAATAGCAAGTTTTCCAGGAGCTGAGCACTGATTTCCACCAAAAGAAAATAACTAAACCATTATGAAAACAAACGTTCACATCAGCATTTACATTATCTCCATCAAAATGTCTTCTAGCAACATGACACCAATTTAGAACCAATGTATCATCTTTGTCATTTCCATTAATCATTAAGCAACTCACAATGCCAACTGAATTTAACTTTTTTAACTGCCATAAAAGTATCTGCAGAAACATCTGTTCTATGTCCTTTTTTTCATATTTTCTCTCCAGTATTTTCAATTGGGAATGACTGTGTCCTGGCAAGTTACTGGAAATCTTTTTCACATCTTTTTCACATAATGGATGAGCTGTAAAATTAGTAACATGTTAAATGGGTACCTTGGAGGTTGCCCTGGTTGGCAGGCACTCTCTTTTGTTTGTATCTGCATCAGTAGCAGTACTGTAGAGTGTTCATTTTGACTATTTACTGAGGGGATGAGAATATGGGGAAAGTGTCAGGTACTGTGAAAAAAGCCCATCTGCACACTCACAGAGGAGCTCAGAGATGCAATGGCAGGGGAGAAGCCCAAATAATACCCTGCCAGGCTGCTCCCAGATCCATCACAGGAGCCATCAGCCCATCAAAGGCCCATATGCACAAGCCCAGAGAGGGACCCAAATCAAGGACTCCCAAGCAACAAACAACTTGTCTGGGGCTGTCTCAGCACAGACTCATGCCAGTGTCTGGGCATGGAGCCCGTGACCATGAGTCACTGTGAGCAGCTTTCTTCAACACCTTTAAGACTAAGGGATTGCTGCCTAAGGGCAGGACACATTATGGGATGCATGGGAAACATAGCTCAAGGTAGCACAGGACTTATGGGATGTTTAGGGGCATAACAAAAGGCAGAAAAAAGGAGAGGGTTAGGTGATCCGGGGGAAGAAAATGTGTGAGGAAAAAGAGAGGGATAAATGTAAATATGAGGAAAAAGAGAGGGATAAATGTAAATAGTGGTCTGGTCAGTACGCTTGCCTGGTTGTGCCCTTCATCTGATCAGCACACTCTGTCCTGCCTTCTTAACCAATTCTAACGCCTTCCTGGGTGAGGGGCTCTCTGTCCTGTGTGCATGGGGGTGTGGGTACCAGTAGGGGGTTTCAGACCACAGGTTGGAGGGCCCCTGTGTCCCCCCACTGGAGCAAGTGCAGATGTATGCAAGTGTGATGGCTAGCAAAGATCAAGCTGGACTGGCCAGCAAGTACATTAAGTGGCCTGGGAGCAAGCAGGGCCAAGTAGGTCTCTAAGGGCCAGCTACAGGTGTGAGAGCACCTGGGTCAATTGTGGGGACCTGGAAAGTCCTGGCCAGCTCTGGGTGTTGGCATGCAATGGTTTGCACCAGTAACTGAAGTACAACCGCTGCATCAGGGGTTGTATGTCCAGGTTACAGAAACTGGGGAGACTGGGATCCAAGGCCAGCTACTGGGAAGACTGAGTGCCTGAGCCTTGCTGCTGGAGGAATCCATTCTGTACAGAGTCCTTCTAGTGATCCTCTATCCTCCTCAGCCAGAGTGGGAAGTAGGGTAAGGCCATCGGTGCTGTTATGTTTGTGTGATTGCACTGCATGTCTGGCCATGTATACATGTAGTGTGGATGAGTGCTTTGTGCGCATGTGCCTCCCAGGAATACATCTTTAACCTTGCTGTTGGCAGTATCTGAGATCATTGAGCTGCAGCACCACCACCTCTTTTGGGTTCTTCAATCTGGCACAATGTTTTATTCAAACAGAAAGTCAGAACACGGGACTTTCTCCTGCAGCCAGTTCCCCTTTTATTTATTGTTGCAATTAATGTCTTACAGAGCCCTGCATCTGGGCTGTGCTCAGCTACACTGATATTCAACACACCTCCCCCTTCTGTGATCAGTAACGTACTGCCTGACAAGTAGTTCAAGTGATCAAGACCTAGCTGAAGCTCTCTGCTTCTGTTCAGCAGAGCTTTCTAATCTACACAATGTGTTTGGTGATGGTCATCCAATCTGCTGTGAGAAAACAAATAAGAAGACTGGGTGGAGAGGAAAAAAAAAAATCAGAGCAGATTATTAGAGAAGGAATGATAAGGAGAGGGAACAAACTGTTGTGGTTGATAGGCAACCATAAAGAAATGGAGAAATGTAAAAATGATAAAAACAGAAGTGAGTTTGAAAAGGAGAGGCATAGTTAAGAATTTCTGAAAGATACAAGTCTGTGTAGCTCAGTTAGCCTAAGCATGAATTTGAGAAATGCAGTGATATTTGTTATGCTCTGAAGTAGCAGTGGCAGATATAAAACAAAAATACTGACAAACTACATTATGTTTTCAAGCATCTACAAATTCCTTCTGAACTTAAAAGTATTATTGAAAACATCATATAAAATAGAACAACGACAGCCAAAACAACATGTATTCTAAAGTTTTGTACACAAGTGATTAGGGAATTACGACAGGGATAAATGAGCCAATGTAAAAGCTACATAGGGATACACATGCTTAAAAATTTGCAAGATGATATTCAAAGAAAGACTGTATGGTGCCAGTAAAATAAAGTGAATAGTGCTAGATTTACAGCTAAGTATGTAAGTACATGAAAGTAGCACAGCTAAGAAAATGAAGAACTACAGACTACATCAACCCGTTTAAGTACTTCTACTAACTGGGGGTGCCAGCTAAACATGAGCCAGCAGTGGGCCCGGGTGGCCAAGGCAGGCAACTGCATACTGGGCTGTAACAGGAATAGCGTGGCCAGCAGGAGTGTGGAAGTGATGATACCCCTGTACTCGGCACCGGTGAGGCCACACCTCGAGTACTGCATTCAGTTCTGGACCCCTCACATTGAGGACATTGAGATGCTGGAGCATGTCCAGAGAAGGGCAACCAAACTGGTGAAGGGTCTAGAGAACTAATCATACAAGGAGAAGCTCAGGGAACTGGGGTTGTATAGTATGGAGAAGAGGAGGCTGAAGGGAGACCTCATTGCCCTCTACAACTATCTGAAAGGAGGTTGTAGGGAGATGGGTGTTGGCCTCTTCTCCCAAGTGAATAACAACAGGACCAGAGGAAATGGCCTGAAGTTGCAGCAAGGGGAGATTTACATTGGATATTAGGAAGAATTTCTATACTGAAAGTGGTCAGGCACTAGAACAGTCTGCCCAGGGAGGCGGCTCAGTCACCATCTCTGCAGACATTCAAGGTCAGGCTTGATGGGGCTCCGAGCAATGTGGTCTAGTTGGAGATGTCCCTGCTTATTGTAGGAGGGTCAGACTAGATTACCTTTATGGGTCCCTTCCAACCCCAAGACATTCTATGATTAGCTGTAAAGATGCACAGTAGTCAGAGCAATGAGAACTTCTTTAATATATATATGCAGACATTTTTATCTCTCCACATGTAATTTTTTTTTAACTTTTTTTTTTTACTCCAAGTAGGGGAACATACTGTTTTAAAATTGTTTTCCATTAAAAGGGCAGGATGTACTAATAGATAATCAGACATTATCTAGGTTTTGTAGCATTCCTATGTACATTACATAGTGTAGAAAGATTTCATAAATTCTACATTTGTAATGAATTTTCTTGTATGTAGAAGGCAGTATGATCAGTCTGAGAAGACTGTGGACTGAGTGTCAGCATACTTAGATTTAGCCCTTTGTGTTAGCATTTCCCAGTGATATAATTTTGGGGAAAGTTATTTTCTCACTCGTGTGGGTTTTTTCTCAGTTTGTTGGGTTTGGGGTTTTTTCCTCTTTTATACAATGGGAATAATGATGCTTGTTGGAAGTGCTTTCAGACTTACGAAAAACATTACAAGCAGAAGACCTATTTGAAAAAATGAGAAGAAAGCTTGCAAAAAAAAAAAATCTCTTTTCATTCCAAAAGTTTAATAAGAACAATAGATCAGTGTAAAAACAGACCCTCATTTATCACACTGGAAACATGCTAAATGTTTGTGAGCTGATGTTTTAATTCAAAAACTTATTTTGAAAAAGGTAACTGTTCAAGAAAATTATGAAACTTTTCCTTTCCCCAACTTCCTCCTCAAATTTTTCCTGGAAGGGGGGATAATCTTCCAAAAACTGCTAACCACTTCCAGTTACTACCTCATAGTAGTGTTGGGCTTTGTGATCTAGTTGTATGAATGTGTAAGATGCTGATCCTGCAGGCAGAAGTACAATAGACCTTTCCGTTTCTCCCTGTGCATATGACTGGAGAGGAGTGGCATAATAAGGACTTTGCCTGCCCTAGATAATCTGCTGGAGAGAGCAGAGGCTTTGCAATTGATTCTTTGTCATATCCCAGGTGTAAGACTGGTCACCAGTTACCTCAAAATGTTTAAGAATTGAATTGCCAAGCCTGCTTTAGCAGGAAACATCAAGCTTTCCTGGAATTTAGCCTTGAAAATGACAATTATATAGAGCAATTCAGACCTAATCCTGAAGTGGAAGAGAAGCAGTGGAGCCCCTCTTCTGCAATGGACTGCTTGGGGTAGGAACGTGCCGAATCTTCTTAAGCCGACTTTCCCTGCAAGGTACCATAACTTAATTAGATCTGACCCTTTGAGGTGGCTTAATAGAGTTTGTCCAGGGGCAGAAGTGTGGTTCATTGGAGGGTATGCTTATGTTTTGTGCCTGAAAACAATGGAGAAATACTATCGCATTGTACCTCTGCTGATGAGATTAAAGACCAGTCATCTCTCCAGCCTGGCTGGCAACTCTAGAAGAGTGCAGTGGTATTCTTTTGCCACAAGCTGAAGGCATGGGAAGTGTTGCACTTGTGGAAGAAAATAGGAGAACACAGGTGAGGGAAGCCAAAATACAGCAATTCTTGAGGAGGGTAACAACACATGGCAGCTCAGTTTCTTATTGATTTGCTTGCTGTAGAAAGCATTTCCTGTGGTTTGCATGGAGTAAATAAGCATTTTTTATTAAGTGAAACTGAAACATACTTCTAGTGCTTTGTGTGCTGTCATTTGCCTTAATAACTAATGTTTACCTTTACAATAGTAGGTGTATAGCCCCAGTAGTAAATGAGCATAGAGATTAATTATTGCCAGTCCTCTGGCAATAATCTGTAGATGTGGTGCTTAGGGATGTGGTTTAGTGGTGGACAGGGCAGTGCTAGGTTAATGGTTGTAGCTGCTCTTAAAGGTCTTTTCCAGCTGAAACAGTTCTAGGATTCTGACACTTCTCTGTGGACAATACTACAGATAGCATTTTTTGGATACAGCTTGGTTCTTGTGTATGGTTCCTAGCTTTGTCAAACTTCATTATATTCATTTTTACAGTATACGTCAGTATACCGTGTAACATTATACTTAAGCTTCCTGATAGTGGAAGTTTTTGGCAGCTCTATATGCCTTTCTTAGGAATCAAATGTTTACATTTACCCTTTCCACTCAGAGGCAAGAGCTGTGGTTGGGTTTTTTTACTGCTGTTTGAGCTGTTCCTCCAAAACTAGGAAAAGAACAGCTTTGTACTCTGTTAATCTATTTTTTTTTAGTTTGAGGATGTTACAGTTTTTTTACTCCATTGATCTTTGCATTAACTTCATTCTCTCACACGTCTGAGAAAGCCAGAATTACAGAGTGACTTCAAAACATGTTTTTTTCTTTCTAATGGCTGTCACTGAGATTTTAGTATCAGCACCTTTTATGCTTTTTTTGCAATTTAAGTGTTTTAACAGTGAAGTAAACAGTATGCTAGATAGTCTTAATGGAAAAAAAATACAAAAAAGTTAATTAATTTTGAAGCCTTTACATGCAGAGTTCTTTATGAGTCATTCTGACTTTGATTTTACAGCATACATTAATTGTTTTACCATTCTCTTTTAACCATCCCCTGGAAACAATATTTGGTTGTATGTTCTGAATAACAATAGAGCACAGGTTACAGTTGCCTGCAAAGAACCAATACCTAAGCTTTCCCAAATGCAGGCTGCAATTCAGGCATGTTGCTTGGTTAAGTTTTATACGTGATAAGTAGGTCACTCAAAATACTCTGAATATACTGAATATACTCTGAAAATACTCTGAATTAGACCCTGATGTCATACTGTTATTGCACTGGACCCCAAACATGTTTCCCCTGCCTGGCAGAAGTTGAGCTTGAAAACTCACAACACTTTAGTTATATATAAACCACTCTAACCATAGAATAGCTAAATCTTGAAGCCAAATTTCAGCCCCTATTCTCTCTTTCACACTCCATCTGATGGAATAATTTCCAGCTGAGTTTTAGTTCCAAAGTAATTACTGCTGGTTGACTATTCATATTCTGCTTTACATCCTAACACTCATTTTCTCCACTTAACCTTCACCAAATAGTACTGATGCTATTGTTCACTTTGGAGCTGCAGCCCTTTCTGCCCTGAACAGGAATTCCATCCATTTGCTTCCAATAAAAATGTAAGTTGCTTCTAATTCATTACACATTCTGCATTTCATAAACACCTGGCACAGAGCAGTTCTAAGCTCAGCAGACAAATTACTAGCAGCACAAGTTAACTAGAGTTTATGGCACTGAAACAAAGAATACACTGATTTTTACAAAAAGTAAGTACTGGAGTAAAAAAACTGCAACATTTTCAAACTAAAATAACTAATAATAAACTAACAGAATACAAAGCTTTTCTTTTCCTAGTTTTGGGGGAACACCTCAAATATGCAGTAATTTGGGGCTTACATGTTTCACATGAAAAATGACATTAAGATCTAAGCAAACAACTTCCCTCTCATTTTAAAATTACATTTTAATAAAAAAGAGGTAATTTAATAATAGCCTGCAACCTCAGAAAAAAAGTGGACTCTGTTAAATCCTTTGATAATATGTAATAAACAACAGAAGATGAATCCACAAAGGCTATTATAAATTATGATTAAATTTCCTTTGAAAAGCCTTATTGGAAAATAGATTAGCCTCTTTAGGAAAGCTATCATATTGATTATATGATCCTTTTAATAAACTTCTGTAAAAAAAAGTAGCTTCTTTATAAACAGGCTTTGAGAATCTCTTTTCTCAACAGCAAAGAGACAAACATCCCAGAAATTGAACACATACCAAAATTGAACATTTGATTAGTTTAGATACAGAGTGTGGGAAAGGAGGAGAAGAATAAACTGAAACCGACATCATTGGCTGAGAACAATCAGTTGTTGAAAGTGCTTTCTCAGATGAACGTGATGAGCTGAAAGTCTTTCTAAAAGCCTCTTTCTAGAAGTTTGAGAAATCCTAGCTCACCTTTTTCCCCTATTTCTCCGAGATCAGCATTGCTCAGACACACAACCATGCTGTCAAGCTTGCATGCATTATTATTCACCTCCTGGAATCTATTTTACTTAACTCAGGTCACAAACACAGAGTCTTAAAGCAGGGGTCCTCAAGCCCGCAGCCTTCATCAGGGACACCCAAACATCAGCTCACAAGAGAATGAGGCAGAAGTGGGGGGAAACTGCACTCCCTTTGCTGACAGCAGCTAGTACAGAACTTAGTATGTAAGAAAAGAGCTGAAAGAGGTGATGACACTTTTCTCATCACTCCGCCCAGCATTACATTAATAAACATTTTCCCTAGCTCCAGCCTCCTCAAACCCAGCAGCTTGTAAAAACCACTCTTACCATTTCTCCAACCTCACTTTCCTCAGAAGACCTTCCAGTTCATCTCCCTACAGAGCTCCAAATCCCGATTTGTGCATCCCACTGCAGCTGTGCTCCATCAGCCCAAATGAGGCAAAACACCTGAGGATGGGGGAAGGGGAGCAACTCAAATTTTGCCCTCCTGGAAGCTTCTCCTTCATGCTTTCAAAACTTAGCAGCTTGTGTTTTCAATATTTACTGTGAGCCTCTGGATTATTTCCCATTCCTTCTTTCATATAATTCAAATAATGAAGCATGAACAAGGCTACTGAGCATTGCAAAGCCCCCCTTCATGCTTTCAAAACTTAGCAGCTTGTGTTTTCAATATTTACTGTGAGCCTCTGGATTATTTCTCATTCCTTCTTTCATATAATTCAAATAATGAAGCATGAACAAGGCTACTGGGCATTCCAAAGCCCCCCTTCATGCTTTAAATTTTTTTTCCCCAACAGAGACTCAGTCCATATGTTCCTATGTTGCCCAGTTTACCTACAGAAACTCTCCATTTGTTACTAGGCATTCAGTGCAAGATCTGGCAGTCTTGTGTAAATCATTCAGTCATATGGGCTGCAGAACCTGTACTCAATCTCACTAAATACAGATGCTTGTATGTGCACGAGTTTCCTTCTGTGGCATCTATCATGATGCTGCTTTCTGCAGAGTGCTCAATGCTGAAATCCAAGATTTGTTCACACAAGATGCAGCTGACTAAAGCATTCTGTATCACTGGCATTCAGAAATGTAAAGGTGATACTTCGTTACAGCCCTGCCCAAAAATCCCCACAGGACAACTGAAGGGGAGACAGTTTTGTATTAAACCTCAAAATACAGGACATCTCTGATTTAAAAAGCATGCTTCCTGTCTTTTGAACAGAATATTGTTTCACAAGAATGTCTTACATGTTTCAGAGCACAAAAAAGTATTTATGGTTCTTCCATAGCTTCCCAATGGAGAAACTTATGTAAGAAACATGCTTATATGCTTATCCTCAGAAAGATTACATGGAAAGGGTTTGGAAACCCATGCACAAACAGGGATGATACAATATTTAAATGCTAAGAAAATAATTGGTTTTGGACTTAACGGTGGCAGAAGGTGTGAACACAGTACTACACCCACTCATTTATGATGCACCCATCAACTTCGCTCAACTCCCAAAGTTGAAAATACAGCAAATTTACTACCTAGTAAAAAAATTTAGAACCTTGTGTCTTCCTTCCCCATCCCCCATCTTTCAACAATTAAGAACTAAATTTCAAAAATTAAAAGTGTCTTTTCATTATTACTACAAGGTGTGTAGTCCTGTCATACTGGGCATTCCCCCTTTAGTTCTATTAAATCATCACCATTATTTAATCACATTAAAAATCCCTGTAATTTGTCTGATATCCTGGCATGACAGAGTTGGTCATCTTTCCTATCTATTTTACTACATATTTAACAACAGAAATCAAAACTTGAATTTAACATCAGGAATCTGCTTAAAAGGTAACACCATTTCACTAGGAAAAAGAAAATTACACTGAGTGATTTCTACAAGGATTTCTAAGGAACTGTTTGAGCATGCAAAGGCTGAAAGCAATCAATAGTAAGAACAGTATCACCTATGAACTGAGATACACAGACGTATGTATTTAGAAAGCATTTTCTAAGGTATCATATCTGTGACACTCCCTGTCACTCTCCGACAGAGGCTTTTTGCTACAGAGTTTGCACATGAAATGCAAATTTGTAAGCTTCACTTGTTATTTTACCACCGTTGGACCGTGACAACATCCATGTAACAAGAACAGAGAACTAAAAAGAAGAGGGAAGAAAAAGGTTTAAATTTCCTAATTCAAAATATATTTTAATTGGTGTTTTTAATAAAGATCTGCTTTTCCTTATAAAGTTAAAAAAACTCAGTACTCACAGGACTATTTGTCATTGGCCTGGTTGTAATAAAACTGCCACAGAAGTTACTGAGAGCTCTCAACAAATATTGAGAGTAGAGAGCTGAACACTAGATTCTGTGGTTGGCTGCAAAGTCATTTCTTGTCCAAGTTACTCGTTCAAATAGAGTCTTGCCTGGTAGAGGACAAAAGACATTCCTCAACATGGACTGTTTAGTGAGCTATGCAAGATGTATTAGGGTTTTCAGTCTATACTGTAAATGGCAGGTATGCACACTCTCACACCCAAAGACCTCTATCAGTATGGTTGGTTTTAGATCAACTGCCAAGATTACAATGGCAGTGGAGAAGTCAGAAATGGCACTGACATGGAGGCTCATCTGAGACACAACTGAGGTGTTACTCACACTGGCAGTGACAAAATCATCCTCCTAGGATGTAGCGACAAGATGTTGTGTTCTGTGACGACCATACCAGGAAATTCATCATGTGGTCTCATACAGTAGCTAAACTAACACACCTAATTTGCTCTGAAAAAGTTGTGCACACAGGAGATCAAAGGATGAGAGATGCTTAACAATGAAGTGTGTTTTCTGCAAAGGAAGCAAGTAAGTAGCAGGAGAATCCCAGGACAGCATTTGTTTCTTAGTAAGCATTAAAAGTGGGAAGTGACGTAGATGTGCACACGTATTCAGTATGGATGTTGCTGGCTGACAGTGGGAGAAACACCATTTGATCTTCAAACCCTTGCAAGAGTGTAACACTTCCCTGGCACAGTGTAACCCACTGGAACACTCTGAGCAGAGGAACCAATGCTTTAAAATTAGCATCTCTGTGCAATTTTAGTCAGAATCTGTAATACACTGTTTCAGCCCTTCTTGGGATACATTCATGTACCTTAAGATCCTTGTAACCTTGACATCCTTGCTGCATGTGTCACCCCTATGTCACAATATCACCACTCGCAATGTGGCAGTCACAATGTCCTGAGGCAGTGTAAAAGGGGGCATCCTCCTGCGTTCTGCTACCAAAGCTGGCCCGGGGGCATCCAGAAGACATTAAGAGGAAGTCCTTGAGGAGCTGGTAGAATTACTTGGAGGGGCTGGGGGAGGAAGACTGAAGGCTGGACAAAGATGCTGAAGATTCTCGGCTGCAAGGCCAGCTCCAGGCAGGATCACTTTCAAAGCCCATCTGAGGGAAGGAAATACTTTTCAGCTGGATAGCCATGGCCAGACCAAGAGGCTTGAAGTGCTCCTTCTTGAGGAGCACTGCAGACCTTGCTGTCCCCAACCCCTGTAGAGCCAGGGGCAGAAGCTGTAAGAAATGGAATGCAGAGCTGTTGCCAGGGGTCTCAGTGCCTTGGAGCACCCACTGCTGCCCTGCCAGGCACAAGAAGAATTCTTCACCCAAGGTCGATCAGACCAGGGGCCTTTTGCCACTATGGGAATTCCCTGAGATGGCTCCAGGTTGAGGGAGAGTAGGGCTTGGGCATCTCCTGGGAGGCATGACCAGCCCTTGGGTCGAGGAGGCAGGCAGGTCTTGCTCAGATGCTCAGGGAGCAGCCGATTGCCAGGTCTGCTGGGGTCAGGAAGGAATTTTCCCCCTGGGCAGATTGGTCCTGGTCCCTGGGGTTTTTTGCCTTCCTCTGCAGCACTGAGCATGACCCCTCTTCAGGCCTCCTCTGGCCCATTTTGTGAGGTCACTGCCTGCTGCTCATGCACCACGACTCTGGCCTTTTGGGCCCTGAAGCTGGGGGGAGGAAGGCTTTTTTCCCCCCACGGTGGCCTAGCAGCTGTCTGTGGGGGTTTTTGCCTTCCTCTGCAGCACTGAGCATGGCCCCTTGCCAGGGCTCCTTTGGACCCTTTTGGCCAGGTGCTGCTGCTCCTGCTCCACGAAGGTGGCCCTCATGCCCCTGCATCTAGGGGGAGGAAGCTTCCTAGACCCCCAGGGCGGTCCCCGGGGGTTGCTTCTTGTCCTCTGTAGCACTGAGCACAGCCCCTTGTCAGGGCTCCCCTGAGCCCTTTTGGCTCGATTTTCCCCTGCTGCTCTTGCTCCTCCAGGGCCCCACTCTAAGTGGCAGTTACAACAACTGCTGTGTGTGCTGTGAGCACGTAGATGATCTCCTCTCCCGAGAGGAGGGGGTTGGACTGAAAGAATCATAGAATACGCTGAGTTGGAAGGGATCCATCAGGATCATTGAGACCAACTCCTGTCCCTATGTGGGGCACCCTTAGAATCACAACATGTGCCTGAGAACATCATCCAAATGCTTCCTGAACGCAGGCAGGCTTGGTGGTGTGACCACTTCCCTGGGGAGCTTGTTCCAGTGCTCAACCACTCTCTGGGTGAAAAACCTTTTCCTGATATCCAACTCAAACCTCCTTTAATTCAGCTTCCTGCCATTTCCCTGAGTCCTGTCATTGGTCACAGGAGTGAAGAGATCAGTACCTGCCCCATCTCTTACCCTCGTGAGGAAGCCATAGACTGCAGTGAGGTCATCCCTCAGCCTCCTCTTCTCCAAGCTGAATAATCCAAGTGACCCCAGCCGCTCCTCAGAAGTCATCCCTTCCAGATCCTTGTCGCTCTCCTTTGGACCCTCTCCAATAGCTTGATGTCCTTTTAATATTGTGGTGCCAAAACTGAACACACAGTACTCACTGCAGAGTAGAGTGGGACAATCACCTACCTCAACCAGCTGGCAACGCTGTGCTTGACGCACCCCAGGACATGGTTGGCCCCACTGACTGCCAGGGCAGCCTGCTGGCTCATATTCAGTTTGCCATCGACCAGGACCCTCAGGTCCCTCTCCCCTGGGCTGCTCTGCAGCCACTTGTTCCGTAGTTTGTACTTACCACCAGGGTTGCCCCATTCCAGGTGCAGCATTTGCCACTCGCCCTTGTTAAACTTCATGTGGTTGGTGACTGCCCATCTCTTTAACTTGTTGAGGTCTCTCTGCAGAGCCTGCCTGCCCTTGAGGAAGCTGACAGCTTCTCCCAGCTTTGCATCATCAGCAAACTTAACATTCCTTCGAGTCCTGTGTCCAAGTCGCTGATGAAGATTCTGAAGAGGACTGGGCCTAGGATGGAGCTCTGCAGGACCCCACTAGTGACCAGTTGCCAGCCTGATGTTACCCCATTCACTGTCACTCTTTGTGCTCCACCTGTGAGCCAGTTGCCCACCCATCATATGGTACACTTGTCCAGCTGTAGGCTGGACATTTTGTCCAGGAGAATACTGTGAGAGACAGTATCAGAAGCTTTGCTGAAGTCCAGAAATACTACATCCAGTGGTTTCCCTTGATCAACTAGGTGCGTTACCTTGTCATAAAAAGAAATTAGGTTTGACAAGCAGGACTTTCCCATCGTGAAGCCGTGCTTGCTGTGACCAATGACTGCATTGTCCTCCAGGTGTTTTTCAATACCTTCCAGAATAATCGTTTCCATAATTTTACCAGGCACTGGAGTTAGAGTGACAGGCCTGTAGTTTCCAGGGTCCTCCTTCTTGCCCTTCTTGAATATTGGAACAACATTAGCCAGTTTCCAGTCAACTGGGATCTCTCCGGATTCCCAGGACCTCTCAAAAATCATCGTGAGAGGCCTAGTGATGACATCAGCCAGCTCTTTGAGTATTCTCAGATGAATCCCATCAGGCCCCATGGACTTGTAGGGATCTAACTGTAGCAGCAGATCCTGCACGAGCTCAGGATCACCTAAGGGTTGATCCTTGTTGCAGTCATGGTCCTCCAGTTCTGGGCGTTGAGACCCCCTTGGCCCATCATCAATGTTGAAGACAGAGGCAAAGAATGCTTTAAATACCTCTGCTTTGTCTATACCCCTGTTGGTGAGGTGACCGTCCTTATCCTGTAGAGGACCCATGTTGTTTCTACACTGCCTTTTGCTGTTAATGTATTTGAAAAAAGTCTTTTTATTGTCTCCCACGGTTCTTGCCAGTTTCAGCTCCAGCTGAGCTTTGGCCTCTCAAATTTTCTCCCTACAGTGGTTAGCAGCATCTCTGTATTCTTTCCACGTCACCTGACCTAGCTTCCACTGGGCGTACACCTTCCTCTTCTGCCTAATCTGCAAGAGCAGATCCCTGTTCAGCCAAGCCGGTCTTCTGCCTCGTCTGCTTGACTTACGACAATTTGGGATTGCTTGTTCCTGTGCCCTTAGGAGGTGATGCTTAAAGAGTGACCAGCACTCATGAACCCCAGCACCTGCAGAAATATCTTCCCAGGGGAGCTGACTTAGAAGCTCCTTGAGCAGCCTGAAGTCTGCTCTGCTCATGTCCAGTGTTGAAGTTTTGCTGGCAGTTTTCCTCTTGTCAGCAGAGATTTTAAACTCAATCGCCTTGTGGTCACTGTGGCCGAGATGACTTCCAATCTGCACTTCACTCAGGAGGTCCTCTCTGTTGACAAGCAGCAGATCAAGGAGGGCGTTCTTCCGAGTTGGCTCCCTTATGACCTGTTCCATAAAGCTGTCATCCAGGTGGCTTAAAAACCTTCTGGCCCAGGTTGTGCTAGCCGTACTTTGCTCCCAGTTGATTTCTGGCAAGTTGAAGTCCCCCATAAGGACAAGGGAGGTTGACTTGGAAGCGTCCCTTAGTTCCTCAAAGAACAGGTCATCCGCATCCTCATCCTGGCCAGGAGGTCTATAGTATATTCCCACAATGACATCCGCATTATTTGTTTGTCCCTTGATTCTTACCCAAGACTCTCCAACTGTGCCAATTACCAACTGTGAGCTCCATACACTCCAGCCCTTCCGTTACATACAAAGCCACTCCCCCGCCTCTTCTGCCCTGCCTATCTCTCCTGAAGAGTCTATACCCATCCAACAGGGCACTCCAATCACAGGACTCATCCACCAGGTTTCACTTACACCATAATACCAAATTTCTGGGACTGGGCCAAGGCTTCTTGTTTATTCCTCATGCTGTGCGCATTAGTGTAGAGGTCCCTTCCAACCCCTACCATTCTGTGCTTCTATGATTCTATGACTTGTGCCCTGGCTCTCTCAGGCTCTCTTGCCCAGTGCAAGTTTGCAGTGGGAGAGAGCTCTGCTCTTCCCTTGGCTCCATTTCCCCAGGGCTTCTTGCTTGTGCACAACAGCCTGTGCTTGGAAGGGCTCCAGCCTGGCTGCACCATCCGGAGCTGCCACTTTCCAGCTCTCCCTGCGTGCAACAGCAGCACAGGGCAGGCACGAGAGCGCTGCTCAGGCATCACTGGACAAGGAGCTCAGCGGTGGAGCAAGTTTGGTAGGCTGTAAAGTTTAAGTAGTGAGAGATTAAAATTTAGCTGATACAATAAAGCTAGTAAGGATGACACTTACTGTTAACTGTAACCCTAATTACTAATTTCTAAATAATTTTGTAACTCTCTCATCCCTGTAAATCATTACTTTTAAGTAAATATATTGAATTATCTTTTAGCCTTGTCTAGTGGTAAAATCGATGCTCTAGTCTGATACTTGCCAGGCCACAGCATTCCCTCGGGCACTGAGCATTTGTTCAGCAGTAGAAATCTGGCAATGAGAGATACAACTTTCCAGTATTTTTGGTTAATTCACCATTGTGCTCCAGGGACCCAGCTATAGCAGGATGGAACAAATTACTGTGGAGTAGAGACATCTTTTTCTGTCAATGGCAGCTTAAGCTTCTAACAAATAACAAGACAGTGGACACAGAGCTTGGAGATTTTGCTGAGTCTTTGAAAGATGAAGATCCTTCCCGTAACAACATCTATTCTGAAAAGCAAATTATTTCAAGATCTTAAATGGCAAATGTGTGTAACTGATTTGAACATCTGAGACACAATAAGAATTAAAGTTGTTATTTCAGATTTATTTACTTGCAATTTTTCCTTCTATAGCAGTTTATTTTTAGTTTATAGTTTCTACTATGTCTCAGCCCTATAATACATATTTCTCCACCTCTCTCGACTGTTATTTTTACTATCATACTATAAATATATTATGATCAGACCTGTATGAAACAAAGCCATTTTCACTTACAAGGATTTAATGCAAACATTTTTCTACATTTCACTTCTAGGAGTTCATCCCTTGAGTTTGTCTTTGAATTTCAACTTCAAAGAAACCTAAACCGTGATCTGAAATTCAGTTGCGGCAGCAAAGTATTGCCTTATTTCAGGTCAAAAGCTCAAGAAAGTGTTGAATTCCCTGATCAAAGCAAAATCAATTCACTGGAAAAAAACCTTCAGTAACACAGAATTACCATGTTCCTTTATGTTGAACAAAATTCAAATTCATGAAAATCATCAGCTATGTGGTTACAATCCCCACTAATGTAGTCTTGACTCCAACCTCTTTGAGAAATGCCCTAACCACCGCACAAACATACATTGAAAAAAGAAACATATAGTGGCACTGAACAAGTGCTACTTGCATGTAACCACTTTTCTGTTCCATAGAATCATGGCGCCTGTTAAATTTTACAGCCTTTTCATACAACCTGCAATGTTGTTTAAAATCTATTTCAGCCATTTTTACCCCACTGACCAGTTACCATTCCAACTTCCCACCTCCCCCAAAACCTCTTCTGTACTGCTATTGCCACAAAGATGGCAAAAACAAAAGGCAGCACACCAAGGATGTTTGAGTACACATGCACGCTGCCCAAGTAGGAAAGGTAAGTACCACTGCAGCAGAGCTGAGGCCTCAGACCTCAGGACTGTATAACTACAACCTTTGGCAAGCTTCAACAAATCCCCTCAGTATTTGCATCTATACCTAATATCATAAACATGGATAGAACATGCTGTTGTGAATACTGATAGCTCTTGCCTGCTCAATAAAGGCAGAGTTAAGGTTGTCTCAGTCTATAGCTTGATGCTATAATTTTTGTCTTTCACTCATTTTTGCGCAATTAATTCTGTACTCTAGAAAGACATTAAGACTTCACATATTCTGACAGGGTATTTATTAAGTGAATAACTTGCTGCTCACTTTTTCTTTTTTTTAAGACTTCTGAAAGTATAGCAGCACAGCACACATGGTAAAAACTTTAAACACAACATGAAACAAAACAAAAGCTTAGCTATCTAAGTTAGTAACTTTGCCTGAACCTAAACAATAAGGGTTCTTGAATGATCTGTCTCCAAATGACCTGGATAGCTGTAATCCTACACATTATTCACTCCATAGCTAAAGATGGGACAATACACTCCCAACACCCTCTTTTGATATCAGTCCAACAGTGCCTTTTACTTGTCTTACTGCACTGTTTTCTCCCTAAAAGGCAGGTGAAAATCCTATTAAGAGAAATGTTCACAGCTCCTTGGATTATTATTTCTTTCCTTTGTAATAAATGTGATTTCGGAAAAGTGATGCCATCCGTTTGTCCTTGCTACTTGTCTTTGAGACTCAAGAAGAAAGTTTAACTATGTTATGTCTTCAAAGCTCATCTACACACCCATAAAGGTGCACAGATAATGGCAGGAAGGGGAGCCCAAATAATACCCTGCTGAGCCATCCAGTGTCCAGGCATCAGCAACTGCAAAGTTTGGGATCTAGGTCCAACCACTGGGCTGACTGAGCGCTTGAGCGGAGCCACTGGAGGGGTCCACCCTGTGTGGATATGGATGTTCATTATTCTCACTAGTCGATGTCCTTCCTGCTCAGCCAGAAAGGAGAGCAGGATGATGCCATTGGTGCTGTGTTCACACGCATGCTCTGTCTATGAAGTATAGGACCAGCCACATATATGTGGTGTATATGGGCACTGTGGATGCCTGCCTGTGGGAAATTTACAGCCTTGCTACTGGTCAGACCCAGGGAGAACGCAGATATGGCAGTCTTACCTCTGGCAGGCTGTTGGATCCAGCATGATACTTTTCCCTCTTAACAGATTATACTTATTTTCAGAAGCTCACTAGATATGCTTACTTAACTGAGCTTCCATATCTGCATTTCTACAGTCAAACACTTGAACTGTCTATCAAATGCATAGGAATCGTATTTTCCAAATGGCTGTAAGAGATCGGCCAAAGCTCCAAAATTACTAAACTTCCAGAAAAATACATGATTTTTTTTCTTTGTTTCACTGACATACTACACCACTGTAAATTATGTTTTCTTTCCCAAGATTAGATGTCACCACACCATCACCATGCACATTCACTCTTGCTGTAAAAAGGGCTGCCCATGCAATTTTTCCTCCAACATTGGTACTATAAATATCCCTCTTTAATAAATACCAATTTGCCATTTAACTTTCAGTTTTACCAGTTCAGTTGCCTGACCATGAAGAACTTTGCCATTCAGTGCATATATATGTATTAATAGTTTTTATATAAAAAATATTTCCTCTTAATACATGAATATAATAGTTAAAAAAAGAATAAATTTTTGTTGAAATTGAGACAACTGTGAAAAATTTTCTCATTGGTTTGATTTTTTGTTAAAAATGAAAGAATTTGGTAATTTATCTTCGTAATATTTTCTACAGCTGTAGTTATAGTAGTAAATAGTGAAGTAACAGAAACCCGTATCTATCTAAATCCTGGCTTCAATTTTAACATCTCAACTGTTCAGAAGCATTTTTACTCCCTCCTCAATACAAGTGGCTGTATGCTTAAGAAAAAAGGGAGAAAAGTAAGGACTGGATAATTTTTCTGCATCTTCTAGATAGTTTAGAATATATTTCACAGATGAAAATCCCACTTGTAGTGTACAGCAGAAGACATGCTGCTGACCCTGCATACATTGCTCAGAACCTATAAAAAGAGTAACTGTACTTTTTTCTGTTATTTCTGTGCTTTAATAGTGTAAGCCATGTGGAGCTCATAGGAAATATTCTTATTTGAGAAACTCATAACACCAGAGTAAGTAATTTTATTTTAGAATGGCCAATAATCACCGTATAAACACCCTTTGGGATCAGCAACCTGAATGAGCATCTCTCCAACAGCAGTCTGCAGCTCTTCCCAACAGCTTAGGGCATATTACCTGTGTCCATATGAAATTCTAGTGTGCAATTGCTGAGAATGTGTTTGCTCAGTACACCCAACTACAACAACTGTACTGCTTTGGTCTTCTGCATGGTGCAGCACAGTGCTCTATCTATAAAGGGATGTATTTATAAATGTGTATATAAATCTACAAAGGTTTCAGGATCTTCAACAACCAGAGAGAAAGACTTGGCCTCTTTATCTCAACCAAAAGACATCAGTGTTTTCCCTACTTTACTGAAATTCCAAAACTGCAGGACAGCTTACAGTTATGACAAGTGGCGCCACTGTATCCAGTTCCATCGCAAGTGCACTTGAAGCTGTCCCACGTCTGGGTGCATTTGCCACCATGTTCACAGTGATTGGGCACACACCTGTCAGGACGAGATGCAAAGACAAAAAGAAAAACCTAAATGAGCATCAAGCTAAATGAGCACACAGCTAAATTGGGAGCTGCCCAAGCAGTGTATCATGTCCTTGCTTGGTAATTAATCCTTGTTACTTTAGATGAACAGAATTTATACCTAAACACACAACTGCACAAAAGATGATTCATCGAGGCTCTGGTACTTAGCTGTCAACACAAAAAGAACATCACAAGTCACATCTCCTTCTGCTGTGCAGGTGGTGTCATGCCTCAAGGACTCCAGCCCCAAAAGTGACTAAAAGTTAAAGAAAGAATGCCAGTGAACTGCTGTTTATCTTTCTGTTTCCAGCAATGGGTAAATAGGAGGCAGACTGCCTGCTGGCTAGGATGGAAATTACTAATGCTGCATTATTAAAACAAACAAACAAAATAAACCCCCAAAGTTTTAGCAGAACATACACTTATTGTTTGAGATATTATCTAAATGTGATTTCAAAGATTTGAGTTTGGCCAGTTTCTTTTCTATCAATGATCGTTAAAAATTGGAATTGCCATGTACTTTCACTTTCAATACTATTAAATTTCTTTTCTTTGAGAAGGCTTTGAAATGTTATTTCACAGATTTATTTTTTTTTAATATTACTTTGTTCCAGTCAGACTCAGTACAAGTTCTGCATTTCTGATAAAGAACTAAAGGCCTTTCTCTTTCATGCTGTGTTGGCCAAATCTAGTTTACAAACTATGCTTTCTTATTACGACATTAAAAATAAGAAATAGGAGAATCCCTATTAGACAAACAAGGTATTTTCATAAATGCACTACAAATTAAGTGTACTTATCTCTAAGATAAATCTGGACTTCATAATATCCCTGTGATAGTTAATACTACTCTATTAAATAACACCCAGCTTTTCTTTCTCATGTAGCAATTTATTGAAACTGAAAATATCTGGGTGAACTCCCTATATGCTTATGTTTTCGTATCTCCTCAAGTTCCAATTAACAGCATTACCATACATGACTCAATTACCAGGAATAACCTATGTCATGATATGCATTAGAGACATGAACATTGTGCACTCACAGTTATAAAAAATATTTGGTTTTATGCATGTCAGTACCAGTACCTCAGAACATACACGATATAGATGGTTTTTTTTCATCTCTACCAGCCTGCAGAATTCAAAGGTACCCATTCTTTATTTTCAAGATCAGAAAATACTGGCTTGGTTAAAACTAATGCTTAAAAAATGCTCTCCTAAAGCAAGAAACAAAGCATTTAAAATTATTGTTTTCACAGGAAAAAACAGTTAAATGACCAAAAGCAATTATCACAGTTGAATAAATTCTGTTTTCAATATGGCTTAAGTGAACTCTTTTAGTATTGTAAGTGTGGCAGGGTAAATGCTTTGATAGAGCTGATTAGCTATTCAGCTAACGGGTGATGTCTGTTGTGTTCTCAACACCACAGAAGAAAAAAAAAGAGCATATAATAGCATATTTCTAAATACCCAAATGATTAACAATTTATGTGAATCCATAGCTGGTGGGTGCAAGAGTAGGGAAAGCAGAGAGCAGTGACATTTCAAAAGTAATCTCACAAAAGTAACTTTTATTCAAGGATATAAACTTCTACAAAAGTTCCTTAATATGTGTATGGCTTTGTATTTTTTCTAGCCTTTCAGAAGAACTGCTTTTTATCTATTTTCTACTTGATTTACATTTGAACACACATAATTTTGAAGTATTTTTCCAATGACCAAACTAAGCATTTTGCTATGAGAATTTGCCAGCTATTTATATCAAGTCTCACACATAATGCCAGCAACTGTTTTGACATTTTAGTGTGGTATAACTTAGTTTTACTGTACCATAACTAGTAAAGATATTGCATTATTGACTATATAACTGAGGTAAACAACTTAATCTAGGGAAATATAAAAAACATGTTTATCTCTATCATTTAATATAAGTCATAAACCCAAAGATATTCAGTAAATTCCTTGATGCTCATTTTATACTTCTAGCATGATGCTTGGATTAGCCTAGTCTGTATCTGCAAATTTTTTTCTTTACTCATCTGCTTTTACCTGTTCTTAATATGATGTAGCTAAAAAATAGGGAGCAAGCAATACCTTAATATTAGTGCAAACAGGAGTTTAAATCAACCTAGAGGGTCACTTCCTTAAGTCCTCCCTCCCCCCTCAGTTTTCTGTTAGTTTATTTTATCAGAATTATAAGATTCATTTTTCTATTAAATCCACTAGCAACCTTCTGTAACATAATGTGATGTTCATGTGCCCACTTAATGGACAAACCTTACCCGTTATAATAGAGTGTACAGGAAATTTTGGGTAACCAGAATGAAAAAATTACAAAAAAATGCTTTTTTAATTCAGTAGGGGTATCAAGAGGAATATAATTTAGAAGTGTAAACTCCATTATCTTTCAAACACTTTTCTTGTTATAGAGTGATGGTAACATATGACTCCTGACACTATCAGTACGTTGCCTATGTATTTCAGTATGTATCTTGCTAATGAATTTCTATTTTTAAAATTATTTAAACCTATGCAATCATATAGTTTATCTACTTTGTGCTTTCAGTATATACACAAATCATTCAGTACATACACAAAATTTATACACTCAAAACCAACACATGCTCTATTTGCAGGTCATTTATATTAAAAGGCTATGTTTCTAGGCAATTTCATTTTTTAGTCTCCTTTAAGGAATAAGGCTGCATAACATAAAAAACAAATTAACTTCAAAACTGCTCTTCCTTCCTGAACCAGGCTTTGAAGCTGGAAGCTGACACAACACAAAGAACTGGAAGTTATGTTCCTAGTCACCAAATTGTTTCTCTTCCCACTGTGGACACTTATATTTTAAGTACTGCTGCTTAGAAAATCTGACCCCATTTTGAGAACCTTCTTATCTATGGTTCCTTCTGAAAGGCAGGTTTAGCACTTCATCCCTTTAAGTGTGAAAGCCTTAATTTCCACCCCAAAATTTATCCATAGTTTACAGATGCTATTCACTCGTTTCTTTGGGATTTTGTCCTTTAAGCCAGCAGCAAGTGTTCCAGCTAGTGGACTGATAACACTGGAATGTTTATGTTACTGCTGAGACTCCAAGGTCGCTGCTACAGAGGCTACCGCCATGGACTGATCCACGCTGCACTGGCGATGGGTGAAACTCCAGAACAGATTTAAATCTGATGACTCTGTAGAGAGCAATCATAACTTCTCTCAGCTGGTGTTTTTATGAACAAGTCTCCTGTCAGAAAACAGATTTTCTCTTTTCTTCCTCTTAACTCTGTTCCTACTTGCACTTCTTATCTAATCAGTATTCTGCAAGCCTTACCAATGTTTTGTGACTTCAGAGTTAATCAACATTTTTGTATTTCTCTGCTGAAATTATTTTGCTTGATATATAACATTTTCCTGACTATCTTAGAATAGTGGCTCAAAGTCATCCTGAGACTGCTCAATATATTAAATACTTTCCCAACCTTGTCTTCAATCACTTCCAACCAACGAGCTCCATCTTTACACATAAATTCTTGTTACTGTTGTTAGCAGCATTACTCTCTAGTATAACTTCCATGGTGTCATCCAGATCTTTCTGCTTATTTTTCTGTATCATCAGCACATTTCATCAAAATATTCCTAATTTTGAGCCAAGGTCGAAGCATTAAACAGGATCAGCTCGGGCACTGATCTCTGAGCTCTCCGTCAGCTGTTAACCCATCAGTATAAGCTGTGAGGTGATTCCATTTGCCAGATGACAACTCACTTTGTAATTCCTCTCTCAATCTCATCTTCCCTGGTTTTAGCTAATAATTTCCATCATTACGGTATATCAAATGTTGACATCGGACAAATTAGATATATTGCATTTCTCCTGCCTCAGAAAAATGTACTGTGCATTATCAGAAGCGATCAGGTTAATCTTGAACAATCGACTTGAAAACCATCTGCTGGATTTCACTCTACCTCTCACTTACTTCCAAGTATTTATTTCCTCTTTCCTTTGTTTCTGCAAAAGCTTAGTAAGACTACTGAAGTCAGACTAATAGGTGTCTAGTGATCTGGATCTGTCTCTGTCCATTTTTTAACTTTCATGAGGTTAACGCTGTTACCTAATAATACAAAACCATACCTTTTTTTTAGGGCTGCAGTATGACATATTAGTATTATGAAACCAATTGTGACCTAACTGGTTTTGTTGTATTCTTGGTGCCTGCTTACTCTGTTAATCTCCTGAGCAATTGCTATTCCTTCATTTCTTTGTTACTTGATGATTAATTACCAATATTTTATCTGAGGAATATTAGCAGTTTTCCTCACTAATAACTGATATAGCTATTGTTGCCTTATTTTCAGCTGAGGTAGGAGCCAACTTACAGACTTTCACCTCCTTATATTTTAAATACTGTAACTATATCCTCTAAAATCTGTTTTCCAGTCCTCCACAACACAGACCAAAGAAACAGACCAGATTTCCAGCCCTAAATTAAACCCACACCCTTCCATCCCTTTCCTGCTGATGTTCAATAATGTCCTCAACATAAGCCGGTAATGTGCACTTGCACCCCAGAAAGCCAACCATATCCTGGGCTGCATCAAAAGAAGTGTGGCCAGCAGGTCCAGAGAGGCAATTCTGTTCCTCAACTCTGCTCTTGTCAGACCCCCACCTGGAGTACTGTGTCCAATTCTGAAGCCCACAACACAAGAAGGATATGAAGTTTTGGAGCAAGTCTAGAGGAGGGTCACGAAGATGACCAAAGGGCTGGAGCACCTCTCCTATGAAGACAGGCTGAGATAATTGTGATTGTTCAGCCTGGAGAAGAGAAGAAAGGCTCCAGTGAGACCTTATAGCAGCCTTTCAGTATCTATGGGGGCCTACAGAAAAGCTGGGGAGGGACTTGCCATAAGGGCATGTAGTGTAGTGATAGGACAAGGGGTAATGGTTTCAAACTGGAAGAGGGTAGATTTAGGTTAGATATTAAGAAGAAATTCTTTAGTGGGAGGGTGGTGAGACACTGGAACAGGTTGCCCAGAGAAGCTGTGGACACCCATCCCTGGAAATGTTCAAGGGCCATTTGGACGGGGCTCTGAGCAACCTCGTCTAGTGGAAGGAGTCTCTGACCATGGCAGGGTAGTTGGATTAGATGACCTTTAATGTCCCTTCCAACCCAAACCACTGACTCCAACCCAAACATATGATTCTTTGAAGGACCTGGTAGTAGGGAGAAGAGGCTGACCAGCCAGCAATTTCACAAAAAGAGATCTGAGGAATTCTAAGTACAGTCCAGTCAACCCACCATACTAGCGCCAACAAGAAAAACAAAAAAAAAAAAACAAGAAAAGGAATCTCATAATGCAGGTATATGCAAGAGAGTAATACAAAAGACCCATGATGAAATCCTTAAACTGCAGTTAGAATTGAGCAGTGGATGATTTTTAATTGTACAAATAGTTGTTGGAAACAGGAAGGTTACAAATCTTTATAAATGTCCACATGGAACGCAGAAAGAAGCAATGAGTTTCACTGTCAGTAAAGGTATTTTAAGAACAACTCCAAGTAAGACACATCAGGAATGACTCAGGTATGCCTGGCCCTGCGTGAAGGTAGAACAATGGCCTCAAGAGAACTCTCCAGACTCCCTTCTAATCCAGATATTTTCCAATGCCATTAAAAAAAAGGGATTTATTTCAATATCTTAATTTCTGATAAGGTGACTATATTTTCTTTAGTGTTGTGACTGTACTATTTAACCTCTAAGTCAACAGGTTTTGGTCTCTACCTCATTTTTTTAGAGGCCTGTACCCCCAGGGCATGGATATTTAATACATTACCTAGCTTCCCCAGGCAAGTTGTGCCCAAGGTGTACAGTAATTGACTTCAATTCTTAGGTTTAGCATTCATATGAGCAGGAAGATAAAAGGTTATCTCTTCCAGGAAGCTGAATTCCCAGATGGCCATACACAGACTGTTAATATAGTCCCTCAGGACTGAAGAACCATCACAAATCTCACTATTCTCTTATGTCTAATCCAGGCATTTCCCTTTTTTTCCTTCCTTTTCCTTTCTTGCTTCCCCTTCACACTTCCATCTCTAGCATAGGTGCAAAATACAGCTTTGTGTGTAGATATAACCTAAATATAAACTAACTCTCTGCAATATAAATTAGAAACAACCAGGCCAAGAAACACCACCAAAACATTCACCTGTGAAATTTCTCCCCCACCCTGCAAGGTCAAAAGGAAGGAATGAACAACACACAAGACACATTTGACACATATTGCCCACTACTGTACTGAAAAGAACTCAAATGCTACAGTGATAAAGACAGCATGAGAATTTCTGTAGAGTAGAAAAAAGTGTTAAAGGCTTTTTGCAAAGGAAAGTATGCTGTGTTGAATTATTCTTAATATGAATTTCAACCTTTTCCTTATCATCCAATTCCTATCTAATGTTGTTTCTGCTTACACCTCACCTCTCATTTCTCTCCCAAATTGTTTGTTCCACTTTTTTGTCTATTTCTCTGCTGAAAACTAACTATAAGTTGTTTTTAATAGTCGTACAGTATTTTTGCATTTGCTGCCCTTTTTATCATCTCCAAACATCTCTTTAAAATCCATAACCTTTATCACCATTTCTTGCAAAATGCATACTGCTATCATTGTTGAGTTTGATGCTCTATCACTGTCTATCTTCATTCATACCCACACAAAGACTATATATAAAGTGTGATTAAAATTTAACCATTTTTACTACAGAGGGTTATCTGACTGCTCAAGATCATGACAGATTAGGTCTATAAAACAACATGCAACAAAAAAAATTTGTAAGAGCAATAAATAATGCTTCCAGCTGGTAGTCTGAATCACTAGTAGCTTACTGAAAAGACATAGTGCAAACCAGTAACAAAATCACAAAAATATTCTAAACATACATATCTATTTGCAGTGATATTGCTCTTTAATGAGCTATAGAATGCATTCCACTCATCATGGGAAAAGCAGTACTGACCAATAAGATAATCCAATTAAGAACACATTGCTATTGCAGAGTCCTACACTACCAACTTCAGACTAAAATTACCCATTCCATAGAGTCCTTGATTTTCAGAGTATCCTAAACAGAAGTAAAAACAGCTGATCTGACCTTTAAAATTCTTTATTATTTGTTACAATTTAACAAGTGTTTAAAGAGACTTGGAGATTTTCAGCAAAAGGATTTGGATCTCCTATACAAGGGAACACAAAAGGCAGATGGGACTGAAAAATTAACTCAGATAAACAATGATTCCCAAACAAGTTTCATTTGCTGCTGACTTCTAACCTAATTGTGCAAAGACGCATATAATTTACAATGGCAAAACTAAACAATCCTTCCTGAACCAAGAAGGACCTAGCCTTTCTTTATCACTTACTGTAATACAAGTTCTTAATGTTTCTTTTGTGGACATTCTAAAATTTCTTTTGTCATGAGATAAAAAAAAAAAAAAGCTTGGCACTTTTAAAGACTGTGATTTACAAAGAGCAAATCAGTATTAAAATATGCAGTGACATTTGGTTAAGCAAAGTTCCTTTAGGGCATATTCCTAGAAAAAGGCTGCCAAACTGTTTTTCAGTGTTATCTTCAGACCAATATGGTGCTCTTCTAAGCTGTTTGCAATAGAACAATTAATGAATGACTAATGCATAAAGAAAAATACCACAGCTAGCTCATTTGGATTAAGTGATCCTCTTGGATTTATGCAGATTTTATTTTGTATATGACAATGTAGAGACTTATTGTTCTTCTCTACCACTTTTAATATTCAGAGCACTTCCCAATTTAGCTCCTTAAATTAAGCTGATTCCACCTCAGCAATCACAGGAGCTGGACAACCCATTTTTCCGCATTTGTTTCAGAAAACCTCCTGCACCTGTTATGCATAACCTAGGATGTATGGTGGCTAACGGCTGAACCTCACTGTCCAACCCAAACTGTTGCCACTTTTGCTGAAGCAAATCCGGGGAGGGTAAAAAGTGGGAATTTCCCAGCCCTGGTAGCCCTTCTGTGGGTTCCTAGCAATTGCTTCATGTTAACAGGAGAACAGCTCTGTGTGGAGCTGTGGCAGGAGGAAATGATGTTTTGGGCAGCACTTGTTCAGCTAGTCTCCATCTCATCGTGGGGGGACAGGGGAGAAAACAACCAGATACTCTAGGTGGAAACAGCCCATGGGCTACATCCAGTTGCCAAGCCATAAACAGGAATATGCTGTGATAATCCTACAGAGGCAGAGGATAAAACCTCAAATTGATAAATACACAAATTAACCCAGATTTAAAAGACAATTTCTGTTGCACAATGTTTTAGCTGGCAAACTCAGGGCCAGGTCTTCAGCTGGTGTACGTAATAATATCTGCATCTGCCTTAAATACTACCTTAAGCCTATTAAATGGGTCAAAACAAAAGGAAAAATAAACAGTTACAGAAGGCCTGCTACTATATATGATCTATCTGAATGGGTTTTTATTTAACTTTTTTCATTACCCCGTGAGGAGTTTTGCCTAGTTAGTAACCAGGTTAAGGACTTCTAGAGCAGATGAGAGTTACTCTGTGTAACATTGTTTTGGACTGCTGTATTTGAGTTTATTATTTAGACAACCACGTAGAAGTGGCAGTTAGTCACTATCCTAACTTTGCCAATGTGGCACAATTCAGCTCTCTTGGGGATGTAAGAAGTTGTGTTAAATGCTGAGAATCCGCAGAAGAATCTCATGGTTTTACTCACTAGATTTCTGAAGCAATCTTTAAACTATTTCAAGTATTGCACAGATCAAAATATGACTGGAAAAACATAGTCAAGGCAGTAAAGCAAAACACATAGTCCATGCAATGAAGGAAAAGTGAAATGAAAGGTATTGTTTCAGAGATAGTTATTGCTGACAAATGGTATAGATGCCAGTTTTGTTATTAAATTCCTAGCAGAACACATCAAAAAAGGATGCTAATTGCTCCTGCCCCAAAGAGAAACTCAAATCCTCCTTACTTCTTGGTAGAGCAAAAATAAATCCACCAAGGCTTCTAGTTATCCCACTGTAGCATGGAGGAACAGCTGAGGTCAGCATGCTTTTCTTGCTGTACATCCTTGAAGACACCTAGTTTCCTAAACATTGGCAGAGATACATAAACTAGGTTCTCTGAGACATGAACTGAAATTTGAGTTGGATGAACCATGAATGAATCAGATGTAAATGGCATTCACACATGGTTTATTTCACACAGAACACTCTCCCTGAGATGACCCATACAACCACAAATCTTTTTGATGCATTCATCATTCCTTAGAGGCAACGTAACATGCATATTCACTTGTAACCCTTTCCCCTTTCTCTATTCACATTTATTGTAATTTCAAACATTTTGGTTCATGAGATTTTCCAATCAGGAAAAGGATTTTTAATTATATTTGCACCAGATGTTACCACAGTAGACTTTTCTCCTTTTTATCACTGCAGTCATCAGAAACAACAATTATAATAAATAGTAACAAAGAAATAAGTTATCTGTTACACTACACTATTCTACCCAGATCATCATGGAGCATTGTTGTATCACTTGCAAAAATTTACACAATCTGCTTTTTCTCCTTTACTGTGATGATTCTGCCATCTACCACAACCAGCAATATGCTCAGCTAAAATACCATGTATAAAATATGACACATATAGGTCCAATTGTATTATACACCTGTCCTTTGTGTGTGTCCTTAGTGCACATCAGTATTATGTTCTTTTATAGAAGCTCTAAAAGATTTTTATAAATTGCAGTATGATGAGTGTTGTTCTCTACTTTAAAGACATAAAAAGCAAGGACGTGCCAATGAATTAGCAGCTCTGCTGCAGTGCAGTCACAGCTCTGTGATAAATATTATTCAATTCATTTTCAATTTGCTGAAAACAGATATGTACAACAGGTAATAAACAACTCATCTATTACCTAGAACTTGTGCAATGAACTGTTAGGAGCCAGAAGGCTTACTGTTGGAGTAATGAGCAGGTGTGAGTAGACGCATGTATGTGCATGTGTGTTCACCAGCCTAGTGTCAGTTAACACAAACATACACAGATCCTTTTTTCCAGGAATGATGACAATTTCAAGCTTCTGAAAATGGGCAGCGCTTTCAACAAAACAATTTACGTTAAAAGCAAAATTGGTTTTAAGGAAAATGTAACAATGAGGATACAACAGTTTTAATAACATACTAGGCTGGAAAAGTTGTAATGACACGATCCTGGTATACTTAATTTTAGTTACAAATAGCTTATTTCTGGGAATCCGTTGTTCTAATTAAATAGTCTTGTGATTGCCTTATAGAAAAATCGATAGACTATAATTTAGAGTAGTTGAGAGGCTCTGGATGCTAATTTTCTGCTTTTCAAGCACTACAGTTTGGGCACCATAGTTAAGGCTCTGTCGGTGTTTCAGTATATTATAAGTGTTGATTTCTCAAGGGTTTGTATTTCAGTTACAAAAATTTACTCCAGAAATTCAGCACACAAAGCACAAGCCAGAAAGGAAATAAATAGTAGCATATTGCAACACTGATTCTGGAACAGCTCAAGCAACTGGCATATCACTTAGTATTCCAGGACAGTAAGGACAAGCTGTTCTAGAGGTTTTATTTTAAACAGTAGAGGAAAAGAAGGCAAATTCCCTACACAATATTTTGATTTTGTCCTCCAGACAGTTTGTAATGAAATTTTCGACACTTCATTGAAAGACTGTACACAGCAAAGAGGCAGATTTAACTAATATCTCAACTCCAACAAATGTTGGAAAACATGTTGAAATTATTGAAACATGTCATTTGACATGCTCAAAACGAAGGGTGACTTTTCCTTTTAGTGTAAAATAATTTTCATTTTGAGATTTAAGTTCAGATATACTGTGTGGTTGACAGTCTACCAAGATAAGTAATAACACCTTCCAACTCTCTAGACGTGGCGCTTAGGAACATGGTTTAAGCATTGGAACTGGTAGCGTTAGGTTAATGGTTGGTAGAGTTAGGTTCTGGTTGGACTTGATGATCTTAAAGGTCTTTTCCAACCTGAATGATTCTGTGATTCTGTGATTCTAATTAAAACAGAAAGTATAGTCCTAAATATTTTCTTGAGGGAGCAATGGGTTGGAGCAGTTGAGTGGGGCAGTATACAAGAAAATTGTTGAAGGAACCTAGGCAGCTCTGACATGTGCACTGCTAGCTGAACTGGGAATAAGAAGGTAGCCTGGCAATTGGTAGATCTGATATAGGAACAATCTAAACTGATTATGCACCATTGGGTGCATCAATGCTAAGAAAGAAATTTAATAGGAAAAAAAGAAAATGGGATACAGAGAGAAACAGTGTGTGGAAGACAAAACTTTAAAAGAAAGAAATGAGGATAAAATAAAATATTCAATCACCAATGCGAGCACTGTTGGGGGAACCAATGTGTTAGAAAAACAGAAACTGTTACTGTACTTCTGTAACAATGTTTAAAGCAGAAATTATGAAGTCAGGATGCGGAAAGAAGACATCCTGGCAAAGGCCGTAAAATGCTCACAATAGCAACGTCTGCACAAGTATCACGAATACTAGAACTCCGAGCAGACTGACACTAGTAATTCAAGAGACCTATCATCTGGATATCACTGTTGTGGGAAGCATGAAACAATATAACCAACTCATTTCCATGTCAGGATACTTGCACTTCTGTACTAGCACTGAAAAGGTCTCTTTCTTTTCAATGCTATTTTTTTTAAGCTGAATGTTTTGACTGTTTCATGGATGTCTGCTAAGGCTTTCCATTTACCTACATACAAAGAGATGTGGTGCCATACATGCAAAAGAAGAATGTACCTTATCATATAGGTGGCACTTTGCAAATAGTTAATCAATGAAAAGATTCATAATTTTTGCAGCAATGCCAGCTATATGATAAACATGGTGCAGGCCTTGCAGAAAAGTTCATTTTTAGCCAATAGTTTTGAAAATGAAATATTACAGAATTAACCATGAAAACACATAGTTGATTTATTCCACTGACTTACCAGAACAAGTTCCTGCTTCATGTTCAATATTAGTGAGATAAAACATATCATGCACAGGTATTATAAAAATGCTGTCTTCGTTTCCTCAGAATTTTTTGCAAGACATGTGACTGCTTAAGTAAAATTAAATCACAAACTATCACTATTTACTTTTCAATACAATATGAACACAAATATCAAGAAATGTAAGATTAAAGCAGCTCATGGCATGCATTACTAAGATAATAATCCAAGATAAAGTATAAGCAAGTAAGATTATTATATACACAATGTGGACCTTGCACCACCAAAAGGTTTATTAAGTCCTTGAGATGATAGTTGGTTATTGGCCTTTCAGTACAAGAGTCCTCCTCAGTCTTTTGTTCACTATAAAACATACATTTAACAGAATGAATAACTAAGTGTTTTAGCTTATTAATATCCTTAAACAAATAGACTGTCCATTTCATCAAAAGCTTTACTTATACATGTCTTTTCTTTCTACTAAAATTTTGCTCTGTCTAGTTAGTGCTCATCCCATAACTTTAGCTTGTTGAAAATTTGTCAGAAATCCCTGCTACTTTATCCATCTGTTATACAAGGGATAGGGAAGAAAGCTGAAATGACACTTTCCTGTGGTCAAGTTTTTTCTTACTGAATGTTGCTGGTATGAAGAGCTTTGTAGCTCTTCTCTCTTTCCTGAAATATTTGCTTGAATTTAAGAGCAGCAGTTAATGTAGGAGTGACCAATGCAGAGAAGGGGTATCCCAGATGTTCAGTCATGCCTATACTGAACTGTAGTTACAAAATAATAAATATGGTAACCTGTAACAAAAGGTCTCAATTGCAATAACCTCTGGTCAGGCACCACAGGCATGCATACATGACCTTTTTCCTTTTCCCCTAACTTTATCCAAAATGTTTTGACTCGGTACTTCCAGTCTCACGTGAAAATGTGGCTCACATTCTATCCTTTTTTAATCCTGATCTGACTTGATTTTAAGTCCTGATTTCCAAATACACTCCCTGGATTCTGAACAAGTACTGTTTTCTCCTGCTCTCCTAGTTGGAGTCCTGGTGAACATTAACAATACCAGCAGTGTATCTAGCCAACTTGCTGTATTACTGCAGGTCTGCTATTACCATCAGATCTATATCTATATCTATATCTATATCTATATCTATATCTATATCTATATCTATATCTAATCTTCTTTCTACCTCTTACTGCTATGAATATAGCTGATTAGACATAAGAATTCTGAAAAATATAATAAAAAACTTTGTGGATCTCAAAATTGCATTAATGTCATTGAACGTTCGTATTTACAGGGTGCCCCCCAATAAGCATAATTTACTCCCGTCCTTGTAGAGAAGGAACAAGTGTACAGGTGGATTAAGTCTTGCAGTGCTAATGCTTTGGATGTAACCTGAGTACTAATGCTATACTGTAGTCAGAAAAGTGTTTCTGGATCAAGGACAAAGCAAGCTCCATGAATCAGCAGCTACAAATCTGACCTGGTGAAATTAAACTAGAGCTTTGTGATCTATATGAATTTGTCCAACAGAAATAAGCCAGCAGAACTTTGAAAGCCTCTTTCCACAGTCATTCTATAAAGCTTTGTTAAAACAGGATTTCTGAGATATGTTCCCTGGTAGGGGCCTGTAGTTCCTGTTTTTGATGAAAAAGAAAACACCTGGAGCTCTGCAGAAGAAGCTGAAAAGGGAAATAAGGAAGGCTTTGCTTTCTACAGAGATGTGGAGAACAGTCTGTCAGACCGTGACGAGATAAATCAGAAAATGGTCAATCCCAAAAGGAAATGTTCCAAGTTTGGAAAAAAAAGTACTTCTTATTCTCTTCCTTGATTACTGTAGCAATTGCACATTTCAGTGTTTCATGAGAAGGAAGATATTTTCATTTGCTCTCCAGTGTTCAGATTTAGAGCACGGGAATCAAGGTCATAACGAGCAACTGTATACTGTGGCATGATACAGCCATTCCTTACATTTTTCATTATAAAATTATGAAATAAATTATATTGAAAATGGCATCAGATGAATGAAGATCTCCTAAATAGCATGCACTAATTCTTAGACTTTCAAAAACCCCCATTTTGGTGGGTGGTCCTCCACCTTAGAAATTAGGGAATTGACCAGCTTTGTCATACTCACTTAAGAAGAATTAATCATAGTCTAACTGAGCCTGCCTACAATGGATGAGAAGTTTAAAGCTTCAATTCAGAAACAGACTAAACTAATATTTAATAGCTAGGGATTAGTATTTCTCTAATACTTCCAAAGAAAAAATAAACAGCAATGAAAAGTGAAACAAGTGTGAAAGAAGTAATCTCTGTGGCTTTCTGTTCCAGTCTATCAGATACCACATCAAACTTGCCACACAATACTTAAAATGTGAATCACATTTTCAAAACACTATTACTGGTACTCCCAATTAACTTATCCTAATAACTCAGAAGAGTTTGCTCATCTTTTACTTTTTTCCCTAAAAATTGAAAGACTCTTAGAAGTCTTAGCCATTTATTTGTGGATAGTGATTCTCATCTTAATACTTTAAATAGCCAATGTGTTTCTTCAAGCTATTTGATAAGTGAACAAGTGTCATGTCTTATTTATTCAGTATTCTATAACGGAGGACTGAAGTTTGACTTTCTTCCATCATAGTGGAGCAACTTCTGAATGCCTTTTGGCTCTTCATGAGGGCTTGTGGGGGCAGTGTGCAGGTCATTTCAAAGCACTTAAGTATATATGTCTACAATCTGGATGTATCTGATTTATATTATGATAAAAATAAGGGTCCAGATATCTTCCAAAAGACTTAGTGTTTACCCTAAATTCATCTTTGGGCTTCTTCCTCCTTTCTTTAACTTTCCTTCTTCTATGCTTTGCTGTTGCGAGGAACAACGGCAGAAAGTCTTTCCCCTCTGCACCAGAAAATGCTGCTGGAAACAGATTTACTGTCTTATTTAAAGCTCTCAAGTGGTATCAGTAGGATGCCATGGATATGACTACCTCTTCTCAAGTGACCCTTTGTGCAGTACTGTCTGTGCAAAATACCTGTTAAGTGACCATGAAGAATTAGGGTGTCCTTATTGGCACTGTTTCGTAACAAAAACGGTTTAAGAAATGTGCAACTCCTCTGCTTTGCCCCTGCAATGTCTTTAATTCTACCTTTTTAGATTAGTACTTTAAAACACAGTTTATTTCAAAGATTCGGTTTAAAGCTTGATAATTTATGAACTGTAAGAATCAACTTCACCAGAACTGCAGAAGAGGAAATGAGCTGTGTCAATCAGCATTTCCACCAAAGAAAACCTGTCTTTTCAGTACAATGCTAGGTTCCTGATTTCAGGGTATGATAATCTAGCAGAGCCCATTAGTCTGACTCTCTTGTAAGCCACTTTCTTTCGTTTCACCAAGAGACTCTTAGCAGTTTTGGGTCCTCACAGCACTGTCAAACACATAAAAGCCAAACCTTCACAACATGTTACAGGTCAGAAGAGATAAACCAGCCACCAAAATCTGTCAAAAAGATCTTTATATTGAGTCACCAGTCTTGCAAAGATAGGTCGCATTTGAATTATGAATTAATGCATTTTTTATATTGGAGAGATTGTAACTAAGAAATCACAGCTACAAACCGGAGCAAGGGCTATGCAAGAGCAGCGAAAATATACTGCAATTTGCTCAGCTACACAGATAAATTATTTCTAAGCAATATGTAACATAAATAGTGGTGCTATACAAATAATCTCTCTCTGAATTATTGTGGAACAGGACAAAATGTTACTAATTTCAGTGAAAACTGAATGTGGTTTACATTATAATGACAGTCCTCACACACATAAGAATACATGGTTCCTGGTGGGTTACAAACTACAATTTAAGCCAGAAGCTCCACTTACAAAACTGATCACTAGAATTCTGAAGAGAGAGTCATAAAATCATGGGATAAAATTATTAGCTATCATCACGTTTTAACTGGAAAATCTGCAATGTAGGAAAAGTAAATTTATCCTGCACGACAAGCAGAAAAAATACTAGTGAGCGTATGATCTAGAAAAAGAGAGGTAAGAAAGAGAACGTTGCTCTAAAGTAACATTCTAATTCCCCAACCACACCCCGCAAGCCTTCTCTTCTCCAGGCTGAACAGTCCCAGCTTTCTTCTCGTAGGCGAGATGTTTCAGTCCTTTAATAATCTTTGTGGCCTTTTGTGGGACTCTCTCCATGTCTCTCTTGTACTGGGGAGCCCAGAGCTTGACACAGTGCTCCAGGTGAGGCCTCACCAGTGCTGAACGACGGGGAAGGATCACCTCTCTCAACCAGCTGGTAATACTACTCACGCAGCCCAGGATACTGATGGCTGCCTTTGCCACAAGGATGTACCACTGATTCATGGTCAGCTTGGTGTGCACCAGGGCCTTTTCTGCAAAGCTGCTTTCCAACTGGTCATCCCTCAACTTGTACTGGTCCGTGGGGTTAATTCACCCTAAGTTCAGAGCTCTTCCCAATTTTGTAGCACCTGCAAACTTGCTGAGGGCACACTCTGTCCCAGCATCCAGGTCATTGATGAAAATATTAAACAGTATTGGCCCCATTGTTGATACCTGGAGTATCAATCAAGTGACCACTAGTCACTTGCCTTCAACTACACTTTGTGGCATTGATCACAACCATCTGGGCCCAGCCCTTAAACTAGTGTTCAACCAACCTCACTATCCACTTATCTAATGTACTTTTCCAGTTTGTCTTTAAGGACCTTACAGGAGACAGTGCAAAGGCTTTACTAAAGACAAAATAAACAAAATCCTCTGCCCCCCCCTTGTCCACCAAGCCAGTCACCTCACAGTAGAAGGCTATCAGATTGACCAAGCATGACTTCTCCTTCCTAAATCCATGCTGACTACCTCCAATGATCTTGTTCTTGAAGTGTCTGGAGATGGTTCCCAAGAGGATATTCTCCATTACCTTCCCAGGGATAGAAGTGAGGCTCACTGGCCTGTAGTTCCCCAGATCCTCCTTCTTACATTTCTTGGACATAGGAGGGAAGTCTTCTCTCTTTCCCAGTTGCCACAACCTTTCATAGCAGATTAACAGTGGCCTTGCAGTTATATCAGCCAGCTCCCTCCGCACTTGTGGGTTCACCCTGTGTGGCCTCATTGACTTAGGTATCTCCAGCTTGTTTAAAGTGTTCCCTAACCTGGTCTTCCTCCATGGAGTGTAAGTCTTCCTTGTTGCAGAGTTTCACTCTAGTCTGAGGGGCCTGGGATTCCTGAAGGCCACTTTTACTGGCAAAGGCTGAGACAAAGAAGGCATTCAGTACCTCAGCCTGTTCCATGTTACTTGTCACTAGTTTTCCCATGCTATTCAGTAGTGGCCTACATCTTCCCTTTCTTTTGCTGTTTAGGTATTGGTGGAGTATTTTCTTGTTGTCCTTGTTTATTTCCACCGATAAATTCACATAAGATTTTTAAAACATACTAAGATTTGTAATTAATTTCCTCATAGGGTGAAAAAGAGGTTGTTTCCTTTTAAATCCTAGGAGGCACTCAGATGAGCCTTCTAAGCTGACAGAATTTGTGAACCTTTTGCAATGTATGGGCCTCATGTGAGCCAGTATTCCTACTAGATTAGAAGTAATGTATCATACAGTCATAAAAGGCTAGTATTTGAGAATTCTGGGGTTACCCAACAGTGAAACATAAGTTCACATAGTTTACACCAAGGCTCTCAACAGGATTTAATTGAATGAAAACAATGTAGTATGTGCTGTGAAGTACTGACTGTATTGTAAAGCCCAGGATGCATGATTAATTTACCTGCAAAGAAAACTCCGGGTAGAGAAACTAAAAGCACAAGAAATGCTGAAGACGAGTGAAAGGCACATGAGGAAATAAGAATAGCAGGTAAGAGTTACTGAAGTTAGAACACACAGCTTAATTATGCTATCCACACCAAAAATACCACAAGATCATTAGCAGACAGCAAGGATAAGTACCTCAGTTTTATTACTTTACAAGAAACATTCAAGATATGTGAACATATGCTTTAAAATGTCAGTGTCTCACTCTGACCTCTTCTTAGATTTCATAATTCATTAATCTTATATCCTAATACATTTTAATTTCTGCCATGTTCTGGAAACTTCCTACTGCACAATACTCACAACCAAAGTGTAAATAGGGCCAAAGGATCTCACATTAGTTCACAAATAAACTGTTCTAATAAATTTTATGACTGTAATCTAATTAATACCCATGGATTTTATTTCCAGCTATGACTATGAACAAGCTCATGAGGCCACAGGACCCCCACTGGCCATGCTGGTGCTGCTGCTGCAGTAGCCTGGTCCCGTGGGACTCTCTGTAAAGGTGTCCTAGGTGGGAGCATTCAAACTAAGCCTTTAAAATTGATCCATTCCCCACTGTTGTCTAAGGTGTGCCAATGCTGTACTCTAAACAGGGCCTCCTCTATCACAACACTTAACTAACAAACCAGTAAGTAATACTTCCCTCGCACTTCCCATGTCTGAGCCATACATTTCACTGCAATACCGACCTTTGAGATGGTCAGGTAACTTGCATTTCATCATGCGCAGCATGCTCTAACAAGCTGACCGTCATGACCTGACAGTCATGACACACTGGTAGGGCAAATGAGGAGCCTGGAGGAACACGACAACAAGCATCCAATTAATCTTACAGACTGACCACACGTAGAATCTGCTATATGCTCTGTATCCCTTTTCAGTCCACTGCAGGAGTAACAGGCTGGAGTCAATCAGAGAATCTCATGCCTGCTACACATTGGCAAATCTGAGATCATACCATTTTCCAGACATAGGCTGATCAAGTCTGGGTTGCTAACATCAGGATGTAAAAGGCTTCTTTTAAGGTCCTTTGGTGCAAAGTGATGTGAACAACAGAGAGAAAGCATGTGCATTTCCAGGATCTAATCTACCCATCTGGTCCAGATATAGGTAGCCAGTGTCTTTCCGATACTGACTGTGCAAACACTTCTAGTCTCCCTCTGAAAATGTGAGCTTCCTCTCCTTTTCCTATCCTATTCTATAGCATTCACACCTATCCTGGTTTTTATTTTGATGAAAGAGATCTAAATAGAAACTTTTGCAGTTAAAAGGGGGAACCCTGTTGTATAAGTCCAAAAGGTTAAATTTGCCTTCAGTAGATTAGCAGATCCAGAATTAATTTTTTTTCATTTGAAGAAAATGAAATTTCATTCATACTCCAATAATGGCTTTTGTCCATTTTAACCTCTGTGTCACCTGCACATATACCTCCCTCCTGCCCATACTCTCCCCTTGTATTTTTTTTACCCAGAAGGACTTACATCTCAGTACACTACAAATATAGTAGATGAAAAATATTGAGAACAGTATATTTGAGCACACCCCATAGAATATACTGAACAGGAATAGATTAGTATCCTAAGACCACATCACTTCATTTAAGTATGGACATTTCCACTCACCAGAAGCCCTTTGCAACATTTGCTAGATTTAGGATAAGACAGTACAACAGAAGGTTTGAAAGTTAGCTGTAGAACTTGAAAAAGGCAAAAATGTATTAGAATTTTCTGCATTAAACATCCATTATATATACAGCCTAATTCTATCTTTGCACTGAGTTCGAGTCTTTCAAAACAAGTAAGAAGCCAAAGAGGCACCATGCCTATCATTACTTTAGGCAAGAGAAATCATGCTAAATGCTGTACTTAGCGGGGAAAATTAAACAAGCTTCTTAAAAAAACCCTTTTTTCACTGTAAAAGAATCCATAATGTGGTAGGGCTGCTTCAGTGCTATCTCAGAACTGTATTATGTACAAGACCATGTACAGAGAAGTAACCTCAAATAACTTCTCTCCTGGAGGCTGATTAGTTCAGACAGACTGAGGAAGCAATAGGAAACTTGAACCAGATGGGCTTTGGTACCATTCTGCAGGTCTGGAGGAGGAGGAGGCAAACAACTGATCCTCAGACAGAATCAGATGTGGTGAAAAGCCACCTACCTGCAAGTGATTTCCTGTGGGGAAAAGCTGGGCAGGCAAGCTATCAGTATATACACATAGACAATTAATCATCCACCCAGCTTCTACTTTATGAAGTTGGTAAGCCAGAGGACAACACAGCATAGCTCTTGTGGATACCTAGTTTCTCTCATCATGAAAGATTCTTTTTTCCTTTGATGTAAGGATACTGATTAGATCCCAACTGATTTCGATGGCATTATGGGAACCAATACCAGAAACACAGATGGCATCACCTCTAGTAGAATTTCATGCTCTTTCATTCAGATCTTCAGTGCTGCTGGGAATTGGTTTCCTACTATGTATCAGCTGGACCTTGGCCTTCTTAGCTGAAAATCAGCAACAAAATGTTGAGGCCAGTATTAATGTTGATAAATGTCCTCCATTTCAGAGGACAGCACCATTCCTTCTGCCCAAAAGTTTTTCTCAGTGATGCCTCATGTCACCTTTGAGCAACTGAATAAGGGCAAGTGTTAGACCATTACCTTTGTATCTCCCTTTATAAATACAGTCCCTAACTTTGCCAGAATTTGGTAGACATACAGAAACTAGGAGATCAAAACTGATTCAGGAACAAACAACAATACATGGATTTCCTATGAAAAAACAGTGGAAGTTTTTAAAAGGAAACAGTGGGATCCCAGTGATACCTTCTGTTGGTAATATAGGAAACCTCTTTATCAGCAAAGTGCACATTCTCAGTGCCATGTCTGAACCACTGTTCGCGTGTCTCCTATTTATGGCTGAATGGTCCCCTTCTCTTTTTTGTGATTTGTTGTTTCTCTGCAACAGAACTACTTTCAATGTGCCATCAAAAGGACATCCTGAAAAATTATCTGTAGAATTAGCTTAGTTTAGAATCAGCGGACTTATTTTGGAAGTGGGAAAAGTTATTCAAGAGCTAAAATACTTCTGCAAAAAAACCCCAAACCAACAGCTCTATAACTATACAGTGAAGGGCAACAAATCAGCTATTCTCTTGCTTGAAAGCTGTCTTGGAAAACTGCCTTTAAGTATCAGCTCAGTGTTCAAAAGCAGCCAAAAAAGGCAAGTATAATACTAGGAACTAGTATACAATGAAGTGAGAATCGATTATTTTGAAAGTAACATTCTTATTAACAGATATCCATGGTGCCTCACATTTTAATACAGCATTTGTTTGTTTCGATCTTATCTCAAAGAGGCTAAAAGGGTCATGGAAGAGGACAGCTAAGAGGTAGTACAATGAAAGCCTATAAAATGCATTGTATGATAAACTTGCACTAGGAATGAGAAGCCATCATTCTCACAGTGTAAGAACTAAAAAGAATCCATTGCAGTCACCAGGCAGCATGGATCAAAACGGAAAGAAGTCCTTCCTCATACGGGGCAGGGGAAGGGAGGGAGGTGGGGGAGCAAAAAAGCAGAAGAGAGTTCAAGAGGTATTAGAATAAACACAGAGAAGATAAACACAGGTGCAGCCTTGTGATCAAGACTATTGATGGCTGGAAAGTATCCCAGGGAAATACTATCCTGCACTCATGGTGTTTCTCTGATGTATTTATTCCCCAGACATCTGTTGGGTGCCACTGTTGGCCACGAACCACCAAGGTTGCTGCAATTCTCACCTGATTTTGACAGTATCCTTGTTAGAAAGTTGTTGTTAGGGAGCAGCAAGAGTGGGCTGCTCTGTAAGGGATGAGTTGGTGGGAGCTCAGAGTGAAAGCAAGGCAGGCAGGACATGAACCTCACTGAGATGCCCCACCATATCAAGCAAGAGGAGCCATGCCAGTCTGCAGCTCTGGACCATCAGCTGACCTGGTGATAAGGCAGGTGGCAAGTCAAGCCAGGAGGTCAAGGTCAGGGCTGGAATCAGCGAGGCACATAGAGCTGCAGCATAGCTAAGACAAAGATGAGTGGGGAAGTCTAAAAGCTAAGACGTGAGGAAGCTGTTGCTTATGTTTTCCTTACAAAGTTCTTCCCACACAGCTCTCAGACTCAAGGCCAGGTAGCTGCTTCAGAAGTTGGCCGTGAGCCCAGGCAACCAAATCCCTAATAGCAGTGAGAGACAAGAGGCTGCAGTCAGGACCCTTGTTTGTACAGGGGTTGCCATGCTCCACCAACGCACTGAGTGCTAGGTAAGCTTCCTGTTGCATTTCAAAGTTACAAAACACAAGTATTTTTTAAGTGCTGAACTCTGTTTCCCTACGAATTAGACTTATCCTCCTTGTATTCAGGGCATACATGTCTGCTCCACTGTCATTGTAACACTGGTTTCACTAGTATTTTTCTTCTTCATTTAGCAACAGCATGTTATGCTAGTGGTTGTGTTTCCCTTTATCCCTTGTAGCCATCATTATGAACTGCCATGCTGTCAGTGCGCACAGCCTCTCAAACACATTCCATTCAGAAAATTGCCAGAACTCACTGTAACAAAATCCAGGTCACAATACAGGACATTTTTCATTGGTCAAACATTTAATCAAGCATTTGTTCACTTCAAGAAGAGCAAACACAGGTTGCTGGTTATTTTTTGTTCCTGTCTGAGGGATGTATTTTGTTTCAATTCCATCTTACACTGGTAGAAGCAGGTCTGTTACTGATATGATGGGTGCCTCTGCAAATCTTTTGACATGCAATTATATTCATGTTGGCCTTCAGATCAAAAACATACCAGAGCATTCTCACATTTGGATTTCATTAGTAACCCTGCTTGTCTATTAGCAACTGCTCTGTTCAAGAAAGCCACAGAACTCAAGTTTTTAGAGATGTATGGTTCATTAAGTACTTACATTTCTCAGAAATTTCCTTGAGTTTTTATGGTTCAGCAAATTCACCCTCAGCTGCCAAAAAGCTTTCAGATTATTTTGCTCTTGATAGAACTCCCACGAGAGTTCAAACGTGAAAATTGCTTTGTTCCTTATATGTTCTTTATTCATTTGGCAATTGGCATATTGTTTAAAATACACACAGATGGTTTCCCACAGAAAAGAGAGTAAACTGTCTGTCGTGTTCTTTACCTACAGACAAATCTTCATGCTTGAGATCCGGGTTTAAGCACTAAGCAGGGAGAAATCCTAATTTCCAAGGCAGCGGGTACTGCAGAGACTGCAATGATGGATTCTGAAAAAATGTTTTTGCAGAGTATAGTGGCTTTGTTTCTTGTGGGATAAGTTTTTTTTCCCTCTGCCATTTATGAGTGGCTGTCTGCAGTGACACCTTAGGGCATTCAGGTGGTAAGACCCTTTAACAGGTTGCCCCTATCTCCCCCCTGGAAGTGTTCCAGTCCAGGTTGGATGGGACTTTGAGCAACCTGGTCTAGTGGGAGGTGTCCCTGCCCATGGAGGAAGATGGAACTAGATGATCTTTAAGGTCCCCTCCAACTTAAACCATCTTATGATTCTGTGATTTGTACCCTAGCTTCACTTCTCTTCACACTGATTTGTCTTCTTCCACAGAACAGCTAACAAGACCTAGCACAGTCTCCTCACCACAGGAAGGTGAAAAAAAATGAGAAGGAATTCCCACACGACTCCCTGAAGATGTCATTGCACTGATGGAGAAGACAGCTTAGTAACACGATGCAAGGAATGACAAGGCTGAAGGGGGGTTGGGGGGGGGAAGTGTTCATTATGTTGGAGATAACTGCAAGGTGGACAGTTAAGGACAGAGGTGGACAATAAAGTTCTAACTCCTAATATTTGATAGAAAAGTAACTAGAGGCCTTGGAGAAAGCAGTATCAATGATCACAGAAAGTATAGCTACCATGTTAACAGTTTTAGAGACAAAATATGGCAAGTTGTGAATTTCATTAGATAGGGTGGATTTTACCACTTCAATGTCTGGATTGAAATAGAATATATACGTCATATATACATCTGTGAACACAGAATAGGCTGGGTATAGCAGGAGAGATTGTAGAGTGCAGGTCTGACATACGCAATTTTTAAATTATAGCAAGAGAAATGGATAGAAAAATGAATAGAAGAATATATATCTTTATTTCAGTAGATATCATGATGAAATCTGGGTATTTTATTATCAACATTACAAATGTCGTTCACAGGTTATCAGCATTAATTTCAACATAAGGCATGACGCAGTTGGTGCCTAACAGCTCCAAGATCATTATGAAGACAGATGTTGGGCTGAGGGCCCATTTAATAAGATTAGTTAGCTACATTACTGAGTGAGTTACTATTTCTGCTTGCTCTAACAAATGGCTTAAGAATGTTGTTAACCACCCACTCCTTTGCACATTGCTTTTAGCAAACACTGCATTCATTTGTAATCCTTCAGTACACACATTGTTTAACTTTTTAGGCACTAGAATTTGGCCTCAAAATAGGATTGGTGGGTAGCAACTGTGAAAAGGACGTGAAAAAATGTGTCAAATAAAATCAGGCTATAATTCCATTGAGAGTAAAAATGAGACAAAACAGTGCTTTGTTCCTGCTAAATTTTCACACAAAGGCTACTTTTAACAATTATCTTCAGGAGAGACGATGGTGAATTCTAGCTAAAAAATTTCCACTTACTTTGATGCTACTTTCAACCTATTTCCTTACCTACCTATCTGCCTACCAATTTTCATTTAGAAATTTGTGAATATCTTATGTTTCCACATTGGATCAGATCACAGATCCACCTGGTGCATAATCCTGCCTTCTACAGTGGAGAGCTGCATATTACAGAGAAACCGATACTACATGAAGGGCTCATTGTAGAGTTATCCTTACCTTGATATCTCTTGTCTGTTTATGAGACTTTTATCATGAAGGGAACTCTTCAGTCAGTACTTCATGATCATGCTCCTGTACTCAGCATTGGTGAGGCCGCACCTCGAGTACTGTGTTCAGTTCTGGGCCCTTCACTACAGGAAGGATGTTAAGGTGCTAGAGTGTGTCCGGAGAAGAGCCCCCAAGCTGGTGAAGGGTCTGGAATACATGTCATATGAAGAGTGGCTGATAGAACTAGGGATGTTTAGTTTGGAGAGGAGGAGGCTGAGGGGAGACCTGTAGTGAGGTGGGTGTTGGCCTCTTCTACCAAGTGAATAATGACAGGACCAGAGGAAATGGCCTGAAGTTGCGGCAGGACAGGTTTAGATTGGATATTAGGAAGAATTTCTTCACTGAAAGAGTGGTCAGGCACTGGAGCAGGCTGCCCAGGGAGGTGGTTGAGTCACCATCCTTGGAGGTATTCAAGGAACGTGTAGATGCAGCACTTCAGGGCGTGCTCTAGTGGCTGAGATTGTAGGGGGTTCTTTTGTGGGTGTTATTTGGTGGTGTTTGTGTTTGTTTGGGGTTCGTTGTGTGGGTATGTGAATTTTTGTTTGTTTTCTTCCAACCACTATGATTCTGTGATTGTGATTAACACAAAAGCTCAATGTGGATACATAAAAATTGAGGCAGCTCAAGTTGTAAGAATTTTTGAAAATATTCCCTTGACACTTGAATGCTATTCTAAATAACTTCATCTGAAGTAGTTATTGGGGTAATATCTTAACGTTTTATCACTTTTGAAAAAGAAAATACATCCAAAGTAAAACAATATGGGCAGAGAGACACTGCTTTCTATCACAGAGCTGTGCTCAACTAAAGCACTGCTTTGGGCTTCAGTAAGCCTTTTCATCCCCATGTCAGGAAAGCAGATAAGGTTAATGGATTATATATTTTCCTAAGCATGTTTCTCAGCTTGGCTATACTGCACTTTAAAATATGAATCAGACTCCATCTCTGAAGTCATATAAATAGCAGTTTACCAGAGACCTTCAAAAAGGCAGTTGATGCCCTTGCCTTTGGTTGTTTTTTCTTGACTGTCAGATGGAAAAAGAACAATTGCTTTGTAAAACAGGTGATTCAAACAAACAAGCCAACAAAAAAAGAAGTACCTCCCATCTGTCCCACCGACCGCTGAGGCTCTTCCACTTATACAAATGAAACCAATGGAAATCAAAACAGATGGACAAGGATGATAAACCACTCAAGTAATGCACTACAAAGGGTAATGTAGAAAACAATGCAATTATTGTCACACACACTTTTGTATATTTTCTGGAGGAGATGTGCACCGTTCTGTCAGACTAAGGCAGGACTGTTTTCTGAATTTTCCTTTTGACGCTTGCAGACTGCTAAGTGCTACCAGAAAGTAATTATTGTTATTCAACCTTGTTTTGAACCTTGGGCAGGGTAGTGTAGCTTTTATTTCTATCAGGAAGTGCTGCTAACCTTCATTCAATTTTGGAGCTTTATTTCTTGCTTCTACTGTTACAGCTGCAAGCTTTACCAGTGTCTGGTAAAAGCTTTTAAAGCTTTTTTTAGTAGTATGATTCAGTAACTTAGTTCTGCCAACAAGCTTTTCAAGTATATGTATCAATGGATTTTTTCCCAGATTCCCACGCAAGTAGAAATCAGTTGGAAAAAAAAGTCTGAGCAGGGAAAACATAGCAGACACTAAAGTTTACTTTAAAAATCATCTCTAACAACTCATCTCTAACAACTGATAGCCCTCCTGCTTGCCTAGTTCCTTACTGCACAGTCTCCTATCAAAACAGTTTAAGTCCACAGCAACTGGATCCTCAATACCACAGCATCACAGTGTACTGTGTACTAGACCCTTCTAGTCAGATGAGGAAGATCTTCTCCTCATTTATGCATGGTTTGTACTGCTGACCTGAATGGCAGTATTTCACAGCATGGCAGAAAAAGATCCAGCCCTGGTGCTGTACCAGCTGCAGATGCCCTAATGCTGGCAGGGTGTTCTGCCGCTCCTAAGCCAAGGCTGCCCAAGCCAGACACAGCTGGTTCCAGTGGCTCCATCGCAGGGCACAGCCCAGCCCCACAACCATGGGCGGGAGCCTTGGGGAAAACAAAGCTGAGAAAGGGCAGAAGCTGCCCGGCCGTGAGGGGTAAGGGAAAAGTGGGGTTGGGGTCAAGAGCAAGGTGTCTTAGGTTTTTTGTATGTTTCTCAACATCCAACTCTATTTTAATTGGCAATTTCAATTAATTTACTGGAAGTTGAGTCTGTTTTGCCTGTGACAATAACTGGTATGTGATCTCCCTGTCTTTATAATTGAATCGTTGAATGTCACGTTGGAAGGGACCTCCAGGATCATCTGGTCCAGCCTTTCTATGTAGGAATATGGTTTAGATGAGATGGCCCAGCACCTTGTCAAGATGAGTCTTAAAACTGTCCAAGATCGGGGAATCCACTACTTTCGTGGGGAGACTACTCCTAATGTCCAACTGTTCTCAGAGTGAAAAATTTTGTTTCTGACATCCAGTCAGGCTCCAGGAGTAACCTGCACTCATCTCCTCTCGTTTTTCCATGTGACTCCTTGTAAAAAGGGAGTCTCCATCTTCCTGGTAGCAAGCCTTTTGTAGTACTGGAACATGGCACTAAGGTCTCCCATGAGCCTTCTTTTCTCAAGGCTGAACAAACCCAGTTCTCTCAGTGAGTCTTAATGATGCAGTTGGCTTGAGGTTGGCAGGCTGTCTACACTGCTGTTTTGATATAAAAAGATGTGACAATAACTCCCATTTTTTGCCTTACACTGTTGTTCTTGCTGAGGATTGTGCCTGTAAATTAGCTCTCAAACGAAGCTTGCTGGGCAGATATTGAACTTTCTATGTTAATTTGGCTGATGCTGGCTGGGTGGCTGTCATTTGCCACACTGCTTTTGCCATTTCTTGATGTTTTAACTTGTCTCTTTAAGACAGCCTCATGTCCCTAGAAAGTCCTGATTCTCAGCTGAAACATATTCCCATTTATTGTTCATGAGTTTAGTTTCCATCTTCCATTCCTAGGTGGTGAGTCTCTGTAATGTAGTCAGGAAGTTCAATGTGAGCAAACTTATTTCCATAGGCACTTTAATTTTATTGATTTCTTAGATTAGGGTAAACATCTGATTCTTCCATTCTTCCATGGGTGCATAGCTTTAGGCACATTAATAATCCAGTTCTGGATCCAGTATTGGTTGAGCCAAGAGGGGAGGGTTTGTGCTGGTGAAGCTCCCCATGAGCTCTTCCATCTTATTTTCTCTCCCTGCCCTCTTGAGGAGGGGGAGTGAGAGAGTGACTGGGTGTCTGTAGCCAGCCAAGGTTAACCTTCTATAGATGTTTCCACCAACAGATTTTATGTCTGACAACAACAAGAATTTTCAGCTGAAAAATAGTACATACAATATAGTAAAAGCTTTGTTTATCCTTTATTGAAATTGATAAAAAGCTTCTGAAAAGGTTTATAACACATCAATTTCATTAATGATGAAGAATCATTAAGAATAAAAAAGAAAAATATTACTTGCCTCCATAGACTAGTTATTTCACCCTTGCAAAACCTTAACTCAGAATCACAGAATCACCAAATCACAGCATCGTTGGAGTTGGAAGGGACCTCTAGAGATCATTTAGTCCAAGCCCCCTGCTAAAGCAGGATTGCATAGAGCACAGCTGAACAACTGTTACATCATGGCTTTATTCCTTACTCTGTTTTGAATAGTAGTACTTCACCCTAAGAAACACTGGAGGACAATGTCTACAAATCATGGCAATTCTGTTTGAATCTTTTGTGACACCTATGCCTGCCAGAGAAGGACTGCATCCCACAGAACGTTTACCAGATCACAGGACTGGCTGGGAATACAATGGGAATATCCCTGCTTAGGATATTTTGGCATACACAGTACCAAGAACTGTGATTTCACTACAGTGATACCACTGCGTATTATCTGTCACTAGCTGTTAAAGACACTCTTCCCATCGCTTGTGTACAGAAAACAGTCAGACAGACAATCATCAGTTTTCCCATCACCTGTGTACAGAAAACAGTCAGACAATCATCAGTTTTCCCATCACCTGTGTACAGAAAACAGTCAGACAATCATCAGTTTTCCCTAAATGTTTCCATGTTGGAAACCCTGCTATTGAAGAACACTGCAAGCAGACAAAGGCTCTGAAGCAGATAGAAAAATCTTCACAAGCAATTGTGCTGCCAACTATAGCTATCAACTAAAATTGTTAGGATGTGTTTTGCTTCAAATGGATACATTTAGAAAGAAATTTTTAAGGAGCTTACCACAATTACATAACATACTCTGCTTTAGATCAAATTTTGCCTTCAAATACCAGGATTTTGTTCACATGGATCTAAAAGAAATTACACTAGCACGCTGAAAGAGGAAATGGGTAACATGATGTAATCCTGAACTGAAGGAGGTTAACAAGGACAGAATTCTACTGACATGTCTCAACTTTTTTGTCTTTTACCTTTTAGTTCAGACAAATCAATTTATCAATTCTCAGTTATTCCTCTTTTCTTAGATTACTGCATATACTTTTTGCTGTTACTGCAACGAGCTGCTTGCAAGGCTTCTTCTGTTGTGTTCTCCTAGTTCTGAATATTGTAATACTTCATGTCTATGACAGCATCAGAATTATTGCACACAGCTGAATACCAATACAGATCAAACTGCAAGGTACTACTGCTTTTCTAAGACTTGCCTTTTTTCCCTAGAGGACTATAAGTAAGGCAGCATATTATCACTTCATTCAGAGAACACAAATGTAGTAACATACATGTTTAATAGTTGTCACTGCTCTAAGGTTATGTCAAGTGCAGATGATCTTTCAATAATTTAACTCAATATGAACAATTTGCATTGTTAATTTTTTTTCTTCTTTTTCAGCAGAGTTCTGAGAATATTAAAATTGTCATTATCTACCTACAAGTAGTTTCAAAATACCCACAGGCATCTTGCGTAGCTACAGCTTCAGGTTTTGGAAGAAAGTAGTGCCATACAGAGCTGCAAAACTTGTAATACGTATCTAGAAAAATATCTGTCATTTTGAGGAATTTCAACCTGTAAGACATATGCTGGAGGTCTAAAGCTGCCACTGGTAAAACAACTCTAATGTTTGTACAAATTCTACACAAGAACTCTCTAGCAGAAACACACTACTTAAGGCAGTCCTTTACAAGACAGTGGTTTGAAAGATAAATGGATCCCTGAGCTGAAACTGATGGTTTTTCCTAAGTACAAGTGATTATAGCATAATTTCATGGGATGCTAGCTTAGACTTTACAGTCCCAACCAGTCATATAGGTAGACACTGTGACCTGTATTCCAATCTGAGAAGAAAGCATGAACACATCTAAATGAGACGTAAGTATTGGCAATTTTTTCTAGCCTAAACGGCAAGGGAGAATCTGCACCTTGCATCATCACAGGTCACTCAAGGTATGCAGAAAAATGGTTCTGAAAAGTCTCAGGATGCTTGAAAAGGTTGGCAGAGGAGAAGACAGGCTGTGATACGCATTACTTGCACTAATAAGAAAATAAGGGCACCAATTAAAAAACAAAATATCCTTAACAAAGTTAAGAAGATATACTGAGGCAAATAAAATCTTAGTGATACTGAACATCTGACACTAGATCAGATGGGTAAAACTAAACTGTAATACATAAAAATGTGAATTATTGAATTGCCATTATTCTTCACTATTTATGGAGAAGCAGAATCACTAATGGTACAACAATAACAAAGTATTTTCTATTGATTAATACCTTCAGTCATATGAAGGAGCAATTATTATATTCTAGGACTGGGTAAATTGTACCAGAAAGAATAAAAGAATTAGCTGAGAAGATTGTTGACCTGTTAATCTTACAGAAATACTAAGACAGCAGAGGAGACCTGAAAGTCCATAATCCAGTATTATGTCAATATTTGAAAATCATTATGTCAAAATGACAAGATTATGTCAGAAACTGGAGGCAGCTTCTATCAAAAGGACAGGAACCATGATAAGAGGTGTGACTAGTATATAATAGAAATGGTAATACTCCAATCACCATAGCTACAAGAAGGCCAAAATCCATTAAGTCTGATAAAAACTATTATGAAATCACTGATCTAGTTAAAAGAAGTGATGGTGTCATAATACAGGGCCAAGTGCTACGCTTATTTAACTAAGACCTTATTTAAAAACAAAAAAAAAACAAAACAAAGAAAGAGATGAGATCACTATTCAAATGCTTCTGTGAGAGATCTGGGATAGATCTGTTAACCATGCAATATCCTGTTGATCATTATTCAGAAACTCCTTAAACCACAGTACTGCTCTGTTAGTGGAGACAAAGTTTCTGTTTGGGAATCCTAACTCAAACAGATCTTTAATAAAACAACTATGTAAACTAACAACTTATTAAAGAGCTCATGGAATGGGGAGGGGATTTTTGTTTTCTGTCAGTTCCATGTAAACTGATGTAACAGGCAGTGCTCCAAAACAAAACCTACAAAATTCCTTGACAGTCAGCTACCCAGACAAAAGTGTTGTCGATAAACTTACATGACTACATGACTGTAAAAGCTGGGAAAGAATACTATGAATATTTACGCAGATTTCCTGGTAAAATGAGCTCTTCTGAAAACTTTCTAATACACTTAAATGTGTATTTATTCTTTGAATAAAATCCTGAATTACAAGGATAGTAGTGTGGAATCCAGAAACAGATAATCTAGACTTCTTCAGATAAAAATTAAACTTTAAAACATTGTTTCATGTAAGAAATTGAATATGAGCCCCAAACTCTGTCCTAGAAGACTGTAAGAAGAAGACAATGTGCTTAATCATACAGGATTAGTAAGACCTTTACTTAAAGTCCTGTTCCTAGTTTTATCTCCTACACTCAAGATCTTGTCATGAGCAAAAGAACACATTTAGAAGTTTAATGGTATAATAATTCAAATTGTCTAATGAATACAGAAAATTTCCATGAATGATAAATTTAAAATTGTTATCAAAACCTTTCTAGTACCTATTCTTCTTCCTGATAACTATGCCCACATTCCTCCTTGACCATCTGGGTGTCAGCTGACATTTCAGTTTTCCTTAAGAAGAACAGGGCTTGGAGGCAGTAAAAGAGAGGTTGCCAGGAGGAGTTTGCCGTTTATGGTCGCAGGGCTCTGTCATCAGTGTTGGGGCCCCTTGGGGCTACTTTCATACATTTACAACCACTGTCCTATCCCTCTTTTACCACACTAAAGGTTGAAAGTTGCACAAGAGCCACCTGTACCTGCCGGTCACCGAAAGGGCTATTGTTTCTTATACAGGGGCTTCAGGGTCGACTGAACCTTCACTGTCTGTGGGAAACACCAGTCAGGTGGCCACTGGCAACTATTAACCAAGCTACAACCAGGTCAGGCAGAGGCAAACCCAAACAAGTCCTGAGACCCTGTACTGTCAGGTCAACACAAAGCCTATGGCTGTTCACTAGTAACGGCAAAAATCTAACGTCTGGGCTTCAAGTTTACATTATTTTTTCTAAAAATACGGAGAAATTGGAAAAGGTTGGAAAGAACTAAATGAGTTTGGGAAATCACACCTGTTTGCCATGGTCTATAGAACTTCCACTTCCTTTGTTAATTCAAAGAGGCTTCTGGTGTGCGTGATGAAGAAATTTTTGAGGAGGACCATTTTTTTTTGCTTCAGGTACAAAAGTGGTAATGACATATGAAAGCTTAAAGTTGAAGCTAGAAAAATTCAGACTTAAGATACATACTTTAAACTGTAAAGAAAATGAATCACTAGGGAATAATTACATGAAGGAATAATTTTGTCTTTTAAAAAAAAGGAAAACATGAGAAGGTAGAACTGATGAAGTATTCCTGTCGTAAAACTTATCTTCTGTAATGCAAGGTGCTTCAGCTAAGCAATTTTAATTTTTACCATAATCTATGGCAATCTTTTCTTTCGGTTCCCACAGTCACTGAATTTGCCTATGATTCTAAGGAGCTATGCCTTGGAAAAACAAGCAAAACTGAAGTCCTCAATTAGTAGTATCCCTGCTTGGGTTTTCAAAGGTCCAGATTTAAAACCTAAGAAGCAAAGACAGAAGGGTCTATAGCATAAGCATGTATATTCTAATGCACTGTTTGATATTAAAGTACTTCCTCTGGTAATCAGCCATTCACAGTTCTCACAATCTGCAAGATAAATGTGAGAATAATTGTGCTACATGCAAAAGTGCCATCCACTAATAACTACCAATGGCAGCTAGGTTACTTTTCAACTTACTACAAGTTTTCTTGTTTAATTCAAAGATCATATGAAGATAGACTCCCATCGTACTTTTTTCCATTGAATAATATAATTGGTCCATTCTAGCAGACAGCATCTTTTGTGCCTTTATGAATTACACCAATATAGTTCAAATAAATTAAAGCAAAAGACCTGAATAAACGGAATGTGAGAGGAAAACACAGATCCAGAGGATGAGTGGACTGTGTAATCAGTGTCTGTCAGAAAGCTTTTTTGTGTCTTCTGAACATCAAGCTAGAAGTAAACTATGAAAATTAATTTGAGCCACCACAATTTGACATTTATATTTGAGCTCCGGTTCTATAATGTAATAAGAGTACCTGGGACTGACTGTTAAAAAAAAGATGCATAGCCTAGATGTAAGTGTTTCTGTATTTCTATTAACATGTCTTTTTACCCAGTATTTGTGGAATGTCACTGCAAGGATCATGAAAATACGTATAATGTAAAAGCTATTACATATCACTATTGTGTTATTTTCATTTCTGCCAATCATTCTGGAGGCAAAAACATGATGACCTTTAAAAAAGTTAACTTAATAGTGTTTATGGCCTTTCCAGCTGCTCTCTGTTCAAAGGACTTCCCTTTTACTCTTACTGGCCCAAGCCTACCATTTGTCTACAAGGTATTTACAACAGAATGAAGGAATTTAGAGTTAATTCCTACAGGAGCTGAAAATTGGTAATTAATACTCTATGACCACTGTTCGTATACTCAAACTAGCAGTTAGAAGCACCTTCAACACCACAGAGAAAACTTCTAGCCCCCGCCAACAATCATCTACTCTTGAGGGAGAAATTGATCTGAAGGGTCTTTCCAGAAAAAGACAGATTTCTTATCATCAAATATTAGCACCGGAACTCCTGAGGGCTTTCTTCTTTGATATCGATCTCACGATTTTCCCATGCGCCCTGCCCAATCAAAACTGTAATAGGAACAACATGGACTTACACAGTACGCTATTTTAGACATTCACCAAATTACAATGCATTTTACATAATGCAACTTGTTCCCTGTTTTATAGCTTTAGAGTAGAGTAGAGGGCCAGGACCAAGACTTGACTTCTTTTCTCACTTACAGAAACATAGTTATTGATTACATAGGATTTACTGACCCAGAAAGCTCATTTTCTTTGCCACCCACAAGGATTTACCTTGTGCTTAAACCATTTAAACAGCAATGTGGCTTACATATCTGCCCACTTTAAAAATCTAGTTTCCTATTTTCAAAGTCAATTTACTGTTTATCCTGACCTGAGAATTCTACAGCTACAATCCACTGTCACTATCTACAGCAAAACCAGTGAACTCCGTAATACAAGTAGCAGTATGCCTAGACAAGATAAAGCATTGTTCAAGCCTCTCAAAACGTTTGGTAAGTATTGCTTACTGGTTCCAATTCTGCTTTTTATGCCTGCAAACAACTCACTTTTTAAAGGTCTACACATTCCTCAGCTCCTTCACTCCTAACTCTTTCTTTCCCTTTCTTTCTCTCATATTTTAGGATAATAAATTACTTATTTCAAATAAGATATAAAGTTAAAGAAGTATTTCACATTATTGTGATTAATAACTGTATTTTCCTTTGCTGCCTGTACTTTGGTAGAATAAAATAAATGCACCTATAGGTATACATCACTTAGGTTTAAATAATACATGAAGGTGACTGTATTAAAAAAGCAGAAAGCCTATTTTTCAAGGACAAAATTTTGTGTGTTCAAATGTATTTCTAACATCAAATAGTAGCATTATACATTTATATTGAATCAGGAACTTCAGTTCTTTCAAAACATAATTATACTGTTCAAAGACAACTACTGTGTACTTTTATGAGACGATACAAAGCAACTACACTTTGCAGAGCACATTTCATACAAACTGCATTATTAAATGTACCGCTCAGATAAGTAATAGTTACACAGTCAAACAACAAATAATAGCAGAGAGAGAAAAACAGTAAGTCATGAGAAATGGAGAAGAATATGTTCTATACAATTTGAAAAGACGATAGAGTCAATAAGACAGATATAAAGGCATTTTTAGGAGGTAAGAACAATAAAGGCTTTCAGAACAGGCAAAATAAGACTGCATAAATAAGAAATACAATGTTGCTACTGTGTAAGCAGATGAAGGAGAGGAAGTTACAGTCAAAGGGAGAAGTTAATCATTTAATTTCTGCCATTTTCAGAAAAATTGTCATTTCGTCAGTGAAACGTTCATCACTTGGAACATGCTGACAACCACCGATGTAATACTAAGTATGAAAAATTTGGATGACAAATTCAAATAAATGATGTAAATACTAAACACAAAAACCACATGTGTCAGAGGGGGTTATCTGACCAAACATTGGAGTAGTTAGCTTTTGATATTAGGATTGATACTGAGTGAAAACAAGAAGCCACCGGAGAAAGTGATTATGCTTAAAAGACTTGGTACCTTTCTTTGAGGTCCTCAATCAAACAATCAAATATTAATGAAAGATCAGAAATGATAGCTGATAATCCCTTGAGCAATGCTCCAGAAAAGTAAACTTAATGGATGAAGGACAGAGCTCATCACAGTATTAGTATAAATTATAATTTTAAAAGGTAGCTAGACTTTCAGAGAGGATAAAGGAGAAAGAAACACCAGTGCATTCTACAATGAACTGTGTTGGATCTAAGACTGAGCAAGAAGTAATTTTGTTTACTGTGTTAATGATTTTGAGAAGGTCAGCTAGTTTAATAGCATTGAGTTAGTCCTTTGCTGGAGTTCAATGAGCAACTGCAAAGGAACAAGCAGGCAGAACTAAGGTGCATAGATAGTACAGTAAAAACTGCAGAAATTGTGCTATTAAAAAGGCAGATGAATCACTCCAGATATAAAAGAGAAAAAGAACAGATACTGCCTTTCATGTCAAAGTGGAAAGAAACATTTTATGAGCTGGATTTCCTCTTTTCCCCTAAATTCGCTGTGGCTTGGTATCTTTCCTTAGGTAGAAAAGTGAAAAGACAGGTGAAAATAAGAGGTACGTTTTCTAAAACTGACAGTGAATTTCCAGCCTTGATTTACAGAAGAGGAAGTTAATAGACAGGTTCAGCTGAAGGCTGTCCTGCGCATGTGTACAAATTGACTAGCACCATCATCTGTATAACATCTAGACAACTTTTCAACCAGATAAGCCTTAGGAATTTGATCTGAAAGGTATTCAGCACTTAACAGAAATCCGGGAGGATGGGCCAGTAAAATCCTTACACAGAAGTAAACATGGTAAGTGAAAAATTGGAAGCCCTTAAAAACTGTGAGGCTGAGTGAAATGAGAATTTACAGCACTGAAAGGATAACATTGAAGATCTTTCCTTAAAAGGATCTATGATGTTACAGGTTACTTGACTTATACAATATACAAGTCAATCTATTTAGCACTAATTTCTTGTTTTCCTGTTCATTAACTACCTGAAAATGAACAAAGAAAATAAAATTTTGCGTAGCATTTCCACATGGAAGTAAACCTTTCCATTAGATTATAACTTCCCATATAATGCAATCAGAGCCTTTTAATGATTTAAACTTTAAAAAACAAAAACTATTACATTTCATATAATGCACTAGTTCTGCTAAAAAAAATTATCTAAAACATTTCCCCTGAAATCACAGTATAGTAAGCAGTAGTTAATGTGTCAATCACAGCTCAGCCTATATTTCTGAATAGCATTTCATAATGTTGCCTTAGAAATGACTGCTTTGTAAATCTGCAAGACAATTAGGATGGACTGATACAAATCAACCAAATAAATCCTCCTACTAACTTGTTTCAATCTTTGAACAATGATCTACAACAGCTCCTAACATGGATTATATGAAAACCATATAGTGTCAGACAGATCAATGAAAACTGTTGTATTCTTTCCCCTAGACTTAATCAGTTCTGATTGATAGAGAAAACTATTAGGTGCCAAAATAAAACACTGAAGGGAAATTAACTGCTGCCCTCTAAGTCTGTCTTAACAATGAAATGTATCACAATGACAGAAAAATAGAGATGTTATTGGCTGAATGCATGGCAACAGACAAATGCAACAAGCCTATAAACAACAATTACCCTTTCAAGAAATATGAATTAGATTTTTTTCGAAGGCATAAAAAATCTCCCTACAGGTCTGAAGCCTGTAATACCTTAGAGAAAATGTCTCCTTTTGTTATGTCAGTTCAGTTTAAATTCTTGATCTAAGGGTCCTTGCAGGCAGTTGCAGTTGTAAAGGCTTTCAAATCCTAGGCACAATTACAAACACACAATATTTTTCATGTCTAGGCACTGAATTACACTATGCATTTGAAATGTTTTCTTCCACACAGTGGAAAACGTATTTAATTGGCACTGGAACACTGAATTTCTTATTCACAAGCATTGTTTCTAAAACAAGAATGTATACATTGATTGAAAGAAATACCTAAATTGATGCCAATGTAAAATACATAGGCATTGTATGTATGCTTTTCGTAGAAATCAGAAAATAAGACAGTTAGTATGATAATCTGTTGCTCTCCCTTGCCCTAAACCTAACATCAAACCATCTACATGGGTTACCTTGGCTTTCCTTCTGTTTTGGCTACTTTACACTGATAGCTTTTGTAATAGATATGCCAGATATGGCAAAATTGGGCGTGCAGTTAGTGTAGGGTACCTGCATTCAACAGAGTTCAACTTCCAGTCTGTGGGCAGAAGTTGGCCTATAAGATATTTATGTAGGGCTTCTGCATTTTCCTGAGAGGATAATTTAATTAGGCAACTAACAGAGGACAACCACACAGGCAATTAACAGGGCACACACATTTCTGTCTGGATAGGTGAGTACTTTGAGACAGAAGTGGAACCTGTTGCTCCCACCACAATCAACTAAGACGGAAAGAAGGAACTGAGGAGCCTTGCATGCTACACAGCTTCCTCTGCTGCCAGTTGGAAAATTAATCATCAAACTGATTCCCACCTAAATAACTCTCTTGTCATAGCTCCGACTATGCCCATTACGTAATATAGTTTGCTTTACTAAAACTTTTTTTTTATGTCTGAATTACTTAAGTCTCTCACAGTAATTTTATGGGCTGTTTTGCTGGTTCTTCAAAATGTTACCTTAATTAGTTTAATTTTAGAGGTTCAGTTCAACAGCACAAAAACCATAGCCCTAATAATAGAATCATAGAATGGTTTGGGTTGGAAGGAACGTTAAAGATCATCTAGTTCCAACCCCCCTGCCTGGGCACGGAAACCTCCCACTAGACCAGGTTGCTCAAAGCCTGATCCAACCTGCCCTTGAACACTTCCAGGGAGGGGGCATCCACAACTTCCCTGGGCAACCTGTTCCAGTGTCTCACCACCCTCACACAAAATAATTTCTTCCTAATGTCTAACCCAAATGTCCCCTCCTCCAGCTTAAAAACATTACCCTTCATCCTATCACTACACACCCTGGTAAAAAGTCCTTCCCCAGCTGGAAGGCTGCTATAATAAATAATAATAAAAAATGCCCACTACAGCATGCCCTGAAATGCCTTATCTACATGGTTATTAAATACCTCCAAAGATGGTGACTCCACCAGCCCATTCCAGCACCTGACTACTCTTTCAGTAAAGAAATTTTTCCTAATATCTAGTCTAAACCTCCCCTGGTGCAACTTCAGGCCACTCTCATCACAATTTACTTGAGATAAGAGGCTGACACCCACCTCCCTACAACCTCCTTTCTGGAACTCGACTAGCAGAGCTCAAATCCTTGTTCAGTGTCGTATGTTTAGGTGCTATCTTGGTCAACCACCATGTAACCCCAGAACTATGTAGGTGCCTACAGTGAAAGTTACAGAGAAAACCACCACCTAGATGATTCATCACCTAAAGTTTACATAAGAAGCAATGGAAAAACTGAGCCTCTCCTCACTTATCCTGCTGTCAAACCCTTCTGGGTCCACCAACTAATCATACCATGTGCCTAAGTACAGTGTTAGTTATGCATTGTGTTGTTGGATAAAATACATAAGCACAGTCGGCAATAGGAATTGTATATTATCTCTTCATTATGACAGACGTGTATGTTCCCATTTCAGATATTTCTAGGCCATACATTTCTACAATCTTTTCAATACCTTGCTTATTATTTTGGCTATGGTTAGTCCTACTGTTTGATGCACATGTCTACCTACTTATCCTACACAGAATTCCAGTACCTCCCTCGTGACTGTCCATCGCGTTCCCACAGGCAGAACCACAAAGACTAGAAAGCATTATCACATATAAATCCTGTATAGAATCTAGGCCTTAGTCTTTCCCTAGCTGCATTTTCCTTAGAAGATGTAATGATAAACACAACAGAATCACTGGGATCCTCCGAAATGTGATATTGCTGGCTACAGAAAAACATAAAACAGGTAAAGTGAATCTGCTCCATTCAATGGGCTAGTATCACAATGGTTTTGATCACATTTCTTTTAGCATAAGGTGATAATCTACCATTCTGCAAACGATCTGTGAAATCAGTATCTGCAAGAAATATGAGATTGAACATAGAATAATATCTTCCTCAGTGGATAGACTGTAGTAATTTTTTGAGAGCCTCATCACTATCGAAGACTCAGTACCAGCAGAAATTCAGAAACAACAACATAATTCTTTTTGAGAAAGGAAGCTGGAGAGATACAGACATAGTATTAAGCCTAAAACATGTATCTAATTATTATTATTACTATCCATTTCCAGTGACTACATAGTTATCACTGTTATTTGTATATATTTGTGATATAATGTATATCACTGTTAGCAACTATCAGAGAACTACACTTCTAGTCTATTAGACTTATACCTCTATTTCTTTAGACTCTCACCAGTATGAATATTCAGCATGAAAGAGTTCAATAGGCTAGTTTTAAAATTAAAAGGATTTCTGAAAAAAAAAAAAAAAAAAAGGAATCTATTTCTAGCAGGAACTCTACAGCAAGGAATTTCTGCTGAAAGTCATCCCCCTTCCACAAATTGCTAGCAGTCCTTATTTGTAGCAGTGTTCTTATGCAAAGCGAACTACTTATGTCAAGATTTTATTGCTTGCCAGTATGAACAAGAGATAGACCTAACATTTTACTAATATATTTGGTCAAAATTACTACTACGCAAAGCAACTGCCAAATTATGTAACGGTTATTCTGTGCTTTTAACAACATATCTTTGTAACAGACCCTGTGGAAATTCTAGTAATCCAACAGCACTGGCTATCCTCCATCATCCTGAAATAATTCCCTAATGCTGCACAAAATCAATCTCTGGACTGTGGGGGGTGACAGTATGGGAATGCAATCCTGTAATTTGGGCCCCACAATTTAGAAGAATATTAGGGTACATGAATGCATCCTGAGGAGGGCAACAAAGCAGGGGAAGGGGCTGGAAGGAATGTCCTATGAAGAGCAGCTGAGGATAAGTGGTTTGTCCAGATTGGAGAGAATGAGGCTAAGGGGAAACCTCACAGCTCTCCACAGCTTCCTGAGGGGGGAAAATGGGAGAGGGAGGTGCTGATCTTCTTGCCCTGGGACCCAGTGCCAGGACGCATTGGAAGGGCCCAAAGCTGCTCCAGGGGAAGTTTAGACTTGATATGAGGAAACATTTCTTTATCAAGGAGTGGACAAACCCTGGAATTTGCTTCCTGGAGAGGTGGCCAATGCCACACACCTCTAAGTGTTAAAGAGGCATTTCAACAACAGCTTAATGCCATGCTTTAACTTTTGATCTTTTTAAAGTGGTCAGGCAGTTGGAACAGTTGATCAATGCAGGTCCCTTCCAACTCAAACATTCTACTTCTATTCCATTCCATTCCATTCCATTCCATTCCATTCCATTCCATTCTATTCTACTGGAGCTCACTCCCACTCCAAACTTACACTAGGCAAGAGAGCCTGAGGGAGCCAGGGAATGAGTGAGGCCTGGAGGGGCAAGAGCAGCAGGAGACAACTGAGATAAAAGGGCCCAGAGGAGCCCTGGCAAGGGGCTGTGCTCAGTGCTGCAAAGGAAGGCAAAAACCCCCACAGACAGCTGCTAGGCCACCGTGGGGGGAAAAAAGCCTTCCTCCCCCCAGCTTCAGGGCCCGAAAGGCCAGAGTCGTGGTGCATGAGCAGCAGGCAGTGACCTCACAAAATGGGCCAGAGGAGGCCTGACAAGGGGTCATGCTCAGTGCTGCAGAGGAAGGCAAAAAACCCCCCGGGACCAGGGCCAATCTGCCCAGGGGGAAAATTCCTTCCTGACCCCAGCAGACCTGGCAATCGGCTGCTCCCTGAGCATCTGAGCAAGACCTGCCTCCTCAGCCCTTGGGTCTGACCCAAGGGCTGGTCATGCCTCCCAGGAGATGCCCAAGCCCTACTCTCCCTAATCCTGAAGTCATCTGAGAGGCTTCCCAGAGTGGCAAAATGCCCTTAGCCTTATCAACCTTGAGGACAAGAATATTTCCTGTGCCTGGCAGGACACCAGTGGGTGCTCCAAAGCAATGAAGACCCCTGGCAACAGCTCTGCATCCCATTTCTTACTGTTGCTGCCCCTGGCTCTACAGAGGATGAGGATGGCAAGCTCTGCAGTGCTCCTCAAGAAAGCATTCTCTTGGTCTGGCCACAGTTATCCAGCTGGAAATGGAATTCTTTCCCTCTGATGAGCTTTGAAGGTGGCCTGGCCGGGAGCTGGCCTTGCAGCAGAGAACCTCCAGCAACCTTGTGTAACATCTGGTCTCCCTCCCTCTGCCCCCTCCAAGCAATACCCCCAGCCCCACAAGGGCTTCCTCTCAGATGTCTTCAGGCTGCGCCAGGGCCAGCTCTGGCAGCAGAACACAGGAGGATGCCCCCTTTTATACTGCCCCAGGGCATTGTGACTGCTGCATTGCCAGTGGTGACATTGTGACATAGAGGTGATGGGCCCCCCATGCACAGCCCTGCCCACCACAGGCCCTGCCCACTGCCCCCCCAACACAGCACCCTTGGGAGAAAGGCCTTTGGGGTGCTGGCTCCAGGCAGCCCCTGTGCCTGGAAGGCCCTAGGGGCTGTGCCTGCCCTTGGTGGCCAGGCACTGGGCATAGCTGCTGGGTGTCCCTGACGTGTCCTCTGCCACTCTGCTCCCAAGGAAAAACCCAGAGCTGTTACTCTTCTCTCAGGCCATGGCAGAAACCAACCCTGCAGCCCAGAGACCACCCCTATTAGCTGACTGTCCAGAACTCTGCTAGACATACTCCTCCTCCTCAGAAATAAACCTACGTGCTTACACTGTCTTAACTCTGTTTTAGCAAGAACAAATATTTTTGTGAACAAATCCACTTGTTCTAAAAAACTATTTCAACAGCATACATTTTTCATAATTGAAAGATGGATTAATATTTATTAAAGTTAAAATGACCTTTTTTTTTTCCTATCTCTGAAGAGTTTATCTAGGATTAAATACAACACAAAGAATAACTGAGGATTTTGGAGATTTCAAAATGTTTAGGCATCCAGCTACAAGATTATATATAACCCAAACAATGACTTGGAAGAGTCTCCTAAGAATGCTATTGACTAATGTAACCTGTGTAATATAAGTTAAAGTGACTAAATAAACAAAACATGCAAAGACATTAGCAAAAAATAGTACTCAAGCCATCTGCATTTCAAACTGTTCTAACTTGTTGAAACAGCTACGGATTACACTATTAAGTTATTTAACAGGCTGGGTCATTACTCATACTGTTCCACACTGGCATCATCACACATTTTCCACCTTCTGTCCATGCAGTCCTACTCCATCCCTCGGTGCTGCTTTTTTTTTTTTTTTCCTGTAGAAGTTTCCACAATCTAATCAGCATAATTTTCATTCTTTTGGACTTTTTATGCTCTATCATCTAGACCCTAGGGTGATTATAGTCCTTGCTGAACTATGGAAATGAAAGTAAACATCATCTTTCACCTCTTCCATGGAAGAACACTTGCATTCACTTCACATGTTGGTTCCCTGCACATACTTTTGTTTCAAATTCTGTACATTAACACTTTTTAGCATTTAAGCAAGTAATGCTTTCATGTATTCCACTCACTTATCTTCAGACAGAGTGCAATGAATACTAAACCTCTGAAAAAACTATGGTTTTGTTCCTCCCCAAGGTATTTCCTAGCTTTACTAACATAATTATTGCAATAAGCATTCCACAGAATGACCCCCTTACTTAAAACAGAAACCGTGCCCTTCCTCTTCTTTGTTAATTTCAGACTTTACTTGATTAATTAGTTGTTATGACTATTGGTATCATAATGAATGAATGTCAAATATTATTTCCATGTGCAGCTTACATTGAATTATTTTAGAATGACACAGAATGGGAATTTTGTATTTTAAAAACGACTTTTACATTGAAAAGAACTTGATTTTCCTTTATTGTAGAACTCAAGGACATGGCACAGCTCCAACTGACGTAAGATTATGGCGCCCTTGCAAGATCAGAAAGGAGTAGGGTGATCTTAGATAAATAATAAAATGAAAAATACTTTTCTGAGAAAAGTTTATAATAAAGTCCATGCTATTATTGTCACCAAAACTATAAATCCCTAAGTAAGGTTGATTTGAAGTGATAAAACCAGCTTACAACAATTTCACTTGAATAGTCTGTGGGCTCAAAAGGTTATTTAAAAAATCTGCACTTGTATTGCTGTCTTGTCAGCTTCCTTCTCACTAGTGACAGCTGGAAGGTCCAGCCAATTTCTTGAGGATATCAAAGTGCTGCATAGACATCTTCAGTCCAGCAACTATTATATCAGCATCTTATCTCTAAAATAACATATATATTAATTCTCATTGGAATCACTGTTTGTTATGTTCTGCAAGTTATCAAATTTCTTCCAGCTGCATGCAAGGGAAGAAGTTTGTGAACAAATGGGAAAACTCAATTCATTCAATTTGTTAGTGTTTCTCATAGATACTTTGTCCCTATTTTTACAATGTTTCCCCCCCTTTTTTAAATGTGAGAGAATGGAGATTTTGCCATAGTAAAAAAAAAAAAAAATCTTGCAGAAGACCAAGATATAATATGACAAGAATGGTAATTAAACCGTTCTTATTTTCTGGCCTGCTCTGTAGAGTTTGCAGCCTTCAGGCTGTCTATTGATCTGTGTTCAGTAATATGGCAGTTGTCACACTCTGGTATATAGGGGACAAGTGTCACAGTATTAAAAGCACTGTCACTGTCATCTAGGCTATAATTTATGTCTACAAAGTCACCTTTCTGGACGGAGATACACTAAAGTAAATGCACTTGACTCTCTCTTGTTAAAAGGCAGCTTCATCTCCATTTCCACATGAAAAGTTTGCATGGTTCCAAAGAGAAGTGGGTAGAGAGAGAAGAGAGGGAGAAAGTACATGTAGGAAGTGGCTTTCAGCCGTATGGCCAGGAACATAGACACAGAATGGTTTGGGTTAGAAGGAACTTGAAGATCATCTAGTTCCAACTAGACCAGGTTGCTCAAAGCGCCATCCAACCTGCCCTTGAACGCTTCCAGTGAGGGGGCATCCACAATTTTCCTGGGCAACCTGTTTTAGTGTCTCACCAAAATTTCTTTCTAATATCTAACCTAAATTAACCCTCTTTTAGTTTAAAACTGTTACCCCTTGTCCTCTAATTCCCTCCGCAGCTTTCCCGTAGGCCCCCTTCAGGTACTGGAAGGCTGCTATAAAGGTCTCCCCGGGACCTTCTCCCCAGGCTGAACAACCCCAACTCTCTCAGCCTGTCCTCATAGTAGAGGTGCTCCAGCCCTCTGATCATCTTTGTGGCCCTTCTGTGGACCCTCTCCAACAGGCCCATATTCTTCTTGTGTTGG